>JAWDJE010000003.1:6840000-7225000 GCA_035047345.1 Bradypodion ventrale
CTGCCCGAGGAAGGAGCCGCCGCCGCCGCGCCGCGCCGCGCGAAGCCGTCCCTCCCCGCCCCCTGCCACCGGGCGGGGAGGTTAAAGGGGCTCCCTGCCCGAGGAAGGAGCCTCCGCCGGCGCGCCGCGCCGCGCCGCGCCGCGCGAAGCCGTCCCTCCCCGCCCCCTGCCACCGGGCGGGGAGGTTAAAGGGGCTCCCTGCCCGAGGAAGGAGCCGCCGCCGCGCCGCGCGAAGCCGTCCCTCCCCGCCCCCTGCCACCGGGCGGGGAGGTTAAAGGGGCTCCCTGCCCGAGGAAGGAGCCTCCGCCGCCGCGCCGCGCGAAGCCGTCCCTCCCCGCCCCCTGCCACCGGGCGGGGAGGTTAAAAGGGCTCCCTGCCCGAGGAAGGAGCCGCCGCCGCCGCGCCGCGCCGCGCGAAGCCGTCCCTCCCCGCCCCCTGCCACCGGGCGGGGAGGTTAAAGGGGCTCCCTGCCCGAGGAAGGAGCCTCCGCCGCCGCGCCGCGCCACGCCGCGCCGCGCGAAGCCGTCCCTCCCCGCCCCCTGCCACCGGGCGGGGAGGTTAAAAGGGCTCCCTGCCCGAGGAAGGAGCCTCCGCCGCCGCGCCGCGCCGCGCGAAGCCGTCCCTCCCCGCCCCCTGCCACCGGGCGGGGAGGTTAAAGGGGCTCCCTGCCCGAGGAAGGAGCCTCCGCCGCCGCGCCGCGCCGCGCGAAGCCGTCCCTCCCCGCCCCCTGCCACTGGGCGGGGAGGTTAAAAGGCAGGGGGCGGGGAGGGACGGCTTCGCGCGGCGCGGCGGCGGCGGCGGCGGCTCCTTCCTCGGGCAGGGAGCCATTTTAACCTCCCCGCCCGGTGGCAGGGGGCAGGGAGGGACGGCTTCGCGCGGCGCGGCGGCGGCGGCTCCTTCCTCGGGCAGGGAGCCCTTTTAACCTCCCCGCCCGGTGGCAGGGGGCGGGGAGGGACGGCTTTGCGCGGCGCGGCGCGGCGGCGGCGGCTCCTTCCTCGGGCAGGGAGCTCTTTTAACCTCCCCGCCCGGTGGCAGGGGGCGGGGAGGGACGGCTTCGCGCGGCGCGGCTCCCTTCATCTCCCCGCCGATGGTGGGGGCGGGGAGAGCGCGGCTGCCGTATATTTGCCGTATAAGACGCACCAACTTTTTCCCCCCAGTTTTGGGGAAGAAAAAGTGCGTCTTATACGGCGAAAAATACGGTACTTAACTGCAACTTGTTTCCCCTTGCTTCATATGTCCGGCACATATGGTGGGGGTTGCCGCGGCCGAGTCCCTGCTCTGTGCGGGGAGTATGAAGCAAGGGGAAGCAAGCTGCACACATCTTCCTGTACCTCGAGGAGGAGAACGTGAGCATGGATTGGCTCTCCACCAGAACCTGCCCATTCGACTTGGAGGGCTGCGCATCTTCGGGTTGAGTGTGGGTTAATTTTTATTTGGTGTGCATTGGAAGAGAGGTAGTCTTATACGGCAAGTATATTCCAAACTCTATATTTTAACTGGAAAAGTTGGGGGTCGTCTTCACCTCTGGGTGAAAAAGTACTTTCTCTTATTTGTTTGAGAACTAGTACCCAAAGGTTTCATGGAGTGCCCCCCTAGTTCTAGTGTTGTGCGAGAGGGAAAACAGTTTTTCTTTATCTACTTTGTCCACACCATGCATGATTTTATAAACTTCAATCAGGTCACCTCAATCAGGTCACCCAACCATTGCAGCCTCAGATGGTAAGGAAGGTGTTCCAGTCCCCTAATCATGCTGGTTGCCCTCCTCTGCACTTTTTCCAGCTCCATAATATCCTTCTGGAGGTATGGCGACCAGAACTCACAGTATTCCAGATGGGGCCTCACCATAGATTTATAAAGAGGCAAAATGACACTTGTTGACTTATTTTCTATACCCTTCCTAATGATCCCTAACATTGAGTTTGCTTTTTCCACTGCTGAGGCACACTGGGTTGACACCTTCATTGAGTTGTCCACCAGGACACCAAGGTCCCTTTCCTGGTTTGTCGCAGAGAGTTCAGAACCCATCAGTTTATAAATGTAATTGGGTTTTTTTGCCCCAACATGCATCACTCTGCACTTACTAGTGTTGAAGCTCATTTGCCACTGTTTTGCCCACTCCCCCAGTGTCAAGAGATCCCTTTGGAGCTCCTCACAATCTCTCACAGTTTTCACTACCAGGTATAATTTAGTGTCGTCAGCAAATTTGGCTACCTTGCTTTTTACTCCTACCTCTAGATCATTTATGAAGAGGTTGAAAAGCAGAGGTCCCAGTACTGAATCTTGGGGGACCCCACTCTTTACTTCCCTCCACTTGGAGAAGTGTCCATTTAGTGCTACCCTCTGTTTCCTGTCCCTTAGCCAGTTGCTGATCCAGAACATGACTGGCACGTTTATTCAAGAGCCTTTGGTGCGAGACCTTGTCAAAAGCCTTCTGAAAGTCCAGATAAACAATGTCAACTGGATCCCCCTTATCCACATGCTTGTTGACACTCTCAAAAAATTCCAACAGATTAGTGAGGCATGATTTGCCCTTGCAAAAGCCATGTTGGCTCTTCTTTAGCAGCTCCTTCTCTTCTATGTGCCTATTAATTCTATCTTTTAGGATGGTTTCCATCACTTTACCTGGGACACATGTCAAACTGACAGGTCGGTAATTTCCTGGATCACCCCTGGATCCTTTTTTGAAAATTGGTGTTACATTCACTACCTTCCAGTCATCAGGCACAAAGCCTGATTTGAGGGAAAGATTATATATTTTGGCTAGGAGATCAGCAATTTCATCTTTAAGTTCCCTGAGAACTCGTGGATGGATGCCATCTGGTCCTGGTGATTTGTTAGTGTTTAGTTTAACAAGACATGCAAGGACCTCCTCCCTGGTTATTTCTATCTGGCTTAATTCTTCGGTTTCCCTCCCTACGAAGATAGGCTCTGTTTTGGGCATGTGGTCTCTGTCTTCTTCAGTGAATACTGAAGCAAAGAATCCATTGAGTCTCTCTGCAATCTCTGTTTCCTCTTTAATAACCCCTTGCCTTCCATTGTCATCTAATGGTCCAATGGCCTTCCTAGTTGGGTTCTTACTTCTAATGTACTTAAAGAAGTCTTTGTTATTTCTCTTAGTATTTTTAGCTATATGCTCCTCAAAGTCTTGCTTTGCTTTCCTGATTGTTGCCTTGCATTTGTTCTGCCAGAATTTATGTTTCTGCCTGCTGTCCTCATTCGGACAAGCCTTCCATCTTCTAAATGAGCTTTTCTTGCTCTTGATCACTTCCCGAACAGCTCCTGTAAGCCACATCGGAGTTCCCTTTTTCCTTTTGGGTATGCATTCCATATTATCACAATGCAAAAATATCAATTTTACTGCAACAAGCACCACAAAAGCCAAAAACAAAAACCTCATCTGCAAAGTCTCACAGCCCTCACATGAGAATGTCCAGCAGCCACAAAGCAAGAGTCAAAAGTCCTCCTCCTGCCCGAAGAGAAAGGGCCAGAAGGGTGCGTCAGCGCAGCTAGCATCTTCAGCCTCTGGTGACAACGGTGGTGGTGGGTGGTGGGGTTCTTTATCCTCCTGGTCAATGGAAAGGGCCAGGAGGGCTCAGCAGCGCAGCTGGCGTCCTCGGAAGAGGTCCGAAGCATCAGCGGGGGCTACGAAACAGCTGCTCCCACTTCCCACCGCCAGCCAAGCTGGCGGAAGGAGCCCAGAGCCTGAAACATCAGCAGTGGTGGCGACAAGGCGGCTTTATGGCTGTGAGCGTCTCGCCCTGTAATACATACAGTAGAACCTCGGATAAAGACCAAACTCCACTCCACAAGTTTGGACTTTATCCGATTTTGGACTTTATCTGAATCAAATGGGTGATGCATCAGATAACGTCCCAAAAATGGACTTTATCCGATGTTCCTATACCAAATACATCAGATAACGTCCATTTTTAAAGCGGTTTTGGACTTTATGCGATAAATTACGTGTGCATGAAAACGGCGACTTTATCCGAATCGGACTTTATCCAAGGTACCACTGTACATACATTTTGAGGTGGAGCTCTGAACTTCAGTAGAAATGCCACGGTTTGCCCAATGAAGCAAGATTGGGAAATGAGCATCTATTTTAGGCTTCCTAGTTCCTTGAGTTTGTTTAAAGCAGTGAAGGCGTACTTTGGCACTCCAGCTGTTCTTGGACTTCAATTTCCAGAAGCCCAAGTTCCTGTGAATCCAGGCAAATGGGTTTACTGCTAAGTGCATTCACAGAGACTTGGGCTTCTGGAAATTGAAGCCCAAGAACATGCACTGTAAACCCATTCATGTGGATTCACAGAGACTTGGGCTTCTGGGAATTGAAGTCCAAGAACAGCTGGAGTGCCAAGGTTCACGAACACTGGTCTAAAGCCATCTTTAAAACCGCCTCTGTTAGCTGGATCACATTTTGTGACATCAAACCTCACACACTCAATACCGCATCGTTTAAGTTTCTTCCTTTGCCTATCGGAAGATTACCATAGTGTCATATTCACTGCCCAATCCCAAATTCTAGCATTATGAGAAAGGCATAACATGTTCTTCCTTTTGCACTATATACAACTGTATGAACCAAGTGCTTGTGCCCCCATACCCAGTCAGCTCTCCTGCTGAAAAGAATATATTTTCTAAAATAAGTTGCCAATGTTGCAATGACTTTACCAAAGTAAGGATTGCCCTTTCTCTGACTGAAGATTTATCTGGTTAGCTTTTGCTCAAAGAAAGAGCTCAGAGACTGATGGGAGGTGATTCTGTTGCATTTCATGATCTAAAAATACTTTTTGCACCTATTTTTTTTAAAAAAATACCTTCTTGGATTGAGTTGAAATAACAAACTAATGGATAGTGGGTTTACTGGGATCAATTCCTCAAGGGTTGTCAGCCACTTCTGGTCTGTGCATAATGAAAAGGAAAAAATGACCAGCTTAAAAATGGAGGTGTTTAGACATTTATCCAATCTTGGTAGTTAAATTGATCTGCTGATACCTCATTAACGTTTCTCTGAGACCCACAACATCTGAATATGGATAAACCAGGGGTGCCCAAACTACAGCCCGTGGGCCGGATCCAGCCCCTGATGGCAGTTCATCTGGCCCGTGCCGCCCTCGTCGCCCCCGCTCTCGTCGCTGTAGTTTGGGACACCCCTGGTTTGAGCAGAGAAAATGGCAGCTTAAAATCTATCTCATCCTGTTACAAAACAGATGGCAAGGCGGGTTTTACTTCCGCTTCCGGTGGGAGGAACCACATGTCTGGCTCGCTGAACCATGTGGCCGACTCACGGCCTGAAAAGTTTGGGCACCCCTGGGATAAACAAAAGACAATCACGGAATACAATGGTCTGATGCTTGCTGTTGATGCTGAAGTACAATGGCCCCATAAAAGTTTGAATTTTGCCTTTACACACAAAAATGTTTGATGACAAAAAAGGCAAGCTCTGCTTTAACTCGCCTCATTTGCAAAATCGACGTGTCTTCTTTATATTAAGAGGTCAGAATGAAAATTAGTATGTCTTGTCTGTTCACGGCACAACTATACTTTTGCAATTGAAATAATAGTCCTGTTCTCCACAACCATATTCACAACTCTGTAAAATGACATAACTGGAAATCTTCTCAGACATCATCCAACAGTCTTTACAGTCATAACCCTGAAGAATTTGTGCCCAAGTTTCCTTTGTCTTCCACATCATCTTCTCTGGAATAGTAACCATGTTAGTCTGTGGTTCAAGCATTTCAGAAAACAAAAACAATAAAATAAAATAAAAACACTGCAGCACTTTAAAGACTAACTGTTATATTTTTACTGTGAGCTTTTGTGGATCAAGTCCACTTCTTCAGACAAAGGAGTAAAATTTCCAGGTATGGTTTCCATTGGAGATGTAGTTTTGTTGTTTGTGCAAGTTTTTTCATGAGGTTGATGGGTTTCCTCCCCATTCGGCTAAATATTGTGCCCTTTATAGTTGGATTTTTTGGAATAGTAACCAGGTTAGTCTGTGGTTCAGGCATATCAGAAAACAAAAACAAAATCAAATCACTGCAGCAATTTCAAGACTAACTGCTATATTTTTACTGTGAAAACTATACCTGGAAATTTTACTCCTTTGTCTGAAGAAGTGGACTTGATCCATGGAAGCTCACAGTAAAAATAAATATATTTTATGTATGCCGCCCAGAATCGCATGTCAATTTGGGCGGCAATACAAATGGAATAAAATAAATAATTAAATAATAGCAGTTAGTCTTCAAAGTGCTGCAGTGTTTTTATTTTTTTGTTTTTGTTTTCTGATATGCCTGATCATCTTCTCTGTTTCTGTTGTGTCTTTGTAGACTATAAATCTGAGGGCTGTTTCGCTTTTTTAAAACACAAGATGGGTAGGTGAATCTTTCCTGCTTGAAGGTGGGATTAGCTGCTTACATCGCTGTTAATGAAGCCATGCATATAGAGGCAGGATGCCACAAACATACAGTACACCAGTTGAGAAAATGTACACCCTTGTTGGTATCACTCCACCCAAGATCAGGAGAGAAGTAGCAGCGGACACTGAGAAAACTAAACAAGAGAATGACCCTCGACACCCTCTGAATGGACATGAGCCTCAAGTGGTTTATGGCAAGAACAAATATTCTTAAGGGTATGCAAGAACAAAAACAAATTAGAAGATGGAGGAAAGAGCTCGCTGGACAAGAAACAACATTAAAGAAGGATATGGCTGAAGATCTCAACTTCTCATACTTCACCTGGAGGACCCTGAATAGGCTGAGGGTCGGAGCCCCTAAATGCAAGACCAACATGTTCAAGTAGGGGCTACTGGAAGGATTCAGAATCCGGCTCATCTACTGGTCTGCTAATTACTGCCAGAAACATGCACCGATGAGGACTTAAGTTTGGCCAATGACAAAGCCAAGAAAGTGGCTTCACTTTGGCAGTCCAGGGCTTGATCAGGACACGAAAGAAGGCTGCGTTCATGGCATTGAAAAGAATTAACTCATCTTCCTTGCAGAGCAGTGGTGGATAGCTGTTCTCGTGAAGCCTCTCTAACTTGGCTTGTGAAGACATGCAGAGCACAGTGAGTTGGGTTGCTCAGAGCATCAAAGCTGGGAATCCATACGAAACTTCCTGCAAGCGTGGACTCCGATGACCCAGGGCCCCACTGTTGACCACCTCGTTAATTGAAATAATTGGCCGAACCTCTCAAAAACAGAGCGCCTCTGCTCCTTGCTAACATTTCCCTCGATGTGCTTCCAGAGTTTTGGCACGGTCGTATTTATGTTCCATTCTTTTCCAGCGCAGTGTTCTTAGCTGCTGCCAGTCTATTAATTTTAAGCTGCCTGGAGCCACTGATCATGACGGGTGGCAGGCCTTTTGCGGTTGCTGCACCAAAACAGCTGGAATAAGCGACCTCTTCCATTGAAACCAAACCCTAGTGACCTCAGTTTTTTTTTTTTTGAAGAGTCCTTAATCCATTCGCTTAAGACATGTCAGCACAAGAGAACTGTTGCTTTAAGCCTCTCTTTGGCCTGTTGCTCTCTATCGGGGTGCCCAAACTATGGCCTGTGGGCTGGATCCAGCCCGTGACACCAATTCATCCGGCCCTTGCTGCTCCTGGAAGCGGAAGTAAAACGTGCCCATATGGGCGTGTTTTACTTCCGCTTCCCGGAGCAGAAAGGGTGGCGTGGGCCGGATGAATTTGTGTCAGAGGCAGATCCGACCCACGGGCCATAGTTTGGGCACCCTGGTTTAAGCAGAGAATATGGCAGCCTAAAAATCTATCTCATCCTGTTGCAAAATAGATTGCAAGGTGCATTTTACTTCCGCTGGGAGGAACCATGTGACCGGCCCGCCGAACCATGTCACCAGCCCATGGCCCAATAAGTTTGGGCACTCCTGCTCTATATAATCAGCCTGTTCTCACTCAGAGTGGCTCAGCATTGACACCAGGGACACATTGGGGCGCTTTCGCCTGACCCGGGCACCTAGAACCCCCTTCTCACATTTGTAGGGCGTTTCCCCCTCTAGTTCGGACGTGATGGGCTGTAAATTGAGACGTTATGTAAGCAGTGTATCTTGGAATGCGGTTGCTTTTTTGGAAATTCCATTCATTAATGGGCTTTTAATTGAAGGAATATGTATTTATGAAAGCAAGATTTTTCATAGCTTGAAGCTGCCATCGTTTTGTCAACGGGGAGTGAGGCTGCAGCAGATGAAAGAGAAACACTCTCACCCCACGAATGTGTGAAATTGTCCAGCTCATTGTGTTTTAAAGAAAATAGAATTCAGTATTAAAAACAAAGATAAAAACAATCATAGTGAACAAAACAGCTCTCATATGAATAAATCAGATTAGTGGATTTTATATTTTAACTAATAGTAGTATAATAAAACTTCAGATAATGCAAAAACTTGGATCCACAAGTCATAGTGTTATCTGATTTTTAACGTTATCCGATGCATGCATCGGATAACGTTGAAATCCTATGGGGTGTTTTGGATAACGTTAAAACTCCATAGAGATACAATGTAACTGGCACAGGCTTTAGCGAGCATCCGATGCGTCCCATAGGATTTTAACGTTATGCGATGCATTTTTTTCCAGATTGCTTAACGTTATGTGGTTTTAGTGTTATCTGATGCAAACGTTATCCGATGTATTACTGTATTTGTATATTGCTTTTGAATATTCATATTTGTAAGTGTTTAGCACTGTATGTAACAAATGAAAAGTTGTGTCATAATGTTGTGTTGGCCTTTGAGTTGCCACAAGACTCTTTGTTTTCTTTTCTGCAGCAGAATAACACTTGATGTCCTTGGTGTGTGTTTTTTAAACTCATTATTTTATTATCTTTTAAAACAGCCTTATAAGGTGACAATGATTTGACTCAATTCTGACTTATGGCGGCTCTTTGCAGATGGTTTTCTGGGCAGACAATACACAGAATTGGTTTGCCATTTTCTTCTTCTGGGAGTATCCTGGAACTCTGCAAACAGGCTGGCTCTTATTTCAGAAGGCCAAAGCTTGTTAAAGGTTAAAGGTAAAGGTTTCCCTTGCTCGAAAGCCAGTCGTATCCGACTCTAGGG
This sequence comes from Bradypodion ventrale, assembly GCA_035047345.1. NCBI lineage: Eukaryota > Metazoa > Chordata > Lepidosauria > Squamata > Chamaeleonidae > Bradypodion > Bradypodion ventrale. The sequence goes on from JAWDJE010000003.1 coordinate 6,849,088, forward strand.
TGCAGTGCTCATCTCTGTTTCTAAGCCGAAGAGCCCACCGCTGTCTGCTTCTGCAGACATTTCCGTGGTCATGTGGCAGGCATGACTAGACACCGGAGCGCACGGAACGCTGTTACCTTCCCACTGAAGTGGTCCCTATTTATCTACTTGCAATTTCTTGCTTTCGAACTGCTAGGTTGGCAGGAAGCTTGTTAGTGAAGTTTAAAAAGAGACAAGATTTGAACAATCGGTTTCCTATAATATATAATTTCATGTCAGAAATTATTCTGGGTTGAACGGATTTTTGCTGGAGAAACTCCACTCAGGGGACACCCAGATGAGGCTCCTTTCATGTCCCCAAGAGCTGGGACAGAGACAGGCGTACCCTACGTCTTCCAAGTGACATAGGGGAGGTTGAGTTCCTCAGCCGTATCCTCTCTTCATGTGATTCCTTGTCCTGTGAGCTCCTTCCTCCGTCTTCCAATTTGCTTTTGCGTGCCCTCAGGAATATTTGTTCTTGCCAGTTTGCAAGTAGGACCTTGGCTTCTTTGGACTGCAGCTTCTCCAGTTGGAGTACAACTCCCAGAATGGTCCAGTTTAGCATGGCCACTGGTCTTGCTGACTTAAAAGTTCTGGGAGCTGTAACCCATAGAAAGTAGATTTTCCAAGCTGGGAGCAGAGCATATCAAAAATCAACATAATGCTTTTTATGCTGGGCCCTCTTGGCTACTGATGATGCTAAGGGGGAGTCCACAAGTGTGTCCTGAAAGCATGTGTTTTCCAAATGCTTATTGCTGTAGAGGTGGGAGATTAGTGGGAGTAAGAACAAGGCCTGACCGAGTAAGCTACCCTGCGTGCAGGTGAGGTGGGCAACTGACAGGACTCTGAGAAGGTTCTACTTGTGATCTCTCTGGGTGTGGACAAAGGTAATGCACAGGTATTTACACAAGCGATGGAATACAGCAGGGGTGTCCATACTTTTCAGGCCGTGGGCCAGTCATGTGGTTCAGGGGGCCGGTCACTATGGCCTGCAGGCCGGATCTGGTCCCGACACCAATTCATCTGACCCATGACACCCTCATCGCTCCCAGAAGCAGAAGTAAAACGCGCCCATATGGATTCGTAGAAAGCCAATATCTTTTTAAGAATCAATTTTTCATCTGTATAAACTCAGTGATTCAGTCCTGCTCATATTCCTTCGGCATCCAATTTTGCAAGCTATTTGGATCCTGAATGCATCTCCTGTTTGCTCAGCTCTGCTTTTCCCAACGTGGAGCCTTCTGGATGTGTTGGGCTGAAGTCCAGGATCTGGAAGGCACCAGTTTTTGGAAAGCTATTTTAGTCTGCAAGAATAGTACAGCTTCGTAATAACGTGGACAGATGTCTTCAGGTCTGGGGGAACATACGTCAGGTTTGTGGCCATTTTAGTGACACCAGCCGAGCATAGTTAAGTGGGTGTTAGCAGTTCCTAATAGCCAGCACCAGATTTTGGAAGAATCAGTGTTCCTGATTATACACTTGATTCCTAATGAAAATCCCTTCCTCCCTTCCCTTCTTGGTCTTAGGTTAATACTGCATCTATACCAACTCCAAATAGAGGTTGCATTAACTCTAAACCAGGAGAGCCCAAACTATGGCCTGTGGACTGAATCCAGGCCCCGACAACAATTCATCTGGCACGTGCCACCCTTGCCACTCCTGAAAGCGGAAGTAAAATGCGCCCATTCATGGGCCGGATGAATTGGTGCCATGGGCCAGATCTGGCCCATGGGCTGTAGTTTGGGCACCCCTGGTTTAAGCAGAGAAGATGGCAGCCTAAAAATATATCTCATCCTGTTGCAAAACAGATTGCAAGGTGCATTTTACTTCCGCTTCTGGTGGGAGGAACCACGTGACCGGTCCACTGAACCATGTGACCGGCCCATGCTCCAAAATGTTTGGGCACCCCTTCTCTAAACATAGTAGTTTACTATCTTAAATAGAATCCTCCAAAACCCAGATGAGACCAGTTCTGAAGGATTTGCAATGGCCGTCCATATACTTTTGTTTTGAATTCAAGACTTTGACAATAGTTTAAAGGTAAAGGTTTCCCTTGCTCGAAAGCCAGTCGTATCCGACTCTAGGGTTCAGTGCTCATCTCTGTTTCAAAGCCAAAGAGCCAGTGCTGTCTGCTTCTGCAGACATTTCCGTGGTCATGTGGCAGGCATGACGACATCGGAGCGCACGGAACGCTGTTACCTTCCCACTGAAGTGGTCCCTATTTATCTACTTGCAATTTCTTGCTTTCAAACTGCTAGGTTGGCAGGAGCTGGGACAAAGACAGGAGCTCATTCCATCCTGCAGTACTCGGGTATCGAACTGCTGACCTTCCGCCTCCCAGTCAACGTCTTAGCCACTTGAGCCACTGCCGTCACTAGTTTAGGTAAAGGTAAAGGTTGTCCTTGCTTGAAAGCGAGTTGTATCCAACTCTTAGATTCAGTGCTCATCTCTATAGCCACTTGAGCCACTGTAGTCCCTTTATAAGATATAAGTTTATAACTTATAAATGGCTTGGGACCTGGGTATTTATAGGACCATCTCTCCCTATATAAAGGGAATGTGATGGCTTAGTGGTTAAGATGCTGAACTTGATGACTGGAAGGTTGGCAGGTCGAGACCTGAAAACTGCACGACAGATTGAGCATCCATCTTTGTCCCAGCTCCTGCCAAATTAGCAATTCGAAAGCAAGAAATTGCAAGTAGATAAATAGGTACCACTTCGTTGGGAAGGTAACAGTGCTCCGTGCACTCTGTGTTTAGTCATGCCTGCCACATATCCATGGAAACATCTGCAGTGAGCCCTTGTGTTGGATATGACTGGCTTTCGAGCAAGTGTGATTTTTACCTTCGTCTCCCTATATAAACCTGATCAATCACTAAGATCTGCTGGGAAGGTTCTCTTCCATATCCCACTATTGAGGCTCAACTGGTACCAACATGGGCATCATTTTGGTGCCAAGTCAAGATATACTTATTGATTAGAGCCCGATTCAGGGTCCAGGGCTGTATTGAATTTAGTGCAACGGTTCTAACATTTTTGATGTTTTGAAAATGCTTTTAATGTTTGGATATTTTAAATTTTTTGCCATTTGATCTCAAAGTTATTCTAAATATCTTATGTTTTAAAATAGTTTCAAAATAACGTAACCCACCCTGAGATCCTATGATACAGAGCTGGCTATGAAGGTTTAATACGTAAAATAAATAAAAGCTTACAAAGACACAATTTATTTAATGTTAGTGGTTAAGATACTGAACTTCATGACTGGAAGGTCGGAAGGTCGGCAGTTTGAGACCCGAGTGCTGTACGATAGAGTGAGCACCCGTCTCTGTCCCAGCTCCAGCCAACCTAGCAGTTCAAAAGCCAGAAATTGCAAGTAGATAAATAGGGACCACTTTAGTGGGAAGGTAACAATGCTCCGTGCACTTGGGTGCCTAGTCATGCCAGCCACATGTCCATGGAAACGTCTGCAGACGTTGAGAATGCTGGCTCTTTGGCTGCGAACTAAGGTGAGCACTGAACCCTAGAGTGGGATACGACTGGCTTTCGAGCAAGGGCGACCTTTACCTTACAGTTAGCTGCAACGTCAGCAGAACACTGAACTATGATTATGACTAAGAAGAGGAAACAAGAGAGCATGAGAAGTGGGGAGCATTAAGGAGTATATGAGGGGTAGCATTCTGTCTCCATCAGAATCTTGCCAGGGATGAGAGCTTGCCTCACTGTGGGATCGTCTTTTTGTTACCATTCTCTGGGATGTAGAAAAGCTCCAGCTGGAAGAAGCCAGAAGTCTATGGAGTTGAACTTCCTGCTGCCCAGGGTGACTGAGCAGATGTCTCCAAGGATGCCTGTAAACAGCACAAGAAGGGATTAGCTCTCTCCTGCTGCTGATCCCCAGTGACAGATGTTCAGCAGAAAACTGCCCATGCTCAGGAACAGTTGAGCATTTGCAAGGGAGCATTTAGACTTGTGATGGCGAACCTTGGTACTCCAGATGTTCTTGGACTTCAATTCCCAGAACCCGAGTCCCTGTGAATCCACACGAAGGGGTTTTACTGCGATTCATCTGGGCCCGTGCTGCCCTCGTCGCTCCCGGAAGCGGAAGTAAAATGCGCCGTACGGAGGAAGGGTTAATCCAAAAGAGTCTTAACCGTACGGGCGCGTTTTGCTTCCTCTTCCAGGAGCGACAAGGGCGGCGCGGGCCAGATGAATCGCAGTAAACCCCTTTGTGTGGATTCACGGAGGCTTGGGCTTCTGGGAATTGAAGTCTAAGAACATCTGGAGTTCCAAGGTTCGCCATCACGGGTTTAGACCTTTCCATCTCCATGGATTTGTCTCTCTTAGTCAGATGTTGTTTCTAAAGGACTCTGGGATGCTGTACATGCCAGGAAAGCTAATTCTGGGAATAATCTCAAAAGGCAAAATGTAGCACTCGTCCTGTGACGAGAGCTTCTCTAGTGGTTGTCCATATCACTGTCACACCTTTCCTACCTCTTGCCTTTTCTTTTTGGCTTGTCTAGCACCTAAGTTTCCCCTTTTCTTTCTCCTTTTGGATAGGGAAGAATGCATCTTCACTATTGATCCTTCAACCGCCAAGGACCTGGATGACGCTTTGTCCTGCAAGCAGCTCCCAGATGGTATGGTTTGTTTTCTCTGTGTCATTTAAGGTCTGCGTCGATGTTCCTTTTGAGCAGCTGCCGTTCCGTCTTTCCAATGTGGAATGTGGAAGGAAATTAGTGTTTCAAGTGGAATGCTAAGCAGGTGCAGAAGGTTTTTTTTTGGGTCTGGTCCCCAACATCTCCAGTTAACATGACTAAGGAGGAAGAATGGGCCAGGTCTAGAAGAGAGGATCTTGCCCTAACGGAGTGTTTCACAACCTTTGGTTTTGGGACTTCAGTTCTCAGAAGCCTAAGTCAATTCCCCAAAACACTGATCAGCCAATGTACTGACTTAGGCTTCAGGGAATTGAAGCCCCCCCCTGTGGGGCGTGGGCCCCACTAAACCACAATCATATCTAGCACTATGGTTATGGATCCTTAATGAAGGTACTTCACCTTTCTTGTCATAAGAATGACCCTGGCTGCAGAGTAGATGAGAGGATAGTTTTCTCTGAAAACTATCAGTGTAAGAGCTGAGGCAAGTGAACTGCCTGGATGGGTCCTCAGTGCTCAGCTCTGGGCATTTCCGTTTCTCCCAAGTGGTGGAATCTTTGGCATAGGATTCAAACTGCGTAAGACAGGATGTGCATAGCTTGAGTCCAGATTTATTGTCATTTCCTTTAATAGCAAACTGGGATGCTTACTTGTCTCATTACTGGTTTGGAAGGGGAAATGGGCAATCCAAAAATAGGGTAGTGCTTGTGTCATATTAGGAGGACTCCCTGCTGTGAAAGATCATAAACAGAAATTGAGCATTCAGCTTTTTGTTACAAAATGCACATTCCGACAGTTACTTTAGAATTGAAAGGAAAGTTAAGCTGTACTAAAAGTTGTCTCTGCTTTCTACGTGGAAGAATGTAAATCAAAAGAAAGAGAGGAACTATTTTATCAAAATAGTGGAACAACAACCATGATGATGATGATGATGATGATGATGATGACGAAGGAGAAGAATGAGTCAGAGTCCAAGCTTTGGTATGGGCAAATTGTTAAAAAGGCACAGAAGAGGAAATCAGAGCTCCTAACTGCTTTGCATCTCCTCTCTATCCCATGCAAGATTTTTTTCAGGAAAAAGAATGCATTTTCCCTTTCTTATATTCTTATGCTCAGAACCTAGGAAGAGCTTTATGGCAAGAACAAACACCCTTGCGGGTACACAAGAGCAAAACCAAATTAAAAGATGGAAGAAGAAGCTCACTGGACAAGGAGCAGCTGAGGAACTCAACCTCCCCGACCGTCACTTGGAGGACCCTGAATAGGCTGAGGGTCGGAGTCCCTAAATGCAGGATCAACAGGCTCAAGTGGGGGTTGCTGGTGGACAACAACATACTCTGTGGATGTGGATAGCTACAGAACCTGGGTTATTTATTTGTTTGTCAATTGCTGCCAGAAACATGCACCAATGAGGACTTAAGTTTTGCTAACGAAAAAGCCAAGAAAGTGGCTTCATTTTGGCAGTCCAGGGTTTGATTGGGTCATGAAAGAAGAAGATTTTAGAACCCACCCCACATTGAGAATTGAGCCACCTCACATGGTGTAGAATAGACCCGTGATGGCGAACCTTGGCACTCCAGATGTTCTTGGGCTTCAATTCCCAGAAGCCCAAGCACCCTGTGAATCCACATGAATGGGTTTCCTGTGATTCATCCGGCCCACGCTGCCCTTGTCGCTCCCAGAAGTGGAAGTAAAACGTGCCCTGGAAGAGTCTCAACCATATGGGTGTGTTTTACTTCCACTTCCGGGAGCGACGATGGCAGCATGGGCTGGATGAATCGCAGTAAACCCATTCGTGTGGATTCACAGGGTGCTTGGCTTCTGGGAATTGGAACCCAAGAACATCTGGAGTGCCAAGGTTCGCCATCACAGGAATAGACTGTCAGGGCAAGGCATTGGAATGGGTGGTGTTCTCGTGCTCCTTTCCTCCCACTTGTGTTTCTCTTCCTGCAGAACTTGAACTCGGTTGCAGGACACTCATTCCAGACTGGCTATAGAAGGCCCTTGAACAAGAATGAAGCTCCCGGGCACATGATCACTGTGTGGCAGGATTCACCTGCTTGTGCTCAATTGGATGGACGTCTGTAGAACGGATGCTGGGGGAGTGTAGCTTGGGTCTCCATTCTTTTAGTTCGCTTCGCCTTCTGCAAATGCTTGCTCTTTTCTCACACTTGGTTTGGAGTCACACCTGAGCAAGGTAGAACAGGGAATGCCACCATGGACCAAGTCAGACCGTCGGTCCATTTAGCTCAGTTTTGGCTGTGTTGATTGATGTTGGGTAGTCTTGGATCTCCAGCAGAGACTTCCCCCAACCTTCCCTGGAGATGCTGATGATTAAAGCTGCAGTATTTGCATGAAAGGCGCATCCTCTCCTGCTGAGCTGCCGTCTTTCCCATTAGGCAAGTGATGTACAGTGATTAATATAAAGAAGAAACGCTCCTGCTGTGTGGAGCAAAGGCCACACTTTGCGCCTGGTTGATTTAGTGAGCTGCACCAAAAGGAGGGAACTGTACAAGTCCATGGCAAAGCAAACAGGAACTATTACTGGCATTGAATAATAGAAATACAGCCACGATAAGGATAGCAATAGCAATGTGGTTAAGACGTTGAACATGATGACTGAAAGGTCGGCAGTCAGCAGTTTGAGACCCGAATGTTGCATGATTGAGTGAGCTCCCATTGAGTGTCCCAGCTCCTGCTAACCTAGCAGTTTGAAAGCAAGAAATTGCAAGAAGATAAATAGGTACCGCTTCAGTGGGAAGGTAAACAGTGTTCCGTACACTATAGTGTTTAGTCATGCCTGCCACATGATATCAGAAATGCCTGCAGACTCAGACAGTACTGGCTCTTTGGCTATAAACAGAGATGAGCACTGAACCCTAGAGTTGGATGCGACTGCATTCGACCAAGCTTGAGCTTTACCTTTACCTTATCATCCCACAGCGCTTAGCGCACTCTCTGGGCAGTTCACCAGGTGATCAGCATTTTGCCCCAACATGATGGGTACTCATTTTACTGACCTCGGAAGGATGGAAGGCTGAGTCAACCTGGGTCCCCATCAGGATTGAACTCACAACATCAGCAGTTTGGGCTGCAGTGCAGCAGTTTAACCACTACGCCACAAGGATGGAAGTGGAGAGGGTTTCGGAAAGCCTCACTGCTGCAGCTGGGGTTCCTCCTCTGTTGACTTCTGATATTCAAACCACTCTTCCAAGAGGAAGCCCCCACTGTTGGGAGAAAAAGTGGTGGTGTAGAAATGCAATGAATCAAATAAAGTCATAAGATGGCCAGCTCACTGCTAGCTTGTTCTGGAGACCGGCCTGTACTTTGTCATTGGGAAAGGAGTGACGGCAGGACTTGATGAAGATTGAAAGCCGGTTCCCACATCTACGTAATTAGGAATTGGTCTCGAATGACGGGCGGCCTTACCCTCACTCCTGAATTAGACTCGCTGTTCTGTGTGCCTGCTACCGCCCAGTGTATCTGACATTCTTAATTTCCAGTGCCGGCTCTCCTGGTATTTCTGCACATCACATCCAGTTTGTGGAAATTTGAACATGTGATGTCTGAGCCAAACTGCATCCTGTTCGGTTAGTTCATTTGAGGGAGCTTTCCGCCCCAGGCTACTGCTGCTGCGCATTAATTCTTTTCATAAATGTCCTTAGAAGCTGCGAGAGGTCAACATTCCCTCCTTTCCCAAATAAAAATGTGACATTTGCTGTCAATCCCAGGTCTCTTTTTCCATCCTGGAAAGCTGGAGAGGTCAGAACTTGGATGGGGACTTAAAAATGAAAGGAAATCCCAGTGCATAGCTGGCAGATCTCTTGGACTAAGGATGCATGGTTAAGATTTTGCTTCTGGGATGTGGTGTGTATTTGTAGGTAAACTGTGAGTGTATTTTTGCGCACTCTCTGGCAACTGGAAAATTCTTTTGGTGCTTCTGCCTTCTTTGGATTCATCTGATAGCCGTTCAAACGTACACATTTAGCATGGTTGTCTTGGCCATCAGAAAGACTTTGCCCCTTCACTTCAAGAATGAGCTAGCATGAGAAGACTAACACAGTAAAAGCTTACTGGAACAATACTTTCTCCATTACATTCCTACAATTGAGAAGGAGGGACACAAGAAAACAAAAAGAGTGGATAAAATTGTCTATTTGGGGAGTATGTTAAATGAAAACTGGGATCTTGAGGTAGAGATTAAAATAGGAATAGAAAAAGCAAGATGTGACATTTGTTATGCAGTAGAGATCTAACTCTCGCTGTAAAGATCCGAATTGTGAGATGTTACATATTCCCAGTGTTGCTGTATGGAGTCAAAACTTCGACATTGACTAAAGCATCTGAAAAGAGGATCAAAGCTTTTGAAATATGGATCTACAGATGGCTGCTGAGGATATCATGGGTTGATCATGTGACTAACATAGAAGTATCGTGCCGAATGGATAAAGAACAAGAACTCTTTAAGACCATCGAGCAAAGAAAGCTCCAACACCTTGCCCATATCATGATGAACAACATAAAGTTATAGAACTTTCCAACTCACTCTGCAAGCAAAGATTCCTGGAAACAGAGGCTCTGGACATAGACGGACTTCATGGCTGAAGAACCTGAGAGAGCGGTATGGCATGTCCTCGGAAGAAATGTTCCGAAGAGTTAAAAACTGGAAGACTATCACCATGATGACAGCCAATATCCGGAACAGATATTGCTCTTTCTGTGTACCTCAAACCTCCCACAAATAACCCTCGTGGTACAAAACCATGCACAGCTCTTCAGTGCTTTGTGTGCCCCTACAACTTGTGTTCCTTTGTCACAAACGTGACCTTGTTCTTTCAATCCAGTAGAAGTGGAGCAGTGAGCAATAAGCAAAGTTTGAACACCGGGAAGACAAAGTGAGTTCCGAATACCAGATCTTGTTTTTAAATGCTATTCATGTAACATTTATTTCGGCAGTTCGAGACCAGGGTACTGCATGATGGATCGAGCACCCATCTCTGTCCCAGTTCCTGCCAACCTAGCAGATGGAAAGCAAGAAACTGCAAGTAGATAAATAGGGACCTCTTAAGTGGGAAAAGATCTTAGGGGCATGAAAGGAGCCTCATTTGGGTCTCCCCTGAGCAGAATTCCACCAACAAAAATCCTTTTAACCCAGAATTTCTGTTACAGAATTATTATTGTTATTATTATTTATTTCGTACATCATTCAGTATCAAGAGGCCTCAAACACACACCTTTCACACCATACTCACACACATATGAACCCTCTTCCCTGATGGAGATCACCTCTTTTGCAAGGTGCAACGGGTGACTGGTTGCACCGCCATTCTGACAAGCACTGAGGGTCTCTCAAACTGGGCTCTTTATAGTCTCTTTCTTTCATGCTGTGTGCATGTCATACAAGCATACATCAGTGTCTGTTCTCCACTTCAGTTGAGTACAATAAGAACATAAGAACAGCCTTGCTAGAACAGGCCACAGTAGCCCATGATCCAGTCCAGCATTCTGTCTCACACAGTGGCTCACCATTTCCTTCAGGGTATTATTCCCAAGGAGATGCCTTCACCTGCTTAGGATTCCCTGGAAATGGCATTGAGAGAGATCCTGCCTATCTCTCCAACCCGGAGGTTGTCCTTAGGTATCCATAATTATAGCCATGGATACCCTTGTCCTCCATGAACTTGTCTAATCCTTTCTTAAAGCTGTCAAGACTGACAGCTGTCACCACTTCTTCTGGCAGGGAGTTCCATAGACCAGTAATCCTCTGGGTGAAAAAGTACTTTCTCTTATTTGTTTGAGAACTAGTACCCAAAAGTTTCATGGAGTGCCCCCTGGTTCTTGTTGTTCAGTTGCACAATCGACTCTGACCTTTTGCGACCCTATGGACCATTTTCCTCCAGGCGCCTCTGTCCTCCACCATCCCCCTCAGCCCTCCCAATTCTGTGCCCACTGTGTCTACCACACCATCCATCCATCTCATATTTGGCCTCCCCCTTCTTCTTTTGCCCTCCACATTTCCCAACATCACGGCCTTCTCAAGTGAATCCTCCCTTCTCATTTGATGTCCAAAGTACTTTAGCCTCATCTTTACTATTTGACCGTCTAAGGAGCAGTCAGGGTTGGTTTCTTCTAAGATTGACCTATTTGTTCTCCTCGCTGTCCAGGGTACTCTCAAAACTCTCCTCCAACACCACATTTCAAAGGCATCTATTTTTCTTCTGCGTTCAGCCTTCATAATTGTCCAGCTCTCGCATCCATACATTACTACTGGGAATACCATTGCTTTGACTATACGAATTTTTGTTTGCAATGTGATGTCTCTGCTTTTCACTATGTTCCCCAGGTTTCTCATCGCTTGTCTCCCAAGAATCAGTCGCCTTTTTATTTCATGGCTGCAATCCCCATCTGCAGTGATCTTGGATCCTAAGAAAGTAAAATCTGTTACTGCTTCTACTTCTTCCCCATCTATTTTCCAGGAACTGATGGGGCCTGTTGCCATTATCTTGGTTTTCTTGATATTGAGTCTCAAGCCAGCTTTTGCACTCTCTTCCTTCAGCCCAATCAAGAGGTTCTTTAGGTCTTCCTCACTTTCTGCCATTAGGGTGGTATCGTCTGCATATCTCAGATTGTTGGTGTTTCTCCCAGCAATTTTGATCCCATATTTTGATTCCTCCATCCCTGCATTGCGCATTATTTGCTCTGTGTATAAGTTGAATAAGCAGGGTGACAAAATGCAGCCTTGTCTTACTCCTTTTCCTATTCCAAACCACTCTGTCATTCCATGTTCTGTCCTAACTGTTGCTTCTTGTTTCATGTACAGATTTCTCAGGAGGCATACGAGGTGCTCTGGTATTCCCATCTCTTTAATTACTTGCCACATCTTGTTGTGGTCCACACAGTCAAATGCCTTAGTGTAGTCAATGAAGCAAAAATAAACTTGTTTCTGGTATTCCTAGTTCTAGCGTTGTGCATTTTTTCCTTATCTACTTTGTCCACACCGTGCATGATTTTATAAACTTCAATCAGGTCATCTCTTAGACGTCGTCGTTCAAGAGTGAAGAGGCCCAACCGTTGCAGCCTCAGATGGTAAGGAAGGTGTTCCAGTCCCCTAATCATTCTGGTTGCCCTCCTCTGCACTTTCTCCAACTCCATAATATCCTTCTGGAGGTATGGCGACCAGATGTACAATACATGCACAATACATATTGTACATATTTATCTCAGTCTCTACTTAACTCAGTCTTCCAAGAACATCCCGGATTTCAGCATGAACATGTGTTCCTTTCTTAAACACCCAATTTCTCTTTGCTTCACTTTGCCAATACTGCCAGATTTTGCAAGTTTCTTTAATCCCATAAATCAGTTTGTATTCTCCATTTTACATGGCTCAGATCTGGAACCCATCTATCCAGTCTCATCCTTATTCCATAAAACAACAACACAATGCACACTCTTTAGATGTGCTTTAAAACTCAGTTCGAGAACTGCAGTCTTCCCTTGGGTGTTAGTTATGATGGCTGTACGGTACCTCTGAGCTACAATTGTCCAGGATGTTGGCAGACAGAGCCTAGACATTCTGATCCTCTCTCTTAAAATCACCTCCAACATCTGGGGCTGATGTGCCCAAGCACCCAGGGGACATTGGACAAAGTGCAAGTGGTCCAGAACAAGGAATTGGAAAAGCAGGCTTTCATACTGCCTCTCTAGAAAACCCATGAGGAGGTTCATCATCGATACCTCGAAAGAGGTCTTGTCTTATCAAATACAGGTTGCAGAGAGGGGCTGTTCTTTCCCAGAGCTTCGAAAGCTTCCTTTCGTGGACTGCAACTCCAAAGATTGAAATCTTCACTTAACTTCATTTAGAACAGGCGTGCCCAAACAACAGCTCATGGGTCGGATCCGGCCCTGACACCAGTTTATCTGGCCCATGCCACCCTTGCCGCTCCTGGAAGCGGAAGTAAAATGCTGCCATGTGGTGTTGGGGGCCGGATCCAGCCCGTGGGCCATAGTTTGGGCACCCCTGGTTTAAGCAGAGAAAATTGCATCCTAAAAATCTATCCCATCCTGTTGCAAAACAGATTGCAAGGCACGTTTTACTTCTGCTGCAGGTGGGAGGAACTATATGACCAGGCCACCGAACCGGCCCACTGAACCATTTGACCAGCCCACGGCCTGAAAAGTTTGGACACCCCTGCCTTAGAAGGTCTCTGTCTTCCTGGTGTGGTTGGTTACATGACCTTTCTTTCCAGTCGGTTTTGTGCCTGAGAACTTTGGTGTGTGTCACGGCAGAGGGGTTGAATCAAAACCGGATTTGGCCTTTTGTTTTTGGCCATCCCAGTGAAGTGTTATTTGAGCAAAGCACCTGCTTTGCATCATCTGTCCGCCTGGATTTCGGGATGGTCTCTCTGGAGGAGGCCAAAGGACAGGCACACAGCTTGTGTGATCTCATCAGAGATATGTCAAGAACTAAGGCTGGCTCCTTCTCTGCCTCGGGGCTTTCCTTCCAGGAAAAGGATTAACATCCTCTTACACCCAGATTGAGTCTAATTTGTGAAGGCGGCTGGATGCCACTTCCCATTTCTGCAAATGCAATGAGTATTAATTCCCTGGTAGAATTAGCCTTCTTGAATGGAGCATGGAGCAGTAATAAAAACAGCTTGTGGTGTCGTTTGCCAGAAATTGTCTGTTTCCCCCCTTTCATCTCTTTGGCGTTGCGCAGAGGCTTGTAGCATCAGCCAGACCCAGAAAGTTTTCCTTGTATACGTTCCATCCGTGCAACAAGAAGCAATCCTTTTGCTTATCTTTGTTATGGTTCTGTATGTGTGAATGTGTGTGACAGACAGACAGACAGACAGACTGATGGAGCAAGAAATCTGATCTTAACAGAAGCCCCTTTGCCTCTTGGCCACCATTTTCTTTTGTGGGAGGTTTTTCCCCCCATCCTGAGCTTTCTTGCCTTGCTTTGGGAAAGAGGACGGAGGCCAGAGTGAAGGCGATTTGTGGGTTGGGGAGGAGGTTATGATTAGGACCGTGGTAGAGATGAGAAACCAGAGACGGCCGTGGCTTAGTGGTTAAGAGACGTTGAACTTGATGACTGGAAGGTCGGCAGGTCAGCAGTTTGAGACCTGAGTGCTGGATGACAGAATGCGCTCCCGTCATCTGCCCCAGCTTTTGCCAACCTAGGAGTTTGAAAGCAAGACATTGCAAGCATATAAACAGGTACTGCTTTAAAGCCCTACATGGCAGTGGACCAGAATACTTAAGAGACCGCGTCACCCCAAGGTTTTTAAGCCTGTCCTACGAGGGCAGACCGGAGCGGCTCCTTGGTGGTCCCACCAATGAGAGTACTGTACTGTACAGGACATCTCTCTGGGACCAGGAGGAGAGCCTTCTCGGTGTCTGCCTCGGCCCTTTGGAACCTCATGCCATTGAAGTTACGCCTCCAGACGGAGCTGCCCCCCTTTAGAAGGGCACTAAAGACATGGCTATGTCAGCAGGTGTGGGGCGTGAATAGTGCGTCTTCCCACTCCCACTGGCTTGTCTAGGCCATGTAAGGAGGTTCAGGCCTTTTCAGCTCCTTAACATGGGTGCAGGGAGGGTAAAGATAGTTTTAATCAGATAATTTTATGAGATTTTAATATGCTAGTTATATATATTCTGTTTTTTTTGATGTTTTATATAACTGTTTTTATGTGATGTTTTATGTGATATTTTTTATCTTTGTAAACCGCCTTGGGTCGCTTTTTTAAGGAAGGTGGTATAGAAATAACACAAATAAATAAAACAGTGTTCCATGTGCTCTGGTGTCTAGTCATGCCTACCACATGGCCAGGGAAACCTCTGCAGATGCAGACAGTGCTGGCTCATTGGATATAAACAGATGAGCACCCTAGAGTTGGATAGGACTGGCTTTTGAGCAAGGGAGACATTGACCTTGACCTGTGAGGAAGATCTGGGCAGAGGCAGGAAGGGAGCACTAAAAGCAGCCTGTGGTCTATTGAAAAGGACACCATCTGTTCATACCTGTTTTCTGCCCTAGCCACAGTGTTGGAGGTGAGTTAAAATGGGGCAGAATTCAGTATACCAGAGGAGTTTGGTGGTGGTGGTGGTGGTGGTGGTGGTGGTGGTGGGACACATGGCAGAGCCCAAGGGCAAAGCTGTGGAGCAAAAATACTGGCATGTTTTATCTTAATGATCTTCCTGCCAACAGCTAAGTCTTTAGGGAGGCATTTTAATTTTTTAGAATTTCAGAGTAGGGTGCATGTATAAAACTAGGAAAAACCTCCGAATGCTGATATACAGTAATGGGAAAAGGATACAGGGTCCTCTGGGGAAGGCAGGAGAGACACAGTGGGACCCCCCAGGTGGGCCAGATTCAGCCCCACACCTTAGGGATTTCGACATCTGGGTTGATCTTCCACATATCAAAAGATGCTTGGGAATCTTGCACTGGCTCAGCAGATGGCCTGAAAAGGCAGTCTTAGGTTCTAGCTCAGGGTTTCTCAACCTTGGGCCTCCAGGTGTTCTCAGGCCCAGGTGTTCTTAGACTTTAGTTATCAGAAGCCCACATCAGCACTCCTGCTGATCATGGCTTCTGGGAATTGAAGTCCAAGAACATCTAGAGAGCCAAATTTGAGGAACCCTGTTTGTAAGCCCCAGTAATAAAATTTCCTCCTTATACGGAAGCCATAGAACTGAGAACTTCTGCTTGCAAAGTCTGTCCTGAATGATGGTGACTCCTCGATACAGCACACCGTATTTCTTGGTGGGCTTCCATCCCAAGCTCTCACCGGGACTGACTCAGCTTAGCAGCTGAAATCTGATGACAACAGGTCTGCTCAGGGTGGTTCAGGAGTTGAAATAGACCAGGAACTTGTGCTACGTTTTTATATCTGATAATCTGGAAGCACATGCCATTTCTGAAGCAATCTTGTTCTGAAGAACGTAGCTTCTTGCCATCGTCATCACCATGCTTGGCTGGCTTCATAAGTTGGAAGTATTTATAGGGCAGAGATCTGGTTAAATATTCACCAGCTTGGCTAACTGCAGATACTGGATGTTCTGCTAGGTTTCCCGGTAAAGGGCCATGAACTCCACGTCTGTGCTCACTGCAAGATGACTCTTACGCTATCAGTTCCTCAACTGGTTGTTACAGTACCTTACCTACTTGACCCAGGTGTTTTTAATTTGGCCAGGGCGCATGGAATTCACTCCTCAGTGTGGCTACAAAGATCAGGCCTGTCTTGCATGTAAATTATTTCCCAAGCTTACGGCTCTAGCGCATAGAACTTGGCGCACTGTACACCTCTAGTTTTGCAACAGGCAGATTATCTCTTAAAGCTTCCCCGTAATGGGATTTTAGATGTCTGGGTGTCTAATTTATTAACTGCTGCAGACAAAAGACGCACGTAATCTTAGAGGGATTTTTATTTGATAATGTACAGAGTTGGAGTTTTCTCCTTGTAACACAACACCTGTTCCAAAGCTCTCAGTGTCTCATGGAAAACTCTGAAATGCTGCTTGGCTTCGCTTTCATTTTTCTGCTGGGTGGTTTTTCGCTTGTTTTGCTACTGATCACCAGCTCACACCTAAAGATCACAGGGCATGGACAGAAAACCCTTAAGCTCACACCTTGTATGTGTCATTGATCTCCTCCCCCTCCAGCCCCCCAATTCCACTCCTTCATTTTCCCCAAAGCTGCCCTCCAGAGGGAAGGGAAATTGTTTGGAGTAATGTTGTTAGAGACTGTATTCAGGTATTGAATTCAGAGTGAGTTTGGGAAGTGATTAGCACTGCCCTGTCAGGAGAGATGGTGATGGAGGCGGTACCACTGGTTTCCCACATCCATACCCTCAATACTGTCACTGAAAACATCCTTCTTTATGTATTGCTTTTGGAAGTTAGTGGTTGCTTGGTAGTTAAGATGACAGACTTGACAACTGGATGGAAGGCAGGTCAGTAGTTAGAGACCTGAGTGCTGCATAATGGAGTGAGCTCCCATCTCTGTCCCAGATCCTGCCAACTTAGCAGTTTGAAAGCAAGAAATTGTAGGTAGATAAATAGGTACCACTTTGGTGGGGAAGGTAACAGCATTACATGCACTCTGGTGTCTAGTCATGCCTGACACATGACCATGGAAACGTCTAGTTGCTGGTGTCATGGCCCTGTATTCAGACTCCAACAGATCTGATGCAGAGCAAGCTCTGGAGCCGGCTTTAGCACCTGAGTTGCCGCTGCTTGATCGAGAGCTGCCAGATTTGACAGTTGCTGAGACTGCTTCTGACAGCAATGATTCCAAACCCTTAATCTCACGACCTTGTAGACTTGACCTGCACCTGCGTCGCAGGTCAGCAAGGGAGCACTTACTGAGACAAGTTCCAGCTGAACGTCCTTAGCCGTGGGTGCTCTTAAATAGCACACACTGAAGCCTCTAGTTCAGGGGTTCCCATTGTTTTCCTGCCATGGGCCAGACCTGTCCCGACACTCAGCTGTGGGGACCGGAGGCGTGGTTGCTCCTACTGCTTCGGCGGCGGTACTCGCACTGTTTTGCGCCTTCTTGCACAGCCTCTGATGCTTCCCAGGGCAGCAAAAGGCTTTCTGGAGCATTTTCACTCCATTTTGGGATATTTTTTTGCCGCTTCTCCGCTGTGTTTTGTCAGCTAAACTGCAGCAGTTGAGGACTTCCTGCTTCTGTGGTGTGAACCCAGGCACTGACGTAAGCTCCGCCTGACACCAGAGGTCCCCAACCACCACGGTTTAGCTGCCAAAACGCGGCGGAGAAGCGGCAAAAGAAATCCCAAAACGGAGCAAAAATGCTCCAAAAAGCCTCCTGCCTCCCTGGGAAGCAGTGGAGGCTGTGCAAGAACCCACAAAAATGGTGTGATTACTGCCGCCATTGTGGTAAATGACGTATTGGGCCTTCCAGTGGTGGTGGGAGCTTCTGGAGGAGCCAGGGTGGCCACCACGGGCTGTATTAATGAGCTCCATAGGCTGGATTAGGCCCGCGGGCCATAGGTTGGGAACCCCTGCTCTAGTTTGTCAGATCAACTTCGTTGCTGCGCCTTTGGACTTCCCTTCAGACTAGAAAACCCACTTGACTGGTATACGAACTTTGGCTTTCTTGACTTCGCTGTTCGGACTTCCCTCGAGAGACTTTTGCGAGATTCTGTCCGTACTTCTCTCCCTGTGCAGCGCCGCTTGGCGGCTTCCCCGGCCCGCCAGGGTAGGCTTGCACAGTCGGTTCTTTGGCTGCAAACGGAGATGTGCATCAGACCTCCGAGTCGGACACGACTGGGTTTCAAGCAAGGGAGACCTTTACTTTACCTGTGGCACAAATGGTAGGTGGGATAGATACAGGGTGGATGGGATGAGTCTGCCTTGTTACACGTCCCTTTCCTGAAACTACCTAGCATGACATTCAGTGTTACCATTGCCTGATAAACAAAGCTACAGATAAACACACACTGCATTGATCCTCTTAGAGCAGGGGTGCCCAAACATTTTGGCCTGCGGGCTGGTCACGTGGTTCAGTGGGCCGGTCACGTGGTTCCTCCCCTCAGAAGTAAAACGCACCTTGCAATCTGTTTTGCAACAGGATGAGATAGATTTTAAGTTGCCATTTTCTCTGCTCAAACTATGGCATGTGGGTCAGATCCAGCCCACAACACCAATTCACCCAGACCCTGCCGCCCACGCCACTCCTGGAAGGGGAAGTAAAAGACGCCCATACAGGTGTGTTTTACTTCCACTTCCAGGAGCAATGAGGGCAGTGTGGGCCTGATGAAGTGGTGATGGGGGCCAGATGTGACCCATGGGCCATCATTTGGACACCCCTGTCTTAGAGACCCAGAAGGTTCCCAAGTCAGGCAAGGAAGGGGCAAAGTGAACCAAAATTTCTAATCCTTAGTTTCCTGCCTAGTAGGTTACCATTCTCTGGCGTGAAGAGGGATCATGGAACTCTCCAGGGACCTGGTTTGTGGGCAGATCTTGGATGTCTTCATGAATGCCTACCAAAATAAAAATACTGATGCATTTTCCTCTCCAGCAGTCTGAGGTGCTTGGTGGGTGCATTAGGCTAAATTTCATTTTTTTTAAAATTACTTTCTGCCTCAATTTTTCCCAAGAGAAAACTGACTTTGTAGATTACATCTTACAGAACTAGCCAGTCAGCACTGCTGGAGTGTGTTGTCTGTTAAATTTTGGGAACTGTGGACTGAAAAAGTAAACACTTTCCAGCTTCAGTGAATGGAAGCTAATGGTCAAGATGGCCAGGAGTGTCTCACGAGGTGCTTGATCAGACAGGTGATTGTGCCTTCCAGGATGCTGGTGGGGTGGGGTGGGGGCATCTTGTCAATTAGCAGCAATTGGCTGTGGCATGTCATGCCAACTTTATGTGAACACCAGTAGGATTCAAGACAAAGTCCTTTATCTTCACACAAAATCAAGTACTCTTGCAGCAGCATGGTGATCGATTACACTATTCGTGTGTTCCAGTCAGTGTATCTGGACAACCGATAGTGATGGAGAAAGCTAGAAGGTGAATAACAATGACACTTATACAGTATAACACCCCATAGTACTTAAGAGCAGTCTTTGGGCAGTTCACAAGCAATTAGCATTTTTGCCCCCAACAAAGAGAGTACTCACTTGACTGGCCTTGGATAAAGAGTAGGATGACTGCATCTTAACCAGTATGCTTCTGGTGGGATCTCTCATTGTGTGTTCAGTGTGAATACCCCTAGTGTGAAACCTAATCCTCACACATCCCTTCCCTCACACAGGAACAGCAAGGATTGGGATATTCAGCCTATATTTCTGCCTTTTAAGAGGTAGCAAAAGTATCCCAAACTTTATGTTTCTTTTTCTCACTGTACAGATAAGAAGTATGAGAATCAGGTGCATGTCCTGCATTTTGCTTTGAAGAAGGTTATATGTGAGGCCCCAATCCTTCGGGTTTCTCCGTCTGTACATCACCTGCACCTTATTCCTTGAAGAGTAAGCCACATGTCACTTTAAAGATGTAGCAACTAGCCATCCCTTGCTCTTTTAAAATTAAAAAAATAGCCACAAGAGACCCATGGTTTATGAACAATGTGGGTAGGATCCTGTATGGTGTGGTGCAAGGCTCTATTCCTCCTTTGCATTCTCAGTTTCTGCAGAGAAAAATCTGTTCCTGCTTTTGTGCCAAGTGTTCTCCCATCTAGTAACTTAAATTTTTGGGGCTGGTGGATGAGCAAGTTCTTTGTTCTTTTTGTTACAGAGTTGGGAGTTAGAAATCTTAACTAATCTGCTGCAAATCACACAGAAATCTATCAATAGTTAGAACTGTTGTGATGGTATTAAATAAAGAGGTTATTCTCTCTCTGTGATGGTGATGAAGCATCCCAGCTGCTTTGAAGGCATTGCCTCTCATATTTCTGCAGGATATAACACTTTGGAGTAGCAAGATCTGTCCCTACAGAGTTGGGAAATTTGCTTTTCTATCCAATCACAGTCTGGGTGGTAAAAGAGTTGGCTTCAAAAAGGACTATGAATTTACCACCAGGTGATCTCTCCTCCTCTGTTTTACCCTGTTCCCACAGACTTAAACTCTTGTTTTCCATTTCCTAGAGCCATGATGACGAACCTTGGCACTCCAGCTGTTCTTGGATTTCAATTCCCAGAAGCCCAAGTCCCTCTGAATCCACACGAATGGGTTTACTGCATGCACTCTAGCCATTCTTGGACTTCAATTCCTAGAAGCCCAAGTCCCTGTGAATCTACACGAATGGGTTTACAACATATGCAGCGAACTCATTTGTGTGGATTCACGGGGACTTGGACTTCTGGGAATTGAAGTCCAAGAACAGCTGGAGTGCCAAGGTTCACCATCACGGTCCTAGAGAGATTGCTGTGCTGGGATATTTTGCTGAGTACTTACAGATTTCAAGAGCCTTCCCTTTTCTCTTTCTTCCTCCTGTTTTATTATGATGATTCCTTTTTGGAGTAATAAAGGAGCATTGAGTTCTCCTGGGAGGTGAGGTCATGGGGGAGAAGTTGCAACCCCAGCTTGCTTTAAACTCTTCTTGTAGGTGTGTCGTATAAATCATTCCTGGTTCAAGGGCTGCCCTATTAGATTAAGGTTACATGCAGCATCCTGGAATGGACTCAAACTATTAGACCCCTTTTTTCAAGGCTCAACAAGCCCTTTGTATAACCTTGTGTAACATGGGGAGAAATTTTGCCAGTGGATGAATGCCATTTTTAACTTAATCAAGTTTGAGTTTATATATGATTTAGGAGTTGATGAGGACTAAGCTCAAAATTATTCACCATTTTTGAGATGGAGGGAGATATATATTTTGGCATTGACTTGGGAACCTTTTACTTTTTTCCCAGCAATGTCTGTGCCAGTATAGGCTATACATCTGTATTGCCTTTTCTTGCTCTTTTTTTCTGTTTGCTCTCAGGGGTGGCCTTCCGTTCGTTGGGTGGTCCTTGATTGCAGTACGGGACTCGGGTTCACTTCTATGGCTTGCTAAAGCAATAATTCTCAGTGATGTCATCTCATGAGAAAAGCTGATGGAGTTTGGTAGAGTTGTGATGTCATTCTACTTATTATTGGTTGCCTGACTGGTGTGTGTCTCATTAAGGAAAAGAAGAAGTAACTAGCGGCTGAAATAGCTCCAGATAAAAGAAGTGGCACTAAAATTAAACAGCATTGCAGCATCTGGGATGGCGGGTCTTATTTCGACTTCCTTCCATAAAACAGCTGTTTTTGCCATATGGACAAAATTGAGTGAATTGACTGAGTCCTAGATTTTATGCACAGTCCCATAGTTCTTCAGAATTTTACCTCTTAATTTAATGTGCATAGTTGGGTAAAGTTTGATAATTTGATGCAGTGGGAAGTAATGAATTTTTAAAATTCATGTGCAATTGAGATGTGACCCAGCAGCTTGTCAAACAGCTGCAATTAGCCATCACAAATTATTGCAAGCCTTGAGTAGACCTCAATAGGAGCCTGGTCATAGTAGTTATAGCCTAAACCAGAGGTTCTCAACCGTTTCAAGTTGGGGGCCAGGTCACACTCCCTCAAACATTTGAGGGGGGCAGAATGGTTGTCCTCCCGCCATTTACGGCTGTCGTAAATGAGTCCGTGGCTGTGATAAATGTGTTTATGATAACCGCGGACTCATTTATGGCTGTTGTAAATGCATTTACAGTGGCTGTAAATGAGTCCGTAGCCAATTCCAGCGGTGGTGGTGGTGGTGGTGGCTGGAGTAAGGGCAGGGCCCGGATTATTTGGCACCACAGGCTGCCCACGGGCCATAGGTTGAGAACCCCTGGCCTAAAACAGTGTTTCCCAGCCTTTGGATTTTGGACTTCAATTCCCAGAAGCCTAAGTCAATTCCCCAAAGCACTGATCAGCCAATGTACTGGCTTAGGCTTCTGGAAACTGAAGTCCCCCACTGGTTTAAACCTCATAACATTTCCAAGCCCACTGGGTTTGATCCAGTTTCTCTGCCAGGGCCTGTATGAATGACCCTGTATGAACAAGTCTACATGTTTCTGGGTGTACCAAGTGTTTCAACAGCCTTTCCCTCACTTTTTATTTAGCTTTTGTATGTGTGCAACTTCTTGTGGCCCTGTTCTTCTGTCCTATATGTTGGTCAAATCAGTATCACTGGTTAAATCCACATAATTTAAGGTCATTTCCCTAGTACCAATAAATCCTTTTACATTTTTAATTTACCAAAGGTAGGCACTTTCTGTGCATTATTCTCTTTAAAAGATTATTTTCACCAAACACATGTGGAAAAGAAAAAAACCCAGTGAATTTAGAGGTTGTTACAAACACCTCGGGGACTGCGGTGGCTCAAGTGGTTAAGATGCTGAACTCGATGACTGGAAGGTCAGCAGTTCGAGACCCAAGTAATGCATGACGGAGTGAGCGCCCGTCTCTGTCTCAGCTCCTGCCACCTAGCACTTCGAAAGCAAGACATTGCAAGTAGATAAATAGGGACCACTTCGGTGGGAAGGCAAACAGTGTGCTGTGCTCTCCGGTGTCTAGTCATGCCTGCCACATGTCCACGGAAACATCTGCCGACACAGACCGCACTGGCTCTTTGGCTATGCACAGAGATGAACACTGAACCGTAGAGTCAGATATGACTGGCTTTCAAGCCAAGGCACCCTTTACCTTGCAAAGACCTCTCAGCAGTACAGTTGCCTCGGGTCTTGATCTTTAGAAGGATGCTTTAGAGAGAGAGGAAGGGGCTCAGCATGGTTTGAATTTAAACCTTATCCTTCCTTGTCACGTGGTAGCAATACAAACAACGAAATAGGGCTTTTTCCAACAAGTTCAAGTGTGGATAAAAGAAGGCGGCAGCATTGAATTGCCGCCTCCCTCATCTTGTAGAACCGCAGATGGGAATCCTAAGTAAAAATGGACTGCATTCAGTGTATTTTTGTTGGCCGCGTCCGTGTTTTATTATCTCAAGTAACGGGATCTCTCCTGGTTTGTCAACACTCTGCCTGGGACAGAAAGTTCACGTCTGTTATGAGCGTACGTATCAGATTAGATGGTGATTAACACCATGATGTAATGATCGTCTCCTTTTCCTTCCAACAATATTTGCCCTCTGAGGTTGGTATATTAGAATATGGGCTTCAAAGGGGAAAAATCTCTTTTTTTTCCCCCTTCTGCAACTGTTTGGCTCCTGTTGCTTGTGCTATTCAAGCTGTTGGTCTTAGGCTTATGCGCGGAGTAGCTCTAGGCTCAGCTTGGTTCTCTGGTTTTTAGAGCCTGCCATAATATGGTGAGGTGATCGTTGGTGCTTTCTGAAGGTTCAGTTTTCAGCACTTTATCATCCATGTTCAAATGTGCTGTGGCATGTATCCTTAGTCCACAACTAAGGATACATGCCACAGCACATTTGAACATGGATGATAAAGTGCAGGCTTCCTCCCCCCCTTTATTTTTAATCCCAGCAGGACATGTTGATGAGAAGAAGGTTTCGGAGGTTTCATCCAAGTGTTGCTTTTTCTTCTCAGGAACAATTCAAGCAAAGTCCTCGGTGTTTTTATGCAGTTTTACAAAGTGCCTTGTGAATAACCATGTAGAATCTGAACTGCAACATGGGGCTTTCAAGAGTAGGATCATTTCTGGGTCACCTTTTGACCCAGAGAGGACACCAAAGATAAATCAGAATAAATTTGTTTGCTTGTTTGTTTGTTGTATTTATATATAAGTGGGAAATGAACTTTCATGGCAGATTTAAATACCCTGAAGATGACATGGGAAGATTCCAAAGTATTCGCCCAAGACCAAAACTGTTGGAGATCCCTTGCAGCCCTGGTGACGCAGTGGTTAAACTGCTGTCCTGCAACTAAAAGGTTGTGAGTTCGATCCTTCTGAGGGTTTGAGGTTGATTCCCATCCTCCAGATTATAATTAATGATAATTACTTGCAACAAACGCTGTTCCTTCCTCTGTTTTCCCTCCACCCTCTGGAAAGTATAATGAGAGTTTTGTGGAAATCAAAATACCTAACTGGGAGTGAAATCTGGACAGGTTGTCAATATCAGTGCATGGAAATATTCCTTTTCTGGATTACAGCTTCCAGAATTATTATTTATTATTATTATTTCAAATTTATATGGCCGCCCACTCACCACTTCGTGACGACTCAGGGCGGCTTACAAAATTGATACACAAAGATAACAAAGATAACAAAAATAACAAAAGTTCAGAAGTTCGGGTAGGCGGTGACGTATAGCCTGGCTAGGTGGATAAAGTCCGGGGGGGGGGGGCGGAGATGTCCTTGGCCGCGCACACAGCCTGGGTAGCGGTATCAGCCTCCCGCATGGCCGGGGCAGTGTCTTCGGCTGTTGGCTCTGTCCGGTGGCCCTTTTATCCCTCCAGACAGGTGGAGAGAGTCCGGGGTGGGTGGGGGGCAGAGACGTCCTTGGCCATCCGCACAGCTGGGGCGGCGGTATCAGCTGCCCGCATGGCCAGGGCAGCGTCTTCCAGACTCCCCTCCATACCCTCCAAATGACCAGTGGATTCTGAAGGCTGCACACTCTCTCCCCAAAAACTTTCCAAACTTGTCTAGACCCACACCCCACAGGGGGACTTCAATTCCCAGAAGCCTAAGTCAGTACATTGGCTGATCATTGTTTTGGGAAATTGACTTAGGCTTCTGGGAGTTGAAGTCCAAAAACTAAAAGTTGGGAAACGCTGATGTAGAGTAAGTGCAAAAGTTGAGTGTGGAACCTTTGTGTGGTGCTCTGTTCTTCTTGAGGCATCTCACAGTTCTCCTTCGTATAGTTTGTGAATCCACATTCATAGGTTATGCGCCTGCGCAGAACGGCCAATCAGAGGCTTGAAAAGCTATTGGTCAAAAGTTTTGGCGGTAAGACCGCCCACCGTACCGCCCACCCTGAGGCGCCCGCGTGCCATTTTACCTCAGTTCTCTTCTTTCCGCCGTAGCAGCAGGACGATCGTTGAGAGCTTCCTCAATTTTTTCGCCCTTCTGAGGGAAAGTCTTTTTGGCAAACTTTAAAATTTTTTCGGTGATCTTGTCCTTCGGGCAGGATTGCCACCCCGGTGCTGTTTCTTCCTTCTGGTGGACTCAGTTACCTACTCGCTTCGGTCACCGTTTCCCCCCTCAAGGGGGTGGTGGCTGGCCAGCCCTTCGGGGTAACCGCGTTCCAGAAACTTCCGCTGGAAGAATTTTTTCTTTGATGGCCGCGGCCTTCAAACAGTGTTCGGCTTGCCTGAAAAAGTTTCCGGCCTCCGACGGGCATAGCCTCTGCCTTTTCTGCCTCGGAGAGTCTCATCAGAGCCAGTCTTGCCCTCACTGCAAGAAATTTACCCGTCTGGCAGTGCAGAACCGGAGCTACCGGCTCAAAGCCCACCTGATGGAACTCTCTCTGGCTCCCGTCGCGGCCGCTTCTACCTCGGCTAGTGTCTCTCAGCCTCCTCCGCCTTCGGCTTCTTCTTCCGCTCTTCCCATCAAGAAGAAGAAGAAGAGGGACAAGAACGGGGAGAAGAAGAAGAAACACGGGTCGGAGAAGAGGCGATCGCTCCCGCCTACTCCGCGCACCCCTGTTTCTCCGGGACCTTCGCCGCCATATTCGGTCGCAAGATGTCCGCCGCCTGGGTCTTCCATCTGGGGAGGACGATCCTCCTCGGGATCGCCTGAAAAAGGACGCAGGGCTGGGGCTCCAGCTCGCCCACTTCAGGTGCTCCCGTCGCCGCCTCGTGGAAGGGCCCGTTCGCCTACGAGACATGCCTCCGTCTCCCCTAGGCCCAGGACTCCAACGCTCGACGAAGCGGCAATTACCATGCTGGCCACCGTTTCGTCGCCGACTCTACCAGCCACCGTTTCGTCGGCCACCGTTTCGTCGCTCCCGACGATGCCGGATCCTGCCCAGATGGAGCTCCTGAAAGGGATGTTTGAGGTCATGGCTCAGACTTTTGCCAGCCAGTTTAAGACCTCCATGCCTGCGGCCTCTGCGGCTCCAGTTCCGACCACCGCAAGCCCCAGGGATGTTGGCCCTGCTGTGGCCCCTCCGACCTCCCGAGGGTCGAGTATCCGCTCCGCTGGCCCACCCACATCGTCGCGGGTTGGTCCAGAAGTCGATGCGGTGGACTCCCATCTCGCCGGCCCGCCCAGGCCGTACTGGCGCGGTCCCGACGTGGATGTAAGAGTTCCTCCCTCGTCCTCCGATGACTCCAGTGCCTCTACGGAGGAGGACGAGGGAGACGTCGACGCCGAGAGGACGCCGGACCAGGCCATCGGCGCGGTTGACCCACCGCGTGGTGAGGATCAACGCTCGCTTACGGCCATGCTGACACGGCTCGGCACCGCTCTGAACCTGAAGGTGGACCAGCCCCCACTGGAAGGTGAAGACCAAATGACCGCCAAGCTGGACAGACGGGCGGTACGGCCGGTACACATCACCATGCTGCCGTCCATGTTGACGTTGGTGAAGGCGACATGGAGGAAGCCGGTGTCAGCACACTCCGTTTCGTCCAGGCTCGACGGCATGTATAGAGTCCTGGACGAGAACGTCGAGTTCCTGCAGGCGCACCCCCTGCCAAACTCCCTGGTGGTCAAGGCCTTTCAACACAGGATGGCCACCAGCGGGTTCCCGGTGCCTTCGACCCCGGAAGGGAAGAAGCTGGACGCGGTGGGCCGTAAATTCTACGCAACCGGTTCCCTCTTCCTCCGCGCCGCCAACTACTCGGCTGCTATGGGCCTGTACCAGTCTCACCTCTGGGAGCAGGTGAAGACCGAAACGGCGAAGTTGCCCGCCGACGCCCAGAAACGGATCGACGCGCTGGCATCCGAGGGCGATTTCCTGGCTGAGCAACAGATGAGAACAGCCAGGCATATCAATGACTATGCGGCGAAGGACATGGCGTCTGCCATCCTGCTCCGTCGCCACGCCTGGCTTAGGGGCACCTCCCTCGATGATGCTATGAAGAAGCTCATCGAGGAGTTTCCCTTCGACGGGCAGGGCCTCTTCGGGCAGGAAACGGACAAAGTCCTCAATGAAATGCGGCAGACCAACTCCACCGCCAAGTTCCTGGGGCTCACCACGCCGGCCCCGGCTGCCAGGCCGAGATTCCAGCCCTTCACGCGGCGGTACCAGGGGAACCCGCAACAACAGGGTGGCCCCGTGGAACAGCCAAGGTCTGGCTCCTTCAAGCAACGGCGCCAGCACAAGCCCCGCTACCAGCCCTATGGGCACGGCAAGCGTTCGGACGCTAAGTCCAAGTCGCGCGTTTGAAGCTGCGACGGCCGAGTCTCTCTCGCTCCACATCCCATACCTCCCCCTCCGGAACTTCCTCCAGGTATGGTCAGGCATCACGGACGACCGGTGGGTCTTAAAGATCTTGTCCTCTGGCTACGCCATCGAGTTCGTGCGAGCGCCTCGGGTAGGAAGACATCGTCTCACCACCTCGTCTCCCCATTTGGAGGAGGAAATATCAACTCTTCTGTCCAAGGGAGCCATCGAGCGGGTGGCACCGCCCGATTGGGACAACGGCTTCTACTCGAGGTACTTCGTGGTTCAGAAGAAGGACGGAGGACTTCGCCCGATTCTGGACCTGCGCCTCCTCAACAAGTGCATCCACACCAGGAAGTTCCGGATGGTGACCCTGCAGACCGTCCTTCCCCTCATCAACAAGGGGGACTGGTTCACAGTCATAGACCTCAAGGACGCTTATTTCCATGTCTCCATCCTCGAGGAGCACCGAAGGTTTCTCCGGTTCCGCATCGGCACTTCGGTGTACCAGTACCGATGTCTACCGTTCGGTCTGGCCACGGCACCGCGAGTCTTCACCAAATGCATGGCTCCGGTGGCTGCCTTCCTTCGCCAGCGGGGAATCAGGGTCTTCCCATACATCGACGACTGGCTGATCGTGTCTCCCACCAGTTCGTCGGCCATTCGGGACACGCAATTCACCGTCCACCTCATGGAGAGTCTCGGCCTCAGGATCAACTTCACCAAATCGAAGCTGATTCCCTCTCAACGCGTCGAGTACATCGGAGCGGTACTCGACTCGCTTGCCACCAGAGCCTTTGCACCCCAGAAACGCTTGCAGGACATCGCGCAAGGGGTGAACGATTTTCGCACCGAACCGTGCGTCCGAGCGGAGAAGGCTCAAAGACTGCTATGCCTTATGGCCTCAACGATGGCTGTGGTCCCCCACGCCAAGTTAAAGTTCCGGTCCCTACAGTCGTGGCTGCTGCACGAGTTCGACGCACTCCGGGAGAGTCAGTCCAAACGGCTAACTCCGTCTCCGGAGCTGCGGGACCAACTGCTGTGGTGGACGACGCCACTCAACGTTACAACGGGGAAGAGCTTTTACCCCCCGCAACACTCATTGCAAATATTGACCGACGCAAGCAACCTCGGCTGGGGGGCTGCCTGCGGGACTCTCACGGTCAACAACCCTTGGTCGCCTCAGGAGATGGTGCACCATATCAACTACTTGGAGCTGCTGGCCATTTGGAAGGCCCTCCGTTCCTTCGAGAGCCTGCTCATGGGCAAGGCGGTCCAAGTGGCATCGGACAATACCATGGCCGTGGTACCTCGCTGTGCAACTCTGGGAGTGGTGCCTGGAGCGGCACATTTTCCCGATTGGAGTGCACATTCAGGGCAAGCTGAATGTCCTGGCCGACCATCTCAGCCTCCTCACCTCGACGACCCACGAATGGGAACTGAACGACAAGGTTTTCCAGCCGCTTTGCGAGGCCTGGGGGACTCCGAACATCGACCTCTTCGCATCGGAGTCCAACACGAAATGCCACAGGTACTGCTCCAGGGCGGGCATCGGCGTGAACTCCGAAGGCGATGCCTTCATGAAACGGTGGGATCAGGACTATTTCTATGCTTTTCCTCCGTTTCCTCTGATCCAGAAGGTTCTCACCAGAATGCTTCAGCACAGGACCAGGGCCATCCTAGTGGCCCCAGCATGGCCTCGCCAACCATGGTTTCCGCTGCTGTTGCGCATGTCATCTCAGTATCGCACGCTACCGGAGTCACCGACGCTCCTCCAAATGGAGCAGGGCCAGCTTCACCACTCGGACCTGCCCAGCCTCCACCTCACCGCGTGGAGGATAACCCCAGACTGTCCAGGATCCTGGAACTAGCCAGGCGCCCTTCCACAAGGAAGTCCTACGCTTCCAAATACAGGAGTTTTTGTGCTTTCCTGGCATCCCAGCAGACGTCCCTCTCACAGGTGGGACTGCAGGACGTATTGACCTACCTCCTCCATCTGGCGGAGTCTGGCCTCAGCATCACCTCCATCCGAGTACACCTCGCTGCGGTGGTGGCTCACTCGCCGGCTGGCTCGCCCGCTTCTGGCGCTTTCCGAGACCAAACGGTGAAACGTTTCCTCAAGGGGCTACACAACGCCTTCCCCCTGGTCAGGACTCCGATGGCCCAATGGTCACTCTCTACCGTCCTCAACGCGCTCACCAGGACTCCCTTCGAGCCCATGGCTACCGCGGATGCTCGTCTCCTCACTTGGAAGACGGCTTTTCTTGTGGCCATCACGTCTGCCCGACGAGCTGGTGAGCTGGTTGCTCTGCGGGCAGACGCACCCTTTCTTCAATTCTTCAATGACCGTGTGGTACTCCAAGCGGACATCACCTTTCTTCCCAAGGTGGTCTCCCAGTTTCATATGGCACAGACTATCTCCTTGCCTACATTCTTCCAGAACCCCACTAACGCCCAAGAACGGACTTGGCACACGCTGGATGTCAAACGAGCTTTATTGTTTTACACCAGCAGGACAAGGGAGTTCAGGAAGTCGCAACGCCTTTTTGTGGCGTATGGGGGCAAATCCAAAGGTGAACCCATCTCTGCGCAGCGGTTCTCCAAATGGATCACCTCTACCATCTACTTGGCCTACGAGTCGGCATTGCTGCCCCCTCCACCGCATGTCAGGGCGCACTCTACCAGAGCGGTTGCAACATCCACGGCCTTTCTGGAGGGCACACCGCTTGAGGACATCTGTAAGGCTGCCACCTGGTCCAGACCTTCTACATTTGTCCAGCATTACAGGGTGGACACCAGAGCCACTGCGGACGCCAGGCTTGGCCGTGTCGTCCTCACTCGGGGGCTCCGGGCCCATCGCCCTTGACAGTTCACCCTGCCTGACCGTCATCATCTTCATCGTGGGATCATCTCATCCGACTGCCCACCGACCAAGTAAGTGTGAGCTTGCTAATCTCCCATGAGTGTGGATTCACAAACTATACGAAGGAGAAAGTTCGGTTTCACTTACCAGTGATAACTTTCGTTCTTCGAGTATATAGTTTGTGAATACACAAGACCCACCCTGCCTCCCCTCTTGAGCTGCACGGATGAGATCAATTGGTTTATCCTGTGCTTGGCTTAAGTATGGAACTGAGGAAAAATGGCGCGCGGGCGCCTCAGGGTGGGCGGTACGGTGGGCGGTCTTACCGCCAAAACTTTTGACCAATAGCTTTTCAAGCCTCCGATCGGCCGTTCTGCGCAGGCGCATAACCTATGAGTGTGTATTCACAAACTATATACTCGAAGAACGAAAGTTATCACTGGTAAGTGAAACCGAACTTTTTCATTT
Source organism: Bradypodion ventrale (assembly GCA_035047345.1). Taxonomy (NCBI): domain Eukaryota; kingdom Metazoa; phylum Chordata; class Lepidosauria; order Squamata; family Chamaeleonidae; genus Bradypodion; species Bradypodion ventrale. Next base: position 6,879,868 of record JAWDJE010000003.1, read on the forward strand.
GTGTTTTGTTTGCTGTGGCTTCCTTATCTCACTCATTGCCTGGCCAGTCACATTTCTCCTTGTCATTTCAGGTAACTTTGAAGTTGGCGTCCACATTGCAGACGTGAGTTATTTTGTGCTTGAAGGAACTGAGCTGGACGAGGTGGCAAGCGAGCGAGCTACAAGCATCTATCTTGTGCAGAAGGTGAGCATAAAGTTCCCATCTCAAAGCAAAACCCCGACAGATGAATGTTCTTCTGGATACGAACTGGACGTCCAGGCAGATAATGTCTCTTTTCCTTTGAAGTCAACAGAGATGAAACAAGTGGGGGTTTCCCCACATAGTAATGTGTTATGGAGTTGCATAGCTTCTCACTGATACATATAACTGTCATCCATTTTGTGTATGGATCACACGGCTGTTTTCCCTGGACTGTGTCTCTGATTTTAACTCATCTTGGGAAGTGTAGAAGAGTAACACAGTCTGCAGAGATGTAGATTGTATTGGCAATATTCTTTCATCTTCATTTAAGAGGCATAGATTTAATGCATGGCACTGCCTTTGATGACAGTTTGGTGACTAAAACTGGTGCAATATATAAGAACATAAGAGCAGCCTTGCTGGAACAGGCCACAGGAGCCCATGATCCAGTCCAGCATTCTGTCACACACAGTGGCTCACCATTTGCTTCAGGGTATTATTCCCAAGCAGATGCCTTCCCCTGCTTAGGATTCCCTGGAAATGGCATTGAGAGATATGCTGCCTATCTCTCCAACCCCGAGGGTGGCCTTAAGTATCCATAATTATAGCCATGGATACCCTTGTCCTCCATGAACTGGTCTAATCCTTTCTTAAAGCTGTCAAGACTGACAGCTGTCATCAATTCTTCTGGCAGGGAGTTCCATAGACCAGTGATCGATCCTCATTTCTCTTATTTGTTTGAGAACTGGTACCCAAAAGTTTCATCAAGTGTCCCCTAGTTCTAGTGTTGTGCGATAGGGAAAACAGTTTTTCCTTATCTATTTTGTCCACACCGTGCATGATTTTATAAACTTCCATCAGATCACCTCTTAGAGGCCGTCATTCAAGAGTGAAGAGGCCCAACCGTTGTATCTACGCTTCTAACTGGAGTTGCATGCAAGGAACATGCGATCCCCCTGTTTTTGCACTGGCTGTTAGTCCGTTTCTAGGCCCAGTTCAAGGTGTTGGTCTTGACCTATAAAGCCCAATGTGGCTTGCTTCCAAGCATATTTGAAAAAGCAGATCTGCTCATATGGACCCCCAGAAGTGTTAGGATCATCAGGGAAGTTAACCCTGCCAGCTGGTGCTGGAGGGAGTTGTAGTCTGAAATGTTGTGTGGTCATTAGACTGTACCTTTGAGATGGTAGAAGATGTTTTCTTTGTCAAGCTAAGAGACTGACATATCAACCTGTCTGCATCATACTTTGTTGATTTGATCTTGCATTGCCTTGGCCATATCTGGCACTGTATACAATAACCTCAGCAACATGCAGGGCTCTGCCGACCAAGAGCTTGCAGGTAAGGAAGAGCCAGTACCGTAGTGGAATTGTTCTATTCAGGAACGAGATGCTGAGTGATGCCTTCCTTGTCTTTCTTATCTGAAACAGATTTGTTAATTGTGATTCCTGGCTTCAATAGACCCCCAAAAAGTGTCTCTTAAAACATGCCTTTAAGTGAGTGCTTTTCTCACCCTTCTTCTGACCCTTAAGTGGAGAGATTGAGAAATTGAGATGTTAAAGCAGCCCTGTAGAAAAGTAGGCTTGACTCTGGTAAGTGCTACATACAGCTTTGGCCTCTCCCTGGCTCAACACTGGCTGGGTGGGGGTGATGCGGATTCTCCCTGCAAAGAAACCAAATAGCACAGCGTAGCTAATTCTCTTGAACCGCCTTGTCTGCAAGAGAAAGGGTGGTTGTGCGAAACACTAACGGTTTGTTTTGAGAAAGCGAGAGTCTTAAACATGAGTGTATCGGGTTCTACAAAGCAGGCAAACCTAAACAGTTTTCTCCCTTCTGGCACTTCTCCGTGTGTTGTTTTAGGTGTGAAAGTAGTTCAAGTGGGGAAGGTCAGCCATAAATCCTGATAATGTTTTACTGGTCCTCTTTATTTTATTTTATTTTTTTGAAGCCATGGAGATCAAAGATTAGAACTGGAAGCCAGTCTACAAGTTGAGTCCAAGGGTCTTGAGTCACTCACTTCTGACACCAGCAGGTTGTCAGGGTGTTGATATTTTGATAACGTCAAGCTGGATAATTAAGCGGTGGTTAAGGTCTGAATTCATGGATGTGTTAATACAGAGTGCAAGGGAAACACTTGGCTTTCTTTCCGTGTCTGTGGCCACCCCATGGTTCAGCTCTGCTCATCCTCTCCCTGTGACTTGGGCGCAAAGCCATAACTGTTGCGTATGGCTCCAGCTTATCTACAGGCCAGTGGTGGAGGTCTATGCTTTTGGGAGCTCTGGATCCACCCTAAATCAGGCAGGACTGGGCCTTGCTCCAGCCGGAGCGATGGGGAACATGAATGTTGGTAGGACTTAGGAGAAGTGCCGGGTTTTGTTTTCCATGAGAAACGTTTTCTCCTCTGGCCCTCGCTGCCTTGCTTCAGGACTTCCCACTGTGATTCCCACCGATGGTTGGCCTTCCTTGGCTGGCCTGCATCTGAACCCACCACCGTATCTCAAGGTCATCCTCTGCCTCTCATGAACCCTCCTGATCTGGAACCCCAACAATGTCTGAAAGTGTAACTGCTCAACAAAAAGTCAGGGAAGTGGGATACAGGATTAGGGAGCTTGGAGATCGGTGCCAAGTGCAGGTCAGAAAGCAGGGTGTGGGTGGGGAAGGGAAGACTCAAATCCCTGTTCAGCCTTGAAACTCATTGCGCAGCCTTGGAAGAACTGCTGGATTTCAGTGTATTTCGCTTCACAGGATGGTTCTGAGTTTAACACTGGATAAGTAGTTCTTTCTAAAATAATATCTTGGAATGCAAAGTCTCGGTTGGACTGTTGATGAGGCAACTCTTCAAGAGGCCACTGGTTCATGAGGTTGCCATATATCTGAAGCAACTTGACGGCAGGTGATGACAATACATTCCAACCAGTCATGAAGTCTTAGGACAGAATAGAATGAGAACAGTGTACAACTGTTTCTTTGTTTGTGCACCAAAAGGGCTGAGGACTACTGCATTATATTGTTCCCAGGACATTGTTTGTGGCTGATAGGTAGCCAATATTCGGAATTGGATATGGCACTAGGAGGAGGAAGAGGAAGAAGTTATTGACAGCGGTGCTAAGTGGGATGTGGGAGATATCTCTATTAGCAGTTTAGCTGCTGCATGCTGCTCTTGGTACACCTCACTTCTGATGGTAGGAGCATCTAAGGAAGAGCCTTTGAAGGTAGTCTCAGTGCTTGGGAAGCTTCACGTGAGACTGACCTACAGTAGATGGTGCTTTCAGATTAGCTTCTCTACCTTTGTAGCAGGCGTTTGCTTGAGTCTTTCTTTCTGGTTTTTCAAGAGGCAGCTTTTGCTCTCTTGAGCATTCCTTTCCATTAGGCTCCTGACGTTGGCTGGATGTATCTATCTACCACTTGGAAAAGTTACTTTTCTGGATTACTATTCCCAGGTACTCCCAAGTAGCATAGCTAGTTAAAATCCATAGCTGTAACCTTTCCAAGCTGTGCATTAATATTATGCTATTTCTTGTGCGTGGCCTGCGCCATGTCGTCCGATACTGGCGTATTTCTCCTTGAGCATTATTGGGTTTGATTGGCAGCCTGCCTTTCTGCCCTCCTGAAGGGCGCTGCCCCGTCTCAAATGGGGGATAACCTCACGCTTGTGGGCTGAGGCATGGCCAGTCTCACGTAGGATATCTGTGAGTTATGGGCCGACTCCTATTGTCAACACGCTCACACACCACTGGAATAACACAGCGGGTAGCCCTTTGTGTCGAGAGGAACAGCTTATCGGGCTCTGTTGCCCTCCTGACCTTCCACTTCAGCCGGCCTTGCTGATTCTTATGGAAAGTGATTTCTTTCCCGGCCAGATTCTTGACAGCCAGTCGCTCAGTCCCAAACTCTGCCAAGCAATTAGAATGGATTTATGAGCAAGTATTGGGTGCCAAGCCACGAACGTGATTAAATATTTTAAGAGCTCTTTCTCTGTGAAGGCTTGGCTTGGAGATAGAAAATATTTGCTTTCTGAAACTTATACGGGACTCTTTCTTTCTTTCTTTCTTTCTTTCTATCTATCTTTCTACTGTTTTGCTCTTTCTGGTTAACAGTAAATGCTGACATTTTCTACAATAATGAAAGATGTGGTTTCTAAGTGGTTTGTGCATCAAAAATCCTTTGGCCACATTGGTTAGAATACAGTGGGAACCTTCTTCAAGTGCCGTATCTGATTCTAAATATTGGCCATCCTCATGGCGATCAGCCATGAAGATTGTCCTGGGAATAATATAATGCAGTGGACTTCCATTTGCCTTCCTCATTGCAGTGGGACACAGATACCAATGATCCAGTTCCACGAGTCACTTTCTGGTCCTGAGCCCTTTTGGCACACAAAGTCCTCCTTGGCTCCAGGCGTGTTTTGATGAAGCTGCTGCCCCTCCATCAATATGGATTCCAGTGGGATTTAATCCACTTGGAGACCATCACCCTTCCCTGTGGACTTTGCCCCCCAAGCTCATTGGTCCTCAGAGTTGTCAGGTTAGTTCCTTGAGTCTCTGACAGTAGGGTCTACTCTATGACCATAGCAGGATAACCTGACCAGACCAGGTGGGAACTTAATCAGTAGAAACAAGGCAATTGCATACCTTCAACAAGAGAATGCCTACATGACAAGACAGTGAGGGGAAACCTGTAACTTAAAAAATAATAATTATAATCAGTAGTTAAAAACAGTAATGGAAAACATATTAAGAACTGTGCTATGGACTCCAAACTTTGTAAGACCCACCTCATCAAGAAGGAGATCTTACACTGGACAGGTAGTTTCTGGAAAAAGTTGGGTTATAGATTCTCACCATCCAAATTTGGCACAGATGAGGCATACTGTAGTAAAAATAATGTTTTCATAAATCAGGGGTGCCCAAACCTTTTGGGCCACAGGCCAATCACATGATTCAGGGGTGCCCAAACTATGCTCAGTGGCCCGGATCAGGCTCCCAACACCAATTCATCCGGATCTGGGCCCCGGACCATAATTTGGCTGCCCCTGGCGTAAATGATGCTTGAAAGTCAACCTCTTGAAGAACCTAGCCAGGAAAGGCAATTATGTATGTGTTACTCCTGACCTCCTAAGCCAGTGATGGCGAGCCTTGCACTCTACGTGTTCTTAGACTTCAATTTCCAGAAGTCCAAGTCAGAGAATCCACACAAATGGGTTTACTGCAATTCAACCAGCCTGCGCTGCCCTTGTCGCTCCCAGAAACGGAAGTAAAACGTGCGCGTACGGAGGAAGGGTAAACCCGGAAGAGTCTTAACCGTACGGACGCATTTTACTTCCGCTTCCAGGAGTGACAAGGACAGCGTGGGCCAGATGAATTGCAGTAAACCCATTCATGTGGATTCACAGGGTGCTTGGGCTTCTGGGAATTGAAGTCCAAGAACATCTGGAGTGCCAAGGTTTGCCATCACGGACCTAGACCCATGATGACAAATTTTGGCACTCCAGCGGTTCTTGGACTTCAGTACCCAGAATCCCAAGTCTGTGAATCCACACGAATGGGTTTGGAGTGCATATGTGCAGTAAACCCATTTGTGTGGATTCACAGGGACTTGGGCTTCTGGGAAATGAAGTTCAAGAACAGCTGGAGTGCCAAGGTTTGCCATCACGGGTCTAGACCCAATGGCAATACCCTGATTCATTTATTCCACTTTTGCATATCTCAGCCTTTTAAAAGTTGGCTTTGCAGTTTGTTTCAGAGCTTTATTGCACAAGTTTCATGCCAGGGTTTCATGTCCTGTTGTTGAAGTCAATAAGCTTCTACAATAGAAATGCTACATCTATATTTGTGCTATACAAACAGTTTGCACCATTCCTTTTGTCTGTGGATTAGGCTATAGAGTAAATACCCAGTGACAGACATCCCTCAAGCCTAAGACCCAAGGCAGCTGCCTGCCTGTACCTAGGAGACCTTATTGGGGCTCATACTGTGGGGCTCTCCAGTCTTTTCAACTAGGCTAAGCATTTTCTTGCTTCACCTCTTTGGTCCAGGTTTTCTTTGCCATTTGTTTTGTTTCTTTTCATGCAAAGATTTCTTGAAAATACCAACGCTAGCAGCCTTCCTTATGGCTCTCTGTACTTAGTGTACATGTCACAAAGAAAGATGACAACCCAGAATCAAATTGCTGGCAGTCATCAAAAAACAGTGAGTGCACTTAGCCTTAAGTTCGCCATCAGTTTTATTCCTTAGAACTATGGCCCATGGGCCGGATTCGGCCCTGATGTCACTTTATCCGGCCCACGTCACCCTTGTTGCTCCCGGAATGGGTGTATTTTACTTCCACTTCCAGGAGCAATGAGGGTGGTGTGGGCCAGATGAAGTGATGTTGGGGGCTGGATACGGCCCACAAGCCGTAGTTTGGGCATCCCTTGTTTAGACAGAGAAAATGGCAGCCTAACATCTATCTCATCCTGTTGCAAAACAGATTGCAAGGCGCATTTTACTTCCGCTTCTGGTGGGAGCTACTATGTGACCAGCCCGCTGAACCACATGACTGGCCCACGGCCTGAAAAGTTTGGGGACCCCTACCTTAGCATATCCACAGCCACCTTCCAAGATAGGTCATTAATAACTGTGCAGACGAGTAATTGACTGTGAGAGTCTTTTGGTTTGCCAAAGGCTGCCTATCACATTCTGAGCTTAGGTTTGAATCCTTTCTTGCCAAGTTTAAGGCTGGCATTTAACTTATTAGCTGCACTGGTGACTTCTACTATTGTCTTTCCTAGCTGATGGCAAGAGTACACAGTGTACTTTCATGTTTCTTCCTGAGCAGAGAGTGCATTGAATTGAAAAGTCTGAGGTTTTTATTTTTCTTCCCTGGATGAAGATAAGGTTTTTAGTCTTTTTGCCCATATACACACTCTTGGGTGCATATTTGCAACTCCTAGTAAAATCTCTTTAGCAGGTGAGCTGGCTAGGGAGGTTATAGAGCAGGCTTAATGGTCAGAGGTCAGTGTAGCATCTTCCAACCATCCCATGGCTTTGCAATGCAGGAGTACGCTACGAATGTCGAAACGCCTGTTGTCGCAACTATGCTAGTGCGTCCAACACTGCATTGCTGCAGTGATTTTGTGCCTAAATAAAATAAAGATTCAAGGTAATGTAAGCCCCAGAAATTGTTGGGAAATTTCGGGGTGCCCTGTTATGACATCCCTTTGTTTAGCAGAACAGCACAGTGTTTCTTGTAGACCAGTGATGGGCAGTCTTGGCCCTCCAGCTGTTCTTGAACTTCAATTCCCAGAAGTCCAAATCAGCACTCCTGCGGATCAGCCACTGCATTATATTGTTCCCATGAAAATCTTCTTGACTGATCGCCGTGAGGATAGCCAATACAGTAATATCTCATACAAAGTCCGCTTCATACAACATCGAATTCATACAACATCACCTAATTTCTTGAAAAAGTTGCCTCATACAAAGTCGCTCGACTTTGTATGAGGCATTGGGGTTTTCCCAGGTTGCATTGTGCCTGGGCAGTATAAAAGGCAGGACACATGCGTGCATTGCTCTTGTGGGTTTTGCACAAGGCAAAGAGTGTTTAGGAGTGGTTTTGAGCGTGATTTTGGATTTCTTTGAATTTTTTGTCAGAATTTTTAGAAGCATTCCTGGGATTTTTGCAGCATTCTTCAGGTTCTTGGACAATCAGGGTTGTTGGACATGTTTTTGTAATGTATTTAGCCTTTAGACAATGATTTCTTAAAGTTCTCTCAGTTTCCTGTTTGTTTCCTTGACTTTGCCCTGAAGTCTGTGCTGTTACAGTACAATGCATCTCTATGGAAACGACGTTGTACGAGGCAAGGATTCGGACGTTGTATGAGGCACGGCAGCAAGGATTCGGACGTTGTATGAGGCACGGCAGCAAGGATTCGGACGTTGTATGAGGCATCGCAGCAAGGATTTGGACGTTGTATGAGGCATCGCAGCAAGGATTCGGACGTTGTATGAGCCACCGCAGCAAGGATTTGGACGTTGTATGAGGCATCGCAGCAAGGATTTGGACGTTGTATGAGGCACCGCAGCAAGGATTTGGACGTTGTATGAGGCATCGCAGCAAGGATTTGGACGTTGTATGAGGCATCGCAGCAAGGATTTGGACGTTGTATGAGGCACCGCAGCAAGGATTTGGACGTTGTATGAGGCATCGCAGCAAGGATTCGGATGTTGTACGAGGCATCGCGGCAAGATTTTGGACATTGTACGAGGCATCGCGGCAAGGATTCGGACGTTGTATGAGCCACCACAGCAAGGATTTGGACGTTGTATGAGGCATCGCAGCAAGGATTTGGACGTTGTATGAGGCACCGCAGCAAGGATTCGGACGTTGTACGAGGCATCGCGGCAAGATTTTGGACGTTGTACGAGGCATCGCGGCAAGGATTCGGACGTTGTATGAGCCACCACAGCAAGGATTTGGACGTTGTATGAGGCATTGCGGCTAAGATTTTGCATACCTCATACAAAGTCCAAATCCGTATAAAGTCCAAACTTGTGGAACCAAGTTTGGACATTGTATGAGGTATCACTGTATTCGGAATCGGATACGGCACTTAAAGTAGAATAAGAGTTTCCCGCGGGTGTTTAAATCCACTTTGTTTTTCTGTACCCTGGCTCAATAAACCAGGCACAGGCTGAGGCTAAAGTGAAAAGAGTTACTAAGATTTATACAGAAAATACATTGTTTGTTTGGTTTTTATTTATTATTCCAGATGTATACTGTCGATCCAACTGAATCTGCTACTCTGGGTGGTTTACAATCAAACAAGGTTAAAATAAACAAAGGCATCAAAAAGCAGAGGAAATAAAGTAGAAGGAAAACAAAATAGACAGACAACAATAAATATTAGACAACGATCTACATTGACAGGAAAACCTAATTTCCTAATCTGAATAGCTGGCCATGTGCTAGATTGGAGTGCATGGCGGAGGGGCATAGAGAGAGAAATAGCTCCAGATAAGAAAAGATAAATTGGTTGAGGGGGAAAATATAGCTGACTAACAAAGGCAGAAAGAAAGTGGTGGGTTGTTATTTTTTCCAATGACAATAGGAAAGTAGAGGAATTAATGGTCAATGAAAAGGACAGACACAAATTGCTTGCTTCACAAATTCCCCTATCAGCCAGGTAGAGTTATTTATTTATTTATTTTTATTTATTTACAGCATTTGATGAGGGTAGTTGAGCCAAGATGACCCAAGTCGGCTTCCAACATGGTCTAAAAACTTCAATTAAAGCATCAGTTAAAACATCAATTAAAAATCCAGAGTAAAACAATTTAAAAAGCTCATTCATAAAAATTATCAGAAACACTCCCATATCCTCTCTTTAACCAATTAAGAAAGTTCCTTTCCATGGAATCTTCCAACAGATAGGTAACTTTTAAAACTTTCCTCCAGGTATTGTCCTGCCAGGATCCAAAGGACTCTTTCCGTTTTGTGTGGAAGATCACATCCTTCTCTTTGTCACAGAAAGGAAGAATTAAAAAGTGGTTTAAATGTTAACGACTCGGTTCTGTTTGTAGTTGCTAATGAGAGTCATTCCGCAGACACCTAATCAGAGAAACAACCCATGCAACAGCAATTATACTTCTTTCCCTCCCGATAGTGCTAAGTGCACACTCTGGGTGGTTCCCAAGATAATTAGCATTTTGCCCCAAACATGCTGGGTCCTCATTTTACCAACTTTAGAAGGACGGAAGGCTGAGTCAACCTTGAGTCTGGTAGGGATCAAACTTACAATGCCAGCGCCACCAGGGCTCTTGAATGGCCTCGAAGGTCATATTCTTGCTTGAAAAAGTATAAGGAGAGCCCTACTGAACCTAGCCATGGTTCTTTGATCAGAACACCAAGGGTTCTACTGGAGATGCAGTTAGATGGGTGGTATATAAATCTAATAAATAACTAAATTAAAGTTCTTGGTTCAGGAGTGAAGATAAGGGTCATGCCTTGTTTATCCTCAAAGTTAGTCATTGCTACTCTTCGAAATCTGTCAGGGATGTGCTGGGCACCTTGGGAGGGCGGTGGACAGGAAGTGATGGGGGCGCCTATTGGGGTTGGGGGGGAGAAATCCCATACATTCCCATTACCTCTGCCTGCCTGGGGGGGGGGGGGGGCGCCAGTCGCTGGGGCGCACCAGGATGAGTACACCACTGATCTCAGTCCTCTTTTGCTTTCTTGGCTGCACTCCCCATTTGGATTTATGATTGAACCAAGGCACATAAAATCTTCACTGTCTCAGTTTCTTCGTTGTCGACCTTAAAGTTGTGTCGTTCCTCTGCGCAGTGATAATTTTTTGTTTTCTTAATGTTTAGTTGCAATCCTGCTTTGACTCTCACTTTCATTAAAAGTTATCTTAAATCATAGCTTTAGAAAAGTGATTTTAAATTAATGGCCATTATGACCACCTATAGAAGTAGCTTCCTGAACTAAGAACTGCTGAATAGCTCAGTGACTTAGGTATCTGGTTGGAGAGCCAGAGGTTAGACATTTGGTTCCCTACTGTGCCAGTATCGAGTCCCTTCCAGTATTGATGATGATGATGATGAATTGTGCCAAGAGGTCCTTTCTGGTGCTTGCCAGAGACTTCTTTACTTTCTCTTTAGGCCCGTGATGGCAAATCTTGGCACTCCAGGTATTCTTGAACTTCAATTCCCAGAAGCCCAAGTCTCTGTGAATCCACATGAATGGGTTCACACAAATGAGAATCCACCCATTTGTATGGCTTCACCGAGACTTGGGCTTTTGGGAATTGAAGTTCAAGAACACCTCGAGTGCCAAGGTTTGCCATCACTGCTCTAGGCTTTGGTTTGCTTACGGAGAGGAGAATATTTTCAGTTATCTTGGAAAGGTGGAAGTTTTTCCAAGGAAAAGCAATTCTATTTTTTTTTTTTTTAACATCTGGACATTTTCCCCCTCAGGTGATCCCTATGCTTCCTAAACTGCTCTGTGAGGAGCTCTGCAGTCTGAATCCCATGACAGACAGACTTACCTTCTCTGTTATTTGGAAACTGACTCCTGAAGGCAAGGTAAGACTGAACACCTTTGCTCGGACAGTGTAAGTTGATCATCATTATCTCTTGAATTCAGATCTCTGCCGTCCATGTTGAGATGAAAGCCACTTATACATCCTTTTTAAAAATTGCACCTTGCAGATACAGGTGAAACTCAGCTCTAGAAATATAAATAAATAAATAAATAAATAAATAAATAAATAAATAAATAAATAAATAAATATTGTGCAAATGTTCATTCAGTTCAATAATGCAACTTAAAAGGTGAAACAAATATATGAGATAGACCCTTTGCTTGCATAGTGAGATAGTTGAAGCCTTACTTTGTTATAATATTAATGCTTATGGCTTACAGCTTATGAAAACCCCAATCCCCCCAGTCTCATGTACCCCATAATCATCACATCATCGCATGTACGCTGTATGCCATGGTCATCACAATTATAACGAATTAAGGCATGACATCTCTCGCTTTTCATGTAGTAAGTCTATCTCATATATTTGTTTCACCTTTTAAGTGAAATGAATGGACATTTGCACGTTATTCAAATTTTCTGAGTTTCACCTGTAAACTGTGCTTGGCTTGTCCTTAGTTCTGGAAGAAAGGTTGCCCAGACGTTAATATTTTCAAAGTTGTGTTTGCCTCAGTTGATGGAATTAGTTCATCTATAGATCAACCATGTTAATGCTTCTAATGGCCCTGAGATATTCCCGTGTTGAGCTGCAATGGTGAGGGCCAAGATGAATGAGGCCCTTGGCTTAATGCGGCTGTTACTGGCAGCCAGGGATTGGAAGGGGAAGGAGAGGAAGAAAGTAGAGGTAATGGCTTAAGAGTAATTTAATGTGTCATGCTAAGAGGGCACATGTCTTTCTTCATGGAGAGTTTTTCGGGATGCAGACAGTTAGAGCTTATATCCACAGCAATATGATTGGTTGTGTCCCCATTTCCTCCCCCCCCCCTACACACACACACACACACACACACACACACACACACACACACACACACACACACACACACACACACACACACACACACACACACACACACACACACACACACACACACACACACACACACTAATCAGGCTTGTATGAGGAGGTCGGGGAAAAATGCAGTCTTCTTCCATGTGGAGAAAAGTATAAGAACTATTTATTCCTCATTAACCAGCCCCATGATGGTGAACCTTGGCACTCCAGATGTTCTTGGACTTCAATTCCCAGAAGTCCAAGCCCCCGCGAATCCACATGAATGAGTTTACTGTGATTCATCCGGCCCACGCCGCCCTCGTTGCTCCCGAAAGTGGAAGTAAAATGTGAGGGTGGTGTAGGCCAGATGTATTGCAGTAAACTCATTCGTGTGGATTCGCTGGGGCTTGGACTTCTGGGAATTGAAGTCCAAGAACATCTGGAGTGCCAAGGTTTGCCATCATGGAACTAGCCTGTCTCCCTCTGGCTGACTGCTTAACCCAGGGATTCCCAACTTAAGGCCTGCAGGCCGGATCTGGCCTATGGTGCCATTTCATTTGGTCCCCAACCTCTCCAAGGGCATTCGAGAAACACAATGGCCACCCTTTTGAAGCTGTTGGGACAAAATGGCCACCCCCATCATGCAGGCAGGGCAAAATGGCCGTTCGTCCCTCGAAGCTGACTGAGAGAATGTGACCTGGCCCATGGCTTGAAAAGGTTGGGAACCCCTGGCTTAACCTTTCAGGAGATGTAGGGAGGGTAAGATACTTTCTGCTTCCATATCCTTGTCTGTCTACTACTTCTCCCTTTACTTCCTTTGGATCTTCCTTCTCTCTCTCCTCCATGATGGTGGGAGGAGCTCGTATGTGTTAGCTGTAAATTGTTGTAGTGGAAGGGGAATTTGCTGTGTAAAGCACACTGAAGAACTATATCTCACTTCCACCAAAATAGTACCTATTTATCTACTTGCAATTTCTTGCTTTCGAACTGCTAGGTTGGCAGGAGCTGGGGCAGAGACGGGAGCTCACTCTGTTGTGCAGCGCTCGGGGTCTTGAACTGCTGACCTGCCAACCTTCTAGTTGTCAAGTTCAGTGTCTCAACCACTAAGCCACCGCAGTCCCCAAAATAATAAGGAAAACACAAAAATGTTGTGGCACTTTAAACCTTGTGTTGCTGGCTAATCTTTCTCACACTACTAGGTCAGGCAAAAGGAACTGCAGAATGAACTCACCAAAAGGTGCCTTCATTTTGGCATGTCTGGCCTAGACACGGAAGTAGAAGTTAACAACCTAATCTTTATCCAAGGGCAATAGAGTGGATAAACAAAGTAAAAATTATACCTTTTAAAAATCTAGCTGTGATGATGGATATCCTCTTTTCCATTGAGTGTGTTTTCCATGTCAAGAAGGGTTACATCTCCCCCCCCCCTTTCATTTTCCTATTTCAGATTTTGGACGAATGGTTTGGTAGGACGGTGATCTGTTCTTGCACGAAGCTGAGCTACGGTCATGCCCAGAGCATGATTGAGAATCCTGATAAAGCCTTTTCACCCGAGGAGTTGCCTCCAGTCTCTCCCCGGCACTCAATAGCTGAAGTTCAGCGTGCAGTCCTGGGGCTCCACCGACTCGCGCAGCAGCTTCGGAAACAGCGCTTTGTAGATGGTGCTCTTCGCTTGGATCAGGTCAGCTTACCTTACCTTGATGTCACGATAGCATGGGGCCGCGATGGCTAACTGTGGCACTCCAGATGTTCTTGGACTTCAATTCCCAGAAGTCCAAGCCCCCATGAATCCGCACAAATGGGTTTACTGCGATTCATCTGGCCCGCACCCTCCTCGTTGCTCCTGGAAGCGGAAGTAAAACGCACCCCTACTTGGCACTCCTGGAAGCGGAAGTAAAACGTGCCCGTACGGGTGTGTTTTACTTCCGCTTCCAGGAGTGACGAGTAAGGGTGCATTTTACTTCCACTTCCAGGAGTGACAAGTATGGGCACATTTTGCTTCTGCTTCCAGGAGCGACGAGTACGGGCACGTTTTACTTCCGCTTCCAGGAGCGATGAGTGCGGGTGTGTTTTACTTCCGCTTCCAGGAGCGACAAGTATGGGCGCATTTTGCTTCTGCTTCCAGGAGCGACGAGTATGGGCACATTTTACTTCCGCTACCAGGAGCGATGAGTGCGGGTGCGTTTTACTTCCGCTTCCAGGAGCAACAAGGCAGCGCGGGCTGGATGAATCACAGTAAACCCATTTGTGCGGATTCATGGGGGCTTGGGCTTCTGGGAATTGAAGTCCAAGAACATCTGGAGTGCCAAGGTTCGCTATCACAGGCATGGGGTAACCTTTCTCCCCTTCCTCACCCCTTCCTTATATTGGCACCCTTAGGTGTGTGGGACACGGATGTTAAGTGACGTTTGCTGAAGAATAGCAGCTCTCCGTGGCTGCCACAGCAACATATTAGAGCAGAAGCAGAACCAAATGATTTGATAACTTAACATGCTGAGCAGGGCATAATTTGCTTTCTACCTGGGTAGAAATACAGTAGTTATTGATGGAATTTACAGTGTTCAAAGATTGTTTCATGTAATCTTGGAGAGGATTTAGCCTGGGGCATCTCAACTAACAGTTAATAATAATAATTTTGTGTCAGAAATTATTCTGGGTTGAAAGGATTTTTGCTTTAGAAACTCCACTCAACAGATACCCAAATGAGGCTCCTTTCATGTCCCCAAGATCTGGGACAGAGATGGGTGCTCAATCCGTCATGCGGTACCCGGGTCTCAAACTGCCGACTTGCCAGCTTTCCAGCTACCAAGGCGAGCTTCTTAACCACTGAGCCACCCCAGCCCCTAACTGATTCCACAAGATGAGGGCTGTTACTGAGAAAGCCCAACTCCTCATTGTTGACATGACCACCTTCAACTTTGTATACAGCATTCCTATTCCGAATATTGTCTGCTATTCTCATGGCGGTAAACCATGAAGATTCTCCTGAGAATATAAAGCAGTAACCTTCTATTTGTCTTCTGCATCGCAGTGTGACACCTGTACCACTGATCCAGTTCCACGAATCACTTTCTGGTCCTGAGCTCTTTTGACACACAAGGTCCTCCATCAAGATGGATTCAAGTGGGATTTAATCCACTTGGGGACCATCACCCTTCCCTGTGGTTTTTTCCACCAAAAGCCATTCGTCCCTCAGGGTTGCCAGGTTAGTTAACCGTTGCCTGACAATTGATGTTGAGTCACTGGCAGTAGGGTCTACTCTATCACGGTATCCTTCTGGGACGGCTCAAAAGGTTAGGGATCCAGGGCACTGTGTTGTCCTGGTTTTCTTCATTCCTGGAGGGCCAGACCCAGTCGGTGTGGTTGGAGAGTGAGAGGTCCAGACCTAGGCTTCTCCGATATGGGGTGCCTCAGGGCTCGGTGCTTTCTCCTCTCCTGTTCAATATCTACATGAAACTGCTAGGTGAGATAATACGTTCCCACGGGATGCGGTACCATCAGTACGCGGATGACACTCAGTTGTACATCTCGGCCCGTGGGGACCCAAGTGATGCTGTCAAAGTCCTGTCCGGATGTCTGGAGGCTGTGGGGGTCTGGATGGGGGCTAACGGGTTACAGCTGAATCCTAGCAAGACAGAGTGGCTGTGGGTTCGGGGTCCCGCACTATCCCAGGAGTTGCCATCCTTGGTCTTGGATGGGGCTTCTTTGCCTCAGACAGACCCAGTGCGCAACTTGGGGGTCCTCCTGGATGTGCGACTGCTGCTAGAAGAACAGGTGGCGTCTGTGGCCAGGAGGGCCTTTGCACAACTTTGTGTAATTCGCCAGTTGCGCCCGCTCCTGGATAGGGATTCCTTGCTCATGATCACACATGCGCTGGTTACCTCCAGACTTGATTATTGTAATGTGCTCTACATGGGGCTGCCCTTGATGACCATTCGGAGGTTGCAGCTGGTCCAGAATGCAGCGGCTCGGGTAGTGATGGGGTGCGGGCGCTATGCTCATGCCTCACCTCTGCTCTGGGAGCTGCACTGGTTACCAGTTTGTCTCCGGGTGCAATACAAGGTGCTGGTAATGACCTTTAAAGCCCTTCATGGTAGTGGGCCAGGTTACGTAAAAGACCGCATCGCCCTAAGGGAGTCCACCCGTCCTACCAGGGCGGACCGGAGGGGCTCTCTGCTTGTACCATAGGCTAGAGGGGCTTGCCTCTCTAGCACTAGGAGGAGGGCCTTCTCTGTGTCCGCCCCAACTCTTTGGAACCTCCTGCCAGTGGAACTGAGGTTGCAGTCTGAATTGCTGCCCTTTCGGAAAGGGTTAAAAACCTGGCTGGCAGGGCAAGTTTGGGGGGCCGACGGGGTATTGACTCCTGCACATTGGCTCAGTTGATGCCACATGTCCTTTCAATGATTGTAGGAAGGGATGGGTCTTTTTAGACATGGGGTGGTTTTATAAAGAGTTTTTATTGTAGTTTTTTATGGTATTTTATATTGTAATGTTTTTATATGTTGTACGCCGCCCTGAGTTACCCTGGAGCAAGAGGGCAGGATATAAATCTAAATAAATAAAATAAATATTACCATAGCAGGGTAACCTGGCCAGACTGGTTTTACCTTTTATTATGAGTTTATCAGCTATTTAAAAAAACCTTTTTAATGTACTGAAATATGATTTCAGCTACATTGGGAGATCCTGTTGTAGGGACAGAAAGCAAATGTTTCAGTAAACATTTTACTAGATCCAGCATGAGTGGAGAGGTCTTTCTTTCTCTCCCCACCCATCCCCAGTAACCTAGGGATAACAGCTGTAACCCATAGTCTTCTCAAGGGTTTTCAACAGCTCAAAGAGTCCTTCTCTCCCACCTCCCTGCTCAAATACATGGTCAAAAGAAAGCTGCTAAAACCTCGGTCTGCTTGCGCTCCAGGAGTTTTGTCCTCCATGGCAGTCTAGGGGGAATTTAGACTCCCTTCCTCTTTTAAACACTATTTATTTATTTATTTATTTATTTATTATTCAATTTATATCCCGCCCTACTCAACACATGGCCGACTCAGGGCGGCTAACAACATATAAATGACCCCAGGGCAACACAAGGGGTTTACATACAAGATACAAAATGCAATATTAATACAATGTTTCAAGTAAACAAAAATAACACAATAAAACAATTCTACCAAACCCACCCACAAAACCCACCCTGCTTTCAGAGTCTTAAAGGGGCGTTATAAAGGGGGGGGGCGGGGCTCAGGGACGCCAGCCGGTGGCGGGGCCGGCGAGCCTCTTCGCCCCCACCGGGGCTGAGCGTGGCGGCGATGTCCGCCCGGCAGGCCCCCTCGCCTCTTAAGTCCTGGCGAGGGGGAGGGCGGGGCCCGGGACGCCGGCCAGTGGCGGGGCCGGCGAGCCTCTTCGCCCCCACCGGGGCTGAGCGTGGCGGCGATGTCTGCTAACATTGGTTCTGCTCCCCCACCCTTTCTTTTCAGAAGTGTTAGCATGGAGCAAAATCTAAAGGTATAGTCAGGGGTGCCCGAACTATGGCCTGTGAGCTGGATCTGTGGCTGGCAGGGCAGGTGTGGGGCCCTAATGGGAATATGGCCCCAACCTGTTGGCTCATTTCCAGCTAGAGTCCAGTTAGTGTCCCTCCTTCTGTATTGCTGTATTCCTCCTATTCCTTTTTAGTCTTTTTAAATGGAGTGGGGTAGGAGGGTGGGTGAGTACTGCAGAACGGATTGAGCTCCCGTCTTTGTCCCAGCTCCTGCCAACCTAGCAGTTCGAAAGCAAGAAATTGCAAGTTGATAAATAGGAACCACTTTGGTGGGAAGGTAACAGCGTTCCATGCGCTCCGGTGTCTAGTCATGCCTGCCACATGACCATGGAAACGTCTGCAGAAGCAGACAACGCTGGCTCTTCGGCTTTGAAACAGAGATGAGCAATGCACCCTAGAGTCGGATACGACTGGCTTTCGAGCAAGGGAAACCTTTACCTTTACCTTTAAGAGTGTGGGTAGCTGGGTTGGCGACTTAGGTTTTTTAAACCTGTTTTTAATATGTTTTTAACTGTTGTACGCTGCCCTGAGTCGGGTTCACCTGAGTGGGCGACATAAAAATTTAAGAATTAAATTAAATTAAATTAAATCCGGCCCCCAATGCCCTCATCACTCCTGGAAGCGTAAGCAAAATGCGTCCATATGGAGCAATGTCTGCTTCCGGGAGCAACAAGGGTGGCATAGGCCGGATGAATTGGCATTTGTGCCGGATCTGGCCCACAGCCCATAGTTTGGGCACCCCAGGTTTAAGCAAAGAAAACGGCAGCCTAAAATCTATCCCTGTTGCAAAACATATCTGTTGCAAAACAGATTGCAAAGCGTGTTTTACTTCCGCTTCTGGTGGGAGGAACCAGGTGAGTGGCCCACAGCCCAAAAGGTTTGGGCACCCCTGGTATAGTTGGTTTCTGATCTGACTGGTAGTGTCCATGCCCTCCCCTGCATCTTGCCACATGAAAATTGAGGTTGGAGTCATTGCTTCTGAGAAGAGGGCTATTTATCATATTGGCACTCAGGGACCAATGACAGTCATTAATTTTACGGAGCATTTGTCATTAGGGTGCAGAGAAGCATGTGATCAAAGCATGGTGGGCATCCCTCCTGTCTTTTAGCATTTTCGTGAAAGCCTTATCTGTGTGTATGATTTTTGGCCAAAGAAAAATCATCGCAACGCTCAGCTGTTTGGATTAATTCCTGGCATGGTTTTGTGAATACTTACTTGTTTTTTTGCTGTGCTCTGTTGGTTTACTTGGGTTCCCATTGTTTGAGACCAAAATTTGTGTCTGTGTTTTGATGCCAACTGGTAAAATGCCTTGCATCTTTCAAATATTTTGTGGGCATTCCTTTTTTTTCCTTGAGAATAAATATTGTTTCTGTCACTCTGATCCTTCCATGTTTGAATGCTGGTTTTTTTAGTCAATCCTAAATGCATGTACTTGAAGTTAAACCTCACTGAATTACTTCTCTTTTTTTTAAAAAAAAAAATTTATTTGAGAATACAACAACATACATAAAACTGAACATTACAAATACATAAAGAATTAAAAATTAAGAACATTCACCACCTGCTATTTACCAACCATGGAGATGGAGTTACCTCCTTTTGTCTAAACTCATTTCCAAAATGAAAGCAGATCAGGCATTGGTTTCTGTCCTTGTCCACTATTCAATGCAAAGTCTACAAAAAATTTCCAAATTTCTTGAAATTTATTCTCTTTAATTAATCCCTTCCTTAAATTTAATTCCCAAGTAAGTTTGTCGTTTAGTGCAATACTCCATAACTCATTGTACCATTCCTCAATATTTGGGGAGACCTCATTTTTCCATTTCCACGCTATACAATGTCTGGCACTTGATAACATAATCGTCAGTAATTCTCTTTTAGAACGATCCACCTTTTCTACATCTGTTAGTAAAACTGTAACTGCATCTAATTTAAGCTCTGTGTTCAAGATTCTTTTGATTTCATACTCTACTTTCATCCAGAATTGTTTCATCTTCTTGCACCCCCACCACATATGCTCATACGTTCCTATATCCCTCTCACATCTCCAACATACCTTTGACTTTGTTTTATCTATTAAGTGCAACCGCACTGGGGTCATATACCATTTCCACAATAACTTAAAGTTGTGTTCCTTAATTCTAACAGATAAAGATCTCATTATCCTTTTATTCCACTTTCCATTCCAACATTCTTCAGAAATTTTAATATTTAAATCTTGTTCCCACATTGTTTTTAAAATTGTTTGAGATTTATCTGAATCATCTAATATTTTATATATTTTACTTACTAAACCCTTAAATTCTATTTGGCCATTTCTTAATTTATATACTAACTAGCAGAGGTTGCCCGGCGTTGCCGGGCTGTTTAAAATGAGTTTTTATTTTATTTTATGGACCATTAAAAAGGCTGAGCGAAGAAAAATAGATGCCTTTGAGATGTGGTGCTGGAGGAGAGTTTTGAGAGTCCATTGGACAGCGAGGAGAACAAATAGGTCAATAGTAGAAGAGATTAGCCCTGAGTGCTCATTATAAGGTCAAATAGTAAAGATGAAGCTGAAGTATTTTGGACATCAAATGAGAAGAGAGGATTCACTTGAGAAGGTCTTAATGCTGGGGAAGGTGGTGGGCAAAAGAAAAAGGGGACGGCCAAGGATGAGATGGCTAGATGGCATTGTAGATACAATGGGTACGGAGTTGTGTGGACTGAGGAGGATGGCGTTGCTGAGCTGTTATAAACTGTGATCAGTTGTTGTTGTTGTTTTTGGGGGTAGGGGTTTAAAAAAAGAACAAAGGATGATATAATTTTTTCCTTTTTTATTTTACCAAATGTTTTATAATGTGTCTTTTTTCAAAAGTGTGTGTTGGTGGTTAAGGGTGGTTATGGGTGTGCACAACCACCACCACCCATAGAATAACACTCCAATCACCAACACACATATTAAACATTTATGGCAAGGCAGGAGTGTCGTGTGTGTGTGTGTGTGTGTGTGTGTGTGTGTGTGTGTGTGTGAGAGAGAGAGAGAGAGAGAGAGAGAGAGAAGCTGTGTGTGTGTTTGTGTGTGTGTGTGTGTGAGAGAGAGAGCTTATTAGGGAAAGGAGTAGAAGAGGAATGTGTGTGAGAGAGAGAGAGAGAGAGAAAGAAAGAGAAGCTGTGTGTGTGTGAGAGAGAGAGAGCTCATTAGGGAAAGGAGCAGAAGAGGAATATGCGTGAGTCTGTGAGAGAGAGAGAAAGAAAGAGAAGCTGTGTGTGTGTGTGTGAGAGAGAGAGAGAAGCTGTGTGTGTGTGAGAGAGAAAGAGAAGCTGTGAGTGTGTGTGTGAGAGAGAGAGAAAGAAAGAGAAGCTGTGTGTGTGAGAGAGAGAGAGAGAAAGAGAAGCTGTGTGTGTGTATGAGAGAGAGAAGCTGTGTGTGAGAGAGAGAGAGAGAAAGAGAAGCTGTGTGTGTGTGTGAGAGAGAGAGAAAGAGAAGCTGTGAGTGTGTGAGAGAGAGAGAAAGAAAGAGAAGCTGTGTGTGTGTGAGAGAGAAAGAGAAGCTGTGTGTGAGAGAGAGAGGGAGAGAGAGAGAGAAAGAGAAGCTGTGTGTGTGTGAGAGAGAGAGAGAAAGAGAAGCTGTGTGTGTGAGAGAGAGAAAGAGAAGCTGTGTGTGAGAGAGAGGGAGAGAGAGAGAGAAAGAGAAGCTGTGAGTGTGTGTGTGTGAGAGAGAGAGAGCTCATTAGGGAAAGGAGCAGAAGAGGAATATGTGTGAGTGTGAGAGAGAGAGAGAGAGAGAGAGAGAAAAAGAAAGAAACTGTGTGTGTGTGTGTGAGAGAGAGAGAAGCTGTGTGTGAGAGAGAGAGAAAGAAAGAAAGAGAAGCTGTGTGTGACAGAGAGAGAGAAAGAGAAGCTATGTGTGTGTGAGAGAGAAAGAGAAGCTGTGTGTGTGTGACAGAGAGAGAGAAAGAGAAGCTGTGTGTGTGTGTGTGAGAGAGAGAAGCTGTGTGAGAGAGAGAGAGAGAGAAAGAGAAGCTGTGCGTGAGAGAGAGAGAGAGAAAGAGAAGCTGTGCGTGTGAGAGAGAGAGAGAGAAAGAGAAGCTGTGTGTGAGAGAGAGAGAGAAAGAGAAAGAGAAGTTGTGTGTGTGTGTGTGTGTGTGTGTGTGTGTGTGTGTGTGAGAGAGAGAGAGAGAGAGAGAGAGAGAGGGGGGGGCTGGCTTCCCTGGCTGGCTCGAGGTAAGGAAGCCCAGCGGTGTGTGTGTGTGGGGGGGCTTCCCTTACCGGGGGCTGCCTTGCGGCCCGCGGTAAGGAAGCCCAGCAGCCGGGGGGGCTTTACTTACCGGGGGCTGGCTTCCCTGGGATGCACCGGCTTTCTCAGAGTTCTGCGCGCTCTTGGCGCGCAGGACACGGGATTGTATTTTTTTCATTTTTGCTTTCCCTTTGTGCTTCTTTTTTTTCGTGCGGCTCGTTTTTGATTGGCCGCACAACGTTTCCCCATGTTCTTTGTGCTCCAACCTCTCAGCCTGTTTGGCTGTGGCGCAGCGCGGCACAAAAGAACATTGGGAAATGAAGTTGTTTCCCTTTTTTCGCATTTGTGGGGCTGTTGCCCCACTACCACTTTATTCAATTCTTCGTTGACCTGCGGACCCAGTCCGCCCATGTTCCCAAAGGGTGAGTGCAGGCAAGTAGGGCCAGCCGTAGGAACCTATAGCAAGTTCCAACGGTTAACCCTTGGTTTTATAGGTTAAGATTCCTCAAATTTTGTCCTTTCCCTGTCCAAATTCACTTCATTCATATATCTTTTATTCCAATTATTCAATACTGCAATTTGAAGCCAATTTAACTTCATTTGCTTACATATTTCTACCATCCTTTTCTACACTGAATTACTTCTGAGAAGACCTGCATGCTGTTGCTCAGTCTCACATTCGAGTCTGACCCTTTGTGGCACCATGGACCATAGCACGCCAGGCTCCTCCATCGTCCAGAGACTTCCCAGATCTACGCCTGCTGTGTCAACGGTGCTGCCTAACCATCTCATCATCTGCTTCCTCCTCCTCCTTTTGCCTTCAAACTTTCCCAGCCTCAGGGCCTTCTCCAGTGAGTCCTCTCTTCTCATTTGATGTCCAAAGTAATTGAGCTTCAGTGTTTGTCCTTCCAAGGAGCAGCCAGGGTTGGTTTCCTTCAGGATGGACTGATTCAAGAGTCTCCTCCAGCACCACAGAGTCCAAAGGCGTCTATTCTTCTGCGCTCACCCTTCCTTAGGGTCCAGCTCTCACAACCATACATGACTACTGGAAAGACCATCGCTTTAACTATGCAGACCTTTATTGGCAGGGTGATGTCTCTACTTTTTCTTATGCTGCATGAGTATGGAAAAGAAGGAACTGCAACTCCACCGTGCCAAGATGAGTATGTGAGATTTTTCCTGTTCCCACACAGGTGTCAATTTGCACATGATGCTTATTGATTGATTGATTGATTGATTGATTGATTGATTGATTGATTGATTGATTGATGGGCCGCCTTCCTCGCCTCAGCGACTCAAGGCAGCTTACATCAAACTAGCATCTTATACATTAAAACCCGCTGCTAAAACTGTTAAAAGATTAAAATCTGTTAAAACCTAAAACCCCTTGATTAAAACCCCTCTGTACTAAATGAGCCAGCAAGGCTGGGATGTGCTGCCAGACACCACGCATGCCTGCTGGCAGAGCCAGGTTTTCAAAGCCTTCCTGAAGGGGTACAGTTCTGCTTGGAGACACAGCTCTGGTGGCAGGAGGTTCCAAAGAGCCAGGCTCTCCTCCTGGTCCCGGTAAGATGTGCATCCCTGGCTGATGGGACCACCAGAGAGCCCCTACGGACCGCCCTCATAGGACAGGTTGAACACCTTGGGACGATGCGGTCTCTTAGATATCCTGGTCCACTGACATAAAGGGCTTTAAAGGTCAAAACCAGCACCTTGAATTGCACCCGGAAGCATACCAGTGCAGCTCCCGTAGCAGTGGCGAGGCACGGGTATAGCGTCCGCACCCAGCTTCCGAATGGTTGTCAAGGGCAGCCCCACATAGAGCACGTTACAGTAGTCCAATCTGGAGGTGACCAGAGCATGGGTGACCGCAAGCAAGGAGTCCCGACCAAGGAACGGGCGTCCATTTTACGCCAGTGGAAGTTAATTTTGACCATTTGATTCGAAAGCTGGCTTTCCCCACCCTAGAGAGGAGAAGTCCTAGTCCAGGCCCACAGGGTTAGAGGGCTTGTCAGTTTTCCTCCATTAGCTGCTTGTTGCCCGTGCAGTTGCCTCCATTCTGGCGGAGCCCCCCGGGTGTCTATTCTTCCGCATTGGTTACGGCTCTGAAGTCTGTGAAAAGGGCTTGCAGCCAGCCTGTCCACACAAGATTGATTTCACGAAGAACCTTTTCTTCAGCATTGGGAGCTGATCAAGGTCCCACTTGGGAAAGCTATAAAGTGGGCAAAGAGCCCGTACAGTTGGTTGGATGAAAGATGGCCCCAGAAGCATGCCTGTAAGTTCTCAGAACGGCTATGTTTCCCCACAGAAAGCAGGCTTAGGGGTGGGATGCAATGCTCCTGCCCTGCATAGGGATTTGGAATGGGGTGTCTATGTTTGGCCTTCCAAGCGACTTTCATAAAGAGCTTTATGGCAAGAACAAACATTCTTGAGGGTTCGCAAGAGCAAAACCAAATTAGAAGATCGAGGAAGGAGTTCACTGGACAAGGAACGACATTAAAGGAGGGATATGACTGAAGAACTCAACCTTCTCTACGTCACATGGAAGACCCTGAATAGGCTGAGGATCGGAGTGCCTAAATTGGGGTGCCCAAACTTTTTGTGCTATGGGCCAGTCACATGGTTCAGCATGGGCCAATCACGTGGTTCCTCCCACCAGAAGCAGAAGTAAAATGCATCTTGCAATCTGTGTTGCAATATTTATGTTTTGCAACAGGATGAGATAGATTTTTGTTGTTGTTCAGTCACACAGTCGATTCCGACCCTTTGCGACCCTATGGACCATTGATCTCCAGGCACCTCTGTCCTCCACCATCCTCTTCAGCCCGCTCAGCTCGGTGCCCGCTGCGTCCACAATGCCATCTATCCATCTCACCCTTGGCTGTCCCCTTTTTCTTTTGCCCTCCACCTTTCCAAGCATCAAGGCTTTCACAAGTGAATCCTCTCTTCTCATTTGGTGTCCAAAGTACTTCATCTTCATCTTTACTATTTGACCTTCTAAGGAGCAAGGACTGATTTCTTTCAAGATTTACCTATTTGTTCTCGCTGTCCAGGGGACTCTCAAAACTCTCCTCCAACACCACATTTCAAAGGCGTCTATTCTTCTGCGCTCAGCTTTCCTAATGGTCCAGCTCTCGCAATCATACATTACCACCGGGAATACCATTGCTTTGACTATTCTAATTTTTGTTTGCAATGTGATGTCTCTACTTTTCACTATGTTCCCCAGGATTCTCATCGCTTGTCTCCCAAGAATCAGTCGCCTTTTTATTTCATGGCTGAAGTCACCATCTGCAGTGATCCTAGATCCCAAGAAATTAAAATCCGTCACTGCTTCTACTTCTTCCCCGTCTACTTTCCAGGTGTTGATAGAGCCTGTTGCCATTATCTTGGTTTTCTTGATTGTTGTTGATGTTTCTCCCAGCAATTTCTATCCCATATTGTGATTTCTCCATCCCTGCATTGCACATTATGTGCTCTGTGTATAGGTTGAAAAGGTAGGGTGATAAAATGCAGCCTTGTCTTACTCCTTTTCCTATTCCAAACCATTCTGTCATTCCGTGTTCTGTCCTAACTGTTGCTTCTTGACTCTTGTACAGATTTCTCATGAGGAACATAAGAACAGCCTTGCTGGAACAGGCCACAGGAGCCCATCCAGTCCAGCATTCTGTCTCACACAGTGGCTCACCATTTCCTTCAGGGTATTCCCAAGAAGATGCCTTCACCTGCTTAGGATTCCCTGGAAATGGCATTGAGAGATATCCTGCCTATCTCTCCAACCCGGAGGTTGTCCTTAAGTATCCATAATTATAGCCATTGATACTCCTTTTCCTATTCCAAACCACTCCGTCATTCCGTGTTCTGTCCTAAGTGTTGCTTCTTGACTCATGTACAGATTTCTCATGAGGCATATGAGGTGTTCTGGTATTCCCATTTCTTTAAGTACTTGGCACATTTTATTGTGGTCCACGCAGTCAAAGGCCTTGGTGTAGGCAATAAAGCAGAGGTATACTTGTTTCTGATATTCCTTTGTTTTCTCCATGATCCACCGTATATTGGCAATGTGATCTCTAGTCCCCCTGCCTCTTCTGAACCCTGCCTGCACCTCTGGCAATTCTCTCTCCACGTGCTGCTGAAGTCTATCCTGTATTATCTTGAGCATCATCTTGCTAGCGTGTGGGATGAGCACAATTGTTCAATAATTTGAACACTCTTTGGCACTACCCTTCTTTGGGATTGGAACATATACTGATCTTTTCCAATCCTGTGGCCACTGTTTTGATTTCCAGATCTGCTGGCATATCGAATGCAGTAATTTGATTCCGTCATCTTTTAGAGCTTTGAAAAATTCAACTGGGATACTGTCATCTCCACTAGCTTTGTTGTTTGCAGTGCTTTTTATGGCCTTTCTGACTTCACTCTCTAGGATGTCTGGCTCAAGTTCACTGTTCTCATTATTGTGATTATCAGTGGTGTTGAGGTCCTTTTTGTAAAGCTCCTCTGTGTATTCTTTCCATCTTTTCTTAATCTCTTCTGCATCAGCTAACTCCTCGCCGCCTTTATCCCTTATCATGGTCATTTTTGCTTTGAATGTTCCCTTGATTTCCCCAATTTTTTAAAAAGATCTCTAGTCTGGCCTCTTGTGTTGTTTTCCTCTATTTCTTTGCACTGTTCATTTAAATAGATTTCCTTGTCTCTCCTTGCTTTTCTTTGAAAATCTGTGTTCAAGTGACTGTATTTTTTCTTTTCTCCTTTGCCTTTTGCATTCCTTAAGAACATAAGAACATAACATAAGAACAGCCTTGCTGGAACAGGCCACAGCCATCCAGTCCAGCATTCTGCCTCACACAGTGGCTCACCATTTCCTTCAGGGTATTCCCAAGCAGATGCCTTCACCTGCTTAGGATTCCCTGGAAATGATATTGAGAGATATCCTGCCTATCTCTCCAACCCGCAGGTTGTCCTTAAGTATCCATAATTATAGCCATGGATACCCTTGTCCTCCATGAATTTGTCTAATCCTTTCTTAAAGCTGTCAAGACTGACAGCTGTCACCACTTCTTATGGCAGGGAGTTCCATAGACCAGTAATCCTCTGGGTGAAAAAGTACTTTCTCTTATTTGTTTGAGAACTAGTACCCAAAAGTTTCATGGAGTGTCCCCTAGTTCTAGTGTTATGCGATAGGGAAAACAGTTTTTCCTTATCTACTTTGTCCACACCATGCATGATTTTATAAACTTCAATCAGGTCACCTCTTAGACGTCGTCGTTCAAGAGTGAAGAGGCCCAACCGTTGCAGCCTCAGATGGTAAGGAAGGTGTTCCAGTCCCCTAATCATTCTGGTTGCCCTCCTCTGCACTTTTTCCAGCTCCATAATATCCTTCTGGAGGTATGGCGACCAGAACTGTACACAATATTCCAGATGGGGCCTCACCATAGATTTATAAAGAGGCAAAATGACACTTGCTGACTTATTTTCTATACCCTTCCTAATGATCCCTAGCATTGAGTTTGCTTTTTTCACTGCTGAGGCACACTGGGTTGACACCTTCATTGAGTTGTCCACCAGGACACCAAGGTCCCTTTCCTGGTTTGTCACAGAGAGTCCAGACCCCATCAGTTTATAAATGTAATTGGGGTTTTTTGCCCCAACATGCATCACTCTGCACTTACTAATGTTGAAGCTCATTTGCCACTGTTTTGCCCACTCCCCCAGTGTTGAGAGATCCCTCTGAAGCTCCTCACAATCTCTCACAGTTTTCACTACCCTGTATAATTTAGTGTCATCAGCAAATTTGGCTACCTTGCTTTTTACTCCTACCTCTAGATCATTTATGAAGAGGTTGAAAAGCAGGGGTCCCAGTACTGAACCTTGGGGGACCCCACTCTTTACTTCCCTCCACTTGGAGAAGTGTCCATTTAGTGCTACCCTCTGTTTCCTGTCCCTTAGCCAGTTGCTGATCCAGGACAAGACCTGTCCCTTTATTCCATGACTGGTAAGTTTATTCAAGAGCCTTTGGTGTGGGACCTTGTCAAAAGCCTTCTGAAAGTCCAGATAAACAATGTCAACTGGATCCCCCTTATCCACATGCTTGTTGACACTCTCAAAAAATTCCAACAGATTAGTGAGGCATGATTTGCCCTTGTAAAAGCCATGTTGGCTCTCCTTTAGCAGCGCCTTCTCTTCAATGTACCTATTAATTCTATCTTTTAGGATGGTTTCCATCACTTTACCTGGGACACACGTCAAACTGACAGGTCGGTAATTTCCTGGATCACCCCTGGATCCTTTTTTGAAAAGTGGTGTTACATTCGCTACCTTCCAGTCATCAGGCACAAAGCCTGATTTGAGGGAAATATTATATATTTTGGCTAGGAGATCAGCAATTTCGTCTTTAAGTTCCCTGAGAACTCGTGGATGGATGCCATCTGGTCCTGGTGATTTGTTAGTGTTTAGCTTAACAAGACATGCAAGGACCTCCTCCCTGGTTATTTCTATCTTGCTTAATTCTTCGGTTTCCCTCCCTACGAAGATAGGCTCTGTTTTGGGCATGTGGCCTCTGTCTTCTTCAGTGAATACTGAAGCAAAGAATTCATTGAGTCTCTCTGCAATCTCTGTTTCCTCTTTAATAACCCCTTGCCTTCCATTGTCATCTAATGGTCCAATGGCCTTCCTAGTTGGGTTCTTACTTCTAATGTACTTAAAGAAGTCTTTGTTGTTTCTCTGAGTATTTTTAGCTATACGCTCCTCAAAGTCTTGCTTTGCTTTCCTGATTGTTGCCTTGCATTTGTTCTGCCAGAATTTATGTTTCTGCCTGCTGTCCTCATTCGGACAAGCCTTCCATCTTCTAAATGAGCTTTTCTTGCTCTTGATCACTTCCCGAACAGCTCCTGTAAGCCACATCGGAGTCCTCTTGGACCTGGCAGTGCCCTTTTTCCTTTTGGGTATGCATTCCAATGTCAGAAATTATTCTGGGTTGAACGGATTTTTGCTGGAGAAACTCCACTCAGGGGACACCCAGATGAGGCTCCTTTCATGTCCCCAAGAGCTGGGACAGAGACAGGCGTACCCTACATCTTCCAAGTGACATAGGGGAGGTTGAGTTCCTCAGCCGTATCCTCTCTTCATGTGATTCCTTGTCCTGTGAGCTCCTTCCTCCGTCTTCCAATTTGCTTTTGCGTGCCCTCAGGAATATTTGTTCTTGCCAGTTTGCAAGAGAGTGAGCTTTTCTTGCTCTTGATCACTTCCCGAACAGCTCCTGTAAGCCACATCGGAGTCCTCTTGGACCTGGCAGTGCCTTTTTTCCTTTTGGGTATGCATTCCAATTGAGCCGCTGTTATTGTTTTTGTAAACAGCCTCCATGCCTCTTGGAGTGTTTGGACTCTCTCAATTTTCCCTTTCAGCTTCTTTTATACTAGTTTCCTCAACTTTGGGGAATTTCCTTTTTGAAAATTTAAGGTCTCTGTGTTAGATTTTATCAGTGACTTGCGGTCTATGATCAAGTTAAACATAATTGAGTTGTGGTCACTGTTCCCTATTGCATCAGTCACATTAACATCTTGCACCAGATCCTGAGTATTACTCAGGATCAAGTCAAGGATTCTTGTACCTCTAGTTGGGTCTTCAACCATCTGTCCCAGGGAACAATCATTGAGCATATCTAGGAACTTTATCTCTTTATCATGTGCTGAACAACAGTTCACCCAGTCTATGTGAGGGTAATTGAAGTCCCCCATTATAACCAGGCTTCCCTTCTTGGATGCCTCCTTTACAACATTCTCCAACTGCCAGTCTCCCTCAAGAGTTTGGGTCGGAGGCCGATAGTATATGCCTACTGTTAGACCATCCTTGTGGCCTGGTACTCTTACCCACAGAGCTTCTAATGGTGACTCCAAATCACCTAGATATTCCAATTCATACGATTTTATCACTTCTTTGACATACAAGGCCACACCACCTCCCGTTTGCCCCTTCCTATCCCTCCTGTACAGTTTGTAGCCTGGGATAACTGTATCCCATTGGTTATCATCCGTCCACCAGGTTTCAGTGATACCAATAATATCAATATTCTTATCTATTGCTAAGTATTCCAGCTCCCCTATTTTGTTCCGGAGGCTTCTGGCATTTGTATACAAGCATTTATATATGCTTTTCTGATACAGTCTTTTGAGTCTAGTTGCATTGTTAGACTGCCTCTTGCATCCTTCTGCTAGAGTGCTGGTGACTAGCTCCTTGCTCTGCTCAGTAAATTTTGCATCCTCCTCACTACTCAAGTACACACTTTCCCGAACCGGATGCTGCCCAGCTCCTGTCGGCTTTCCCCCAGTTATCAGTTTAAAAGCTGCTCTGCAGCCTTTTTGATGTTGAGTGCCAGCAATCTGGTCCCATCATGGTTCAAATGCAACCCATCCCTCCTGAACAGATTTGGCTTGTCCCAAAATGTTCTCCAGTTCCTGACAAATCTGAAGCCCTCCTCTCGACACCACCGCCTCATCCACGCATTGAGACTTCTGAGCTCTGCCTGCCTGGTAGGTCCTGCGCGAGGGACAGGCAGCACTTCTGAAAATGCTACCTTGGAAGTCTGGGACTTCAATCTTCTTCCTAACAACCTGAATTCCTTCTTTCCTCTGCTATTTTAAGAGTCTCATCAGACAACCACTTTGCTTTCTTATGTTTCTTTTCTTTTGGTATGGTTTTCGTTGCTGCCTCCTGCATGATGTCCCGCATATCTGTCCATAATTCTTCTGGCACTCTGTCTATCAATTCCAAACCATTAAATCTGTTCCTCACCTCCACCGTGTATTCCTTAGGGATGTTGTCTAGGTCATATCTGTCTGGCCTGATTGTTTTCCCTATTTTCTTTAGTCTAAGTCTGAATTTTGCTATTAGTAGGTTGTGATCTGAGCCACAGTCTGCTCCAGGTCTTGTTTTTGCTGACTGTATGGAGGTTCTCCATCTTTGGCTGCAGAGTATGTAATCAATCTGGTTTCGATGTTGGCCATCTGGTGATGTCCATGTGTAAAGTCGCCTCTTGTGTTGCTGGAAGAGGGTGTTTGCTATGACCAGTGCGTTCTCTTGGCAGAACTCTATCAATCTTTGCCCTGCTTCATTCTGCGTTCCAAGACCAAACTTGCCTGTTATTCCATCTACTTTTTGATTTCCTACTTTGGCATTCCAATCTCCCAAGATAATGTGGACATCATTTCTTGGTGTCTGTTCTATGAGGTCTTGTAGGTCCTCATAGAACTGGTCCACTGTGGCTTCATCTGCGCCCGTGGTTGGTGCGTATATTTGGATTACAATGATATTAAAAGGTTTGCCTTGAATTCTGACTGACATCATTCTGTCATTTTTGAGATTGTATCCCATTACTGCTTTTCTCACTTTTTTGTTGACAATTATGGCTACTCCGTTTTTTCTGAAGTTTTCTTGACCACAGTAGTAGATGTGATGGTTTCCCGAGTTGAATTCACCCATCCCTGTCCATTTTAGCTCACTGATTCCCAGAATGTCAATGTTTATTTTTTCCATCTCATTTTTCACCACTTCCAGTTTTCCTTGGTTCATTTATCTCACATTCCATGTTCCTATGCAGTATTGTTCTTTGCAACACCATATTTCTCCTCCCCCTCTCCCATCCCTCCCCTTCTTTTGATCTGTGTTAAGCATCCTGTTTTATCTAACTTGCCTCTTTTGTTTTGCCTTTTGTTCTGGTCCATAGGGTTCTCCTGGCAAAAATTCTGTCGTGGTTTGCCGGTTTCTACACCAGTATCCTCACATCATACATGTTATTACAGTTCAAAACAAAGTATTATCATGCATATTATCAGTTTAAAATAAAAAGCACAGTTAAGGAAGGTTCAATATATCAAGTCTCTACTTGTAGGTTCACTATCTACATCAGTTGCTATGTGAGTTACTATAATAGTTCAAATTAGTTCATTTGTTGTGAAAGTAAAAGTAAAATCTTAGTATGAAATAAAAGTCCACTATATCAAGTGTCTACATTGCTATAGTTGCAGACTACATTGTTTTAGTTAAGTTACTTGCATGATTCTTTGATTGTGGCTGGCGGTGGGCAACCTGCCGGGTCCTCCCTCTTCCGCCTTCCTCACCTCCGCTGCCCCGCGTGCGAGTGGAGGTGGTGGCGGGCAATGGTGGGTCTGTTGCCGCGGGCGGTGGACCTCCAGCACAGAGGGGTGGTCGCGCAGGGTGATGGCGGCCCGAGGTCTTCCTCCTCCTTCCCCCTCCTCACCTCCAGCATAGAGGGGTGGTCCTGCGGGTTGATGGTGGGCCGAGGTCTTCCCCCTCCTTCTTCCCCCTCCTTCTTCCCCTTCCTCACCTTCAGTGCAGAGGGGTGGTCGCGCGGGGTGATGGTGGGCCAAGGTCTTCCTCCCACTTCTCCCACTTCCTCACCTCCAGCGCAGAGTGGTGGTCGCGCAGGGTGATGGTGGCTGAGGTCTTCCTCCTCCTTTTTCCCCTTCCTCACCTTCAGCACAGAGGGGTGGTCGCACAGGGTGATGGCGGGCCAAGGTCTTCCTCCCACTTCTCCCCCTTCCTCACCTCCAGCGCAGAGGGGTGGTTGTGCGGGGTGATGGCGGGCCGAGGTCGTCCTCCTCCTTTCCCCCTTCCTCACCTTCAGCGCAGAGGGATGGTCGTGCAGGGTGATGGCGGGCTGAGGTCTTCCTCCCACTTCTCCACGAAATAGATTTTAGGCTGCCATTTTTTCTGCTCCAACCAGGGTTGCCCAAACTATAGCCCAGGGCCCGGATCCAGCCCCCAATGGCAATGCATCCGGCCTACGTCGCCCTCGTTGCTCCTGGAAGTGGAAGTAAAACACACCCATACGGGCGCGTTTTTCTTCCGCTTCCGGGAGTGATGAGGGCAGTGCAGGCCGGATGCATTGGCATCAGGGGCTGGATCCGGCCCCTGGGCTGTAGTTTGGGCATCCCTTCCTTAAACGTAAGACCAACATGCTCAAGTGGGGGCTGCTGGTGTGTGGATGTGGAGAGATCCAGCTCATTTATTGCTCTGCTGATTACTGCCAGAAAATAAACTGATGTGGACTTACCTTTGGCCAATGACAAAGTCAAGAAAGTGGCTTCATTTTGGCAATCCAGAGTTTGATCTGGACATGAAAGAAGAAGAAGAAGCGACTCTTTTTCTTTTGACCTGCCTTTGCCACAAGGGACTTGCTTAGCCAGCATGGCAAAGAAGGTACCAGACTGGGGGGAATTTGTTTTTTAAACCTTGCCTTTTCATTGGGACTAACAGGACTCTCCTTGGGTCCTTTTTAATTTGCCTTTTCAGGGAGGGTGTCCTGTTTTCTCGGGCACTTGCCTTTAAACCCCTTTCCATGCTCTAAAACTGCCAAAGGCTTCCTCATGAAGGAGGGAAGCTAGCCAACCATTTCAGAACGAGCTGTGGTAGAAAGCAATTTCATTAAAACCAAGAATAAAAGTGCTACTAATTTCAAAGGCAATCTTCCTTGCTAACCCGCTTGATGGTTTTGAACATTGGAACTGAATCGCCTGCACAGTGTGAGCAGCAAGTTAGCTTTCTGGTGCGTGAAATACAAGAGGAGTCATTCAAAAGTGCAGGATTCCCAAACACCCAGTAAATTGCTTTTTAAAATTCCTTTTAGAATACAACAAACGCTTGCCTATTTGTAGGTATGTGTATATTCTGAAATAAGAACCTATGTCATTTTAAGACAACAGGTAAAAAAGCAGATGTTTTAAAAAATTACTAATTTTTAAAAAATACCAATTTGTTGGCTAAAACCCTTCCAAATCTATAAACCAGGGGTGCTCAAACTATGGCCAGTGGGCCACATCCAGCCCACAGGCTGTAGTTTGGTCACCCCTGGTTTAAGCAGAGAAAATCTGTTGCAAAGCAGATTGCAAGGCATGTTTTTCTTCCGCTTCTACGCTGAATCACATGACCAGCCCACAGCCCAAAAAGTTTGGGCACCCCTGATATGAACAGGCAATTCTCCACAAGTTCCATCTGGCTCCCCTTTCCTCCTCAACAAAGGATCATGTGAAGCTACCAAACCTCTAGTTGAACTATTATTCTGCAAAGTCCCAAAACTTTTTGCTTCGAGTGGTGGCAACTACCCTTGAGTATTTTC
The DNA here is from genome assembly GCA_035047345.1 of Bradypodion ventrale. Classification (NCBI taxonomy): domain Eukaryota; kingdom Metazoa; phylum Chordata; class Lepidosauria; order Squamata; family Chamaeleonidae; genus Bradypodion; species Bradypodion ventrale. Next base: position 6,913,952 of record JAWDJE010000003.1, read on the forward strand.
TATCTAGATCTGCAGATAAATGCATGGTAGCCTTTCTCAACCTGACGGCCTTCAAGGGGCATTCTGACTGGGAGTGATGGGATTTCTAGTTCAGGGCATCTAGCGGCATGCCAGGTTGGGTAAAACAGTTGGAAAGTACATACCATATTACTGATTTTTGCCTTCTCCTCCCCATGTTGCCCTAGTTGCTCCCAGAAGTGGAATTAAAACGTGTCCATCCGGGCGCGTTTTACTTCCGCTTCCAGGAGTAATGGGGGTGGCACGGACTGGATGAATTGGCATCGGGGGCCAGAACTGGCCCATGGGCCATAGTTTGGACATCCCTGCTTTAAGACTGTGAGATTCTTTGTCTCCAGGAAAGGTCCACTACTTCTATTTTTCCACCAGGTGTTTTGTGCAAATTGTCCCATGAAAAACTACTCTCCTTTCTGTTTGAGAAGATAAAGCATATCCAGAAAAAAAACCATGGAACAACTGGATGATGGTTAAAAGAGATGCAAACAAACTTCTGATGCTTCTAAATCCTGTCAAGTCCATCCAGCAAAGCAATGTTGGTTGTCATTTCATGCAGTTTGCGCAATTTCCACAAAATGTTTCCAAGCTTGTGCTGATTTTGTGCACAAAACCTGTTTTTGTTTGATTGTCAATTTTGCGTTCCATCATCCCAGTCTCGTATGAAGATGGCTGGGAATGTATATCCCTAGTCTGTGCATGTACTGGCTTGATTGGAAGCCCATCTACTCTGATAACATGATATGGTGCCCCTGTGACCGTGATGATGAACCTCGGTACTCCAGCTGTTCTTGGACTTCAATTCCCAGAATCCCAAGTCCCTGTGAATCCACACGAATGTAGCTCTCTGTCCTTGTCTCAGTTAGGGCACAGTCTGTAAAGCACATTCTTCAATTTGGACAGCTTGAATAGCTCCATGATAAGATGGTAGCAAGACTAATAAGTCAAGGCATCTAAAAATTAAATAACCATCTGCAAAACTCTTTCCTAACATTCTGCTTCAGTCTTGCACCTCTTTTTTTGTGTCCTGATTGAAACCTTGCGCTGCCAAAATGAATCCATTTTGGATTCACAGAGACTTGGGCTGGAACAGCTGGAGTGCCAAGGTTTGCCATCACTGCCATACAAGGTAGAGGGTCATGTAAAAGGGAGGTAAAGCACCCTTCTGCTGGATTGGCATTTCAGGAGAAGACCTGCATGGCTTGGGTAATGGTGGAGGTGGAATCAGATATAGAAGAAGAGAACCTGTTGGCATAGTTTGGAGTTTCTTCCTTCATAGCCACTTTTTATTCAGTGCACATAGTCATGAACGTCTCTAATAAGTGTGAGGACTGGGAAAATGTGTAGTATTGTGAATTCATACCATTGAGAGATAATAAATGGTGTGCAGGGGAAGATAGAAGAGACGAGGCCGTAACATGGCTCGTGAGCTTCTTTTGGTGGTAGCTTTAGATTCTATGGTGGCTCAAGTGGTTAAGATGCTGAACTTGATGACTGGAAGGTTGGCAGGTCATGCAGTCCAAGTGCCGCATGACGGAATGAGCGCCCGTCTCTGTCCCAGCTCCTGCCAACCTAGCAGTTCAAAAGCAAGAAAGTGCTTTTGGGGCGAAGGTAAACAGTGTTCCATGCACTGTCTAGTCGTGCCTGCCACATGTCCATGGAAACATCTGCAGACTCTGGCTCTTTGGTTGTAAACAGAGATGAGCACTGAACCTTAGAGTTAGTTACAAGCAAGAGCGGCCATTACTTTTACCTTAAATCAGGAAACCAAGAAAATCGGCCGTGGGCCGATCATGTAGCTCAGTGGGCTGGTCAACTATCGCTCAGGGGCCAGATCTAGCCCCCGATTCATATTCATCTGGCCCATAAACCCCTCGTCACTCCCAGAAGCGGAAGTAAAATGCACCCGTACGGGCACTTTTTACTTCTGCTTCTGGGAGTGACGAGGGCTTTGTGGGCCAGATGAATTGGTGTTGGGGGCCAGATTCAGCCCCCGGGCATAGTTTGGGCACCCCGCCTTAAATTTTCCTATTGTGAGTCTTCCTCAGAGATACAATTCCCACAATCTCTTAGCCAGCATGAATCATGTTCCCATCCTTTGACTTCATTAACTATGAGCAAAGCAGGCATGACTTGCAAGGTGTGAAATTATGGTGAGACTTGAGCATTTCCCCCAAGCTCCGATGAACCCTTTGCCCTTCCATCTTCTGGAAGTTTCCTCCTTGCCAAATTGGACAGAGACTTCGAAAGTCTCTGGTCGTGTCAGCTTCCCCTTGACACATGGTTGGTCTGATCTTGGCTGAGTCTTGAGCAGCCTTTGTAATACTTTTCCCTTCTGGCCTTGGTTACAGCTGCCTACGTGGCCAATCCTTGGTCTGTTTTTCAATGTGTCACCCTGAGTCACTGTTTGTTGAGTGATCAGAGCGAGGGACCCGCCTTAAGTGGCAGAGGTGTGACGTTGACCTGGGTGTCACAGGGTGCATTGTTTCACCTGCCAGGAGGGAGGTTGGAGAAAGTTCATTTTATTGTTGTGTCGTGTGACCCTTGGAAGAAGGAATCAATGGTGGATGTAGGTGCTTGGCCCTTGACCCAAATCATCACCTGAATTGTGACAACACCTCTGTGCAGTGTCATGAATCTGTGTGAGACTTTACAAAGGGGAGCGCAAGTTGTTCCATGCGCCCAGGATCCTCCAGTTTAACATCTGGTCCTGGAGGGGAGAAATGGGGCAGAGAAGGAAGGGTGTTAGGAAAAGGTAGCTCTCTTTCCTATGCCTAGGGCATAGTCTGTAAAGCACAGTCTCCAATTTGGACAGTTTAAATAGCTCCATGATATGATGGTAACAAGATTAATGCAATAAGACATCTAAAAATTAAAAGATCCATCCGGAAAAACCTTTCCTAACATTCTGCTTCAGTTTTGCACCTTTTTATTCGTGACCTGATTCAAACCCAGGACTGCCAAAACGAATCCACTTTCTTGGCTTTGTCCTTAGCCAAACCTAAATCCTCATCGGTGCATGTTTCTGGCCATAATTGGCAGACCAGCAAATGAACAGGATTCTCCACATTCACACAGCATGTTGTTGTCGCTCACCAGCAGCCCCCACTTGAGCCTGTTGGTCTTGCATTTAGGGACTCCGACCCTCAGCCTATTCTGGGTCCTCTGAGTGACATAGGGGAGGTTGAGTTACTCAGCTACATCCTCCTTTAATGGTTGCTCCTTGTCCATTGAGCTCCTGCCTCCATCTTCTAATTTGGTTTTGTTCTTGCAACCGATACATCCCAGTAAGATCTGAGTGCCTCCTCTTGCTGTGATTCCCTTACTGCAACACAGAAATTGAAATATTTGGCGCTGAGGAACCCCCAGGTTAGTGATCTTTGCCACTCTGGGGCATTGGTGATTTGGCAGGGGCAGAAGGGCTTTGGCTTGGGAGCATGAGCCACAGTGAGACAAGAATGGAGGAGGTTCAATGAGAGTGACTAGTCCTCCACCACCGTCAACCTTGTGATAGGATTCTGTGCTTCCCTGCGTATAGAAAACTAGGTTCTCAGGAGGAGGGTTCTTGCTTTGCCCTCTCCCTGACATGCTAGCTTTCTGAACAGTGGGACTTGCTTCGTTTAGTCACATGGGGCAGATTTAGATTGTGGGAATCTCCCCCAGCGTGCTGTACTACACATTCATCTATTCTTAGCCTTTGCAGCCCAGTAGAGAAGAGTTGTCATGAGATGGTTATCTCTCTCTTTTTTATTTCATCATCTTTTTAAAACGTTTATCACGGGTGCAGATGACAGGCAAGTCATAGCAATGGGCAGGTTTCCTTCGAGAGCACGCATGCAACACCATGAGACACATCTCAGGGTGTAAACCTGCCCCCTAGTGACCGGACAGCAGCACTGCCGCCTCATACTGCCCTTGGTAGCCAGTGGTGCCACTTCTAGTTTGAGTGTGGATGTGCACATTTGGGCTGTTGAAAAAACCCACAGGGACAGGGTAAGTTGCCACAGGTGGGCGTCCATGCTGTTCTGCTGCTGCTCCTCTTTCATCTGGGTTGGCTCCCTTCTTTCACACCTCCACGGAGCAGAAGCCTTTTCTCATGGAGCTGAGAAAGAAGCGCTCTTAGTATTGATGAGATTTATTTTTTTCCAGTCTGTATGCTGTGTCAGTCTTAACACCATACCTGTCAAGTATCCTGGATTGGCCAGGATATCCCATATTTTGGCGCGCCCTCCTCCCCTTTCCCAGCGCTGTCCCAGATTTAGAATGGCGGGGAAAGGGGTTACTGCACACACACACTCGCACACATGCAAAACCCATCTGCACATGCACAAACGTGTTCTGTGCAAAGGGGCTCTGTGCATGCACAATGGAGTTTTTCCTGTGCATGCGCACCCGGGCCAGAGCAGTTCCCGTATTTTCCAGAGCGGCACTTGACGGGTATGCCTAACACAGCAGCTTGATCATAGGTATAAGTCTTTAAAAGTGGTAATGAACAGTCATATGGAATTCTTGGAGATTACTACTGGGGTTAGGGGTTAATAGAAAATAATAATAAATAATAATAGTAAATATTTGAGGGAAACCAGTTTGGAAAGGAGTAGGACAGAATTTGAGGAATTGGTATTAAAGATAAGAAAGGGAGAAATGGGAATTAAGGGCTTGGTGAGTAAGATATATAAGATTCTAAATCAAGAAGGTAGACCACAAGAAACATTGAGAAAAATTTGGGAACAAGATTTGAATGTTAAAATTACAGAAACAGCTTGGAATAAATGGAAGAAAAGAATTATGAGAACCATGTCTGTTAAAGGAACATAATTATAAAATGTTGTGGAGATGGTACCTGACCCCAGTTAGGTTGCTTCAGATGGATAATAATAAAAGTAAAATGTGTTGGAGATGTAAGAGTACACTGGGAACTTATGAGCATATGTGGTGGAGTTGTAATGTGGTAAAAGACTTTTGGGGGGGAATTGAGGAAGACACTTCAAGAATTATGGGGCTGAGACTTAAGTTGGGGTCGACTACGGCTTTGCTGACAGACATGGATAATATGAATATAGATGAGGATAAAAAAGAGTTATTGTCCATAATATTGACAACAGGTAGACAATGTATTGCAAGAAATTGGGGAAATGATGTGATTTTAAAAATTGAAGATTGGTACAAGGAAACGTGGGAACTCGCTTTGAATGATAAGTTAACATGGGAGTTTAATTAAAAAATGGTATTAATGAAAATAGATTTTGGAAAATTCGGCAACCATCTGTGGAATCTACATTGATTAGAGATGAAGGTGGCAGGCCAGCACCAGACCAAATTCTTTTAATATATTCTTCTTAACAAAAACATCAATCCAATTCTATACCCATAAGTGTGTGTGTGTGTGTGTGTGTGTGTACACAAAAACACTTATGAGTATAGAATTGGATTGATATTTTTGATAAGAATATATTAAAAGAATGAGAAATATATACTATATTGAATATTGATGAGTTTTAAAATCTATTAAAAGAAGGAAAGGAGCTAGCTGATGCAGAAGAGATTAAGAAAAGATGGAAAGAGTACACAGAGGAACTCTACAAAAAGGACCTCAACACTCCTGACAATCACAATGATGAAGAAGTAGAACTTGAGCCAGACATCCTGGAGAGCGAAGTCATAAAGGCCCTAAAGAGCACTGCAAACAACAAAGCTAGTGGAGATGATGGTATCCCAGCTGAATTTTTCAAAGCGCTAAAAGATGACGGCGTCAAATTACTGCATTCAATATGCCAGCAGATTTGGAAAACAAAACAATGGCCACAGGATTGGAAAAGATCAGTATACGTTCCAATCCCAAAAAAAGGGCAATGCCAAAGAATGTTCAAATTATCAAACAATCGCGCTCATCCCACACGCTAGCAAGGTGATGCTCAAGATAATACAGCAGCATGTGGAGAGAGAACTACCAGAGGTGCAGGCAGGTTTCAGAAGAGGCAGGGGGACTAGAGACCACATTGCCAACATACGTTGGATCATGGAGAAAACAAAGGAATACCAGAAACAAGTTTACTTTTGTTTCATTGACTACACTAAGGCATTTGACTGTGTGGACCACAACAAGATGTGGCAAATAATTAAAGAGATGGGAATACCAGAGCACCTCATATGCCTCCTGAGAAATCTGTACATGAACCAAGAAGCAACAGTTAGGACAGAACATGGGATGACAGAGTGGTTTGGGATAGGAAAAGGAGTAAGACAAGGCTGCATTTTATCACCATGCCTATTCAACCTATACACAGAGCACATAATGCGCAGTGCAGGGATGGAGGAATCACAATATGGGATTAAAATCGCTGGGAGAAACATCAACAATCTGAGATATGCAGACGATACCACCCTAATGGCAGAAAGTGAGGAAGACCTAAAGAACCTCTTGATTGGGCTGAAGGAAGAGAGTGCAAAAGCTGGTTTGAGACTAAATATCAAGAAAACCAAGATAATGGCAACAGGCCCCATCAGTTCCTGGAAAATAGATGGGGAAGAAGTAGAAGCAGTGACAGATTTTACTTTCTTGGGATCAAAGATCACTGCAGATGGGGATTGTAGCCATGAAATAAAAAGGCGACTGATTCTTGGGAGACAAGCAATGAGAAACCTGGGGAACATAGTGAAAAGCAGAGACATCACCTTGAAAACAAAAATTAGAATAGTCAAAGCAATGGTTTTCCCAGTAGTAATGTATGGATGTGAGAGCTGGACAATTAGGAAGGCTGAACGCAGAAGAATAGATGCCTTTGAAATGTGGTGTTGGAGGAGGGTTTTGAGAGTCCCCTGGACAGCGAGGAGAACAAATAGGTCAATCTTAGAAGAAATCAACACTGACTGCTCATTGGAAGGTCAAATAGTAAAGATGAAGCTAAAATACTTTGGACATCAAATGAGAAGGGAGGATTCACTTGAGAAGGCCGTGATGTTGGGAAAGGTGGAGGGCAAGAGAAGAAGGGGGAGGCCAAGGATGAGATGGATAGATGGTATTGTAGACACAATGGGCACAGAGCTGGGAGGCCTGAGGGGGATGGTGGAGGACAGAGGCGCCTGGAGAACGATGGTCCATAGGGTCGCAAAGGGTCGGAAGCGACTGTGCGACTGAACAACAACAACACAGTAAAACCTTGACTTACAAATGCCTCGAGTTACATAAAATTCAACTTACATAACGATTTTGTGCTAAAACCATGTCCTGATTTACACAATTTTCTATGGGTTTGCTTCGATTTTCATAAAAATTTCATTTTTCCTATGGGTTTGCTTCGAGTTACATAAAAAACCAATTTAAGCAAAAGCCTATGGAACGGACTTTTTCGTAAGTAGGGGTTTTACAGTAATTTAGTGACGTATTAGACTATCAAGCATGTATTTTGTTTGTATTTCTTTTTTATATTTGTATTTTTTCTATTGTCCTATTTGTATTTTTGAAATTTTAATAAAAATTTAATAAGAAAAAGAAAAAGAAAAATAATAATATTAAGAAACTGACAAATTATACATGGGTAACCCAACCATCCATGCTGTGTACATCAGCTTTGGTCCTGAGCACCTCTGCAGCACTCCAGTATGGAGCATATCCACACACGTGAAACAAGTTGACATTGCTGTAAATGAAGCCATGTGCAGAGTGACAGGATGCCTCAAACCAAAACTTGATATCCTCTGAATCTCAAGATCACCGGCTCGGATCCAGGAAGAGCTTTATGGCAAGAACAAACATCCTTGAGGATACACAAGAGCAAATCCAAATTAGAAGGTGGAGGAAGGAGCTCATTGGATCAGGAACATCATTAAAGGAGGATATGTCTGAAGATCTTAACCTTCCCTACATCACTTAGAGGACCCTGAATAGGCTGAGGGTCAGAGTCCCTAAATGCAAGACCGGCACAGGCTCAAGTGGGGGCTGCTGGCATACAACAGCATGCTGTGTGAATGTTGAGAGATGCAGAATCCGGCTCATTTACTGGTCTGCCAGTTACTCCCAGAAACATGCACTGATGAGGACTTAGGTTTGACCAATGAAAGTGGCTTCGTTTTGGCAGTCCAGGGTTCGATCGGGACACGAAAGAAGGAGAACCCCAAGCTGCAGGCAGAAAGCAGGGACTGTCTGTCAGTGAATTTTGTCTCAAGGTTGGCCCAAACGTGTGAATCCTTGTATTAATTTAATTACACTGCTGGAGCCTGGCATCCTCTTTGCATAGTAATATGTTTAGACCAGGGGTTCCCAAGCTTTTTGGGCTGTGTGGTTCAGCGGGCCAGTTAAGTGGTTCAGTGGGCAGGTCACGTGGTTCCACCGGAAGCGGAAGTAAAACATGCCTTGCAATCTGTTTTGCAACAGGATGAAATAGATTTTAGGCTGCCATTTTCGCTGCTTAAACCAGGGGTGGCCAAACTACAGCCCGTGGGCCAGATTCAGCCCCTGATGCCAATTCATCCGGCCTGCACCACCCTCGTCGCTCCCAGAAGCGTAGGTAAAACACGTCCATACAAGCATGCTTTACTTCTGCTTCTGGGAGCCACGAGGGTGGCGTGAGCCAGATAAATTGACCCTAGGAGCCAAATCCGGCCCACAGGCCGTAGTTTGGGCACCCCTGGTTTAGACAGAGGAGAGGTTCCCTAGGAGGCCGTTATGAGAAGTCATGCATACCCCAAGTTTAGGGTGTCCAGGGCAGAAGAGTCTTCCCACCCAGTTCCCAAACACTCGATGCCTTCCCTCCCATTTCTCCATCTCCTGGCTCTTGCTGCCAGAACAGGCTTCTTTGGCTGCTTTGCCTCCACTTCTCTTCTCCACTCCTTTTCCCCTCCTGTCCACATGGCCGGCCATTTCCTACTGCAGAGAAGGGTCTCTCCACATGAGTCCCTTTTGAAAGCTGAGCATCAGTGATGCATGAGGCATCTTTCTCTGACTTCAAAAAGGAAAACTCTCTGGGGTGGGGAGAGACATTGGGGAGGGAGTTGGAAAGTCCAAGTGAAAAAGAGACTCTGTGTGTGTGTGTGTGTGTGTGTGTGTGTGTGTGTGTGTGTGTGTGTGTGTGTGTGTGTGTGTGTGTGTGTGAGATATCTCTTGGGTTGCCTTGGCTGTCATATGAGGGTTCCCTGGCGAGTCCCCCCCCCCAACTGGTGCTGAAGAAACAAGGGAACAATGGCCCGCAGCAAACCAAATGCCTGCTCCTCTTTCTGCCTTTGTGTCCCCATTCTCAATGGCCTTGGCCACATCACTTTATGTAGCATCTGCGCTAGATTTGCAGTATGTCAAAAGCTCAAAGAGCCCTCTCTCCTCCCCCAATAATGGGTGTTTCAACACGTTGGGGTTCGTCAATCTTCTCTCTCAGCGCCTGTAGCTAATCCCGTTAAAGGTGACCTCCATCAGGGCGGGCGTTGCTTTTGTTCGCCTCAGTTTTGTCCAGTGCTTGAGTGATGATCTGCATTGGGACCTAATCAAGCATCCTCTAATTTAATCACCCGACGGGGTTCTCTGCAGCTGCCCCAGCGAGTCCCAGCCCTCCTTGCACTGGGGCACATGCCTTCTTCATTTTATGTTGAGAACGAGGGAAGCGGCGGCATTTCTCTCCCTGCCCTTAAGCGTAGACTCACTCTGCTGCTTCTCCGAGTCCCGTTCATTTTATCTTGAATGCTTTTCCAGGTCAAGAGATGGGAGTGAGGTTGAAAACTTAAAAGAAAACACTATGGATGGAAAATTTGCTCCAAGAGCTATTCATCTCATTGGTTTTTTTGAAAATATTTTGGATAAGTCGCTCTTTCTGAGAGCTCGGGTGTCCATTAAATGTGGTATTTGTTTCTCCTCCTTAAAACCTACTTGTGAAAAGGAACGTGGCCAAATTGGAGGCTGCCTATACCCTACCCAGTCCCCCAGATGTGTCAGATCAGCCTGTAGGGAGGCAGGGGCCTCGTGGGAATAGAGAAAAAATTAAAAAAATGAGCTCTTGAAAGGATGACGACGAGCCCCCCCCCCCCCCTTCGGTAGGCATTATTTTTAGAGTTCACCAAGTGGGTCGATGATCTGACGATCTAATCCTATGCCTTACATAAGTACTTGGTTTACTTTTAGCTTTCCCCCATCTCCTACCAGGATTGGCAGCCAGGGGCTCCTATTCATTGTCTCGTCTTCCTGCACATGAGATATAATATAGAGTATTGAGGTAGTCTTCCTCCCAAAAGTCCTGAAGGGAGTAGGACCCTATGGTTTCCCGTGAAGAGATGCAGTTGCAGAAGCTGAGATTAAGTCATTTCTCTCATGTTCGGCTGAAACCAGAACTGCCTTGACACCATTACGGTCTGCGAGGGTGCCATATGATGTGTCCCAGAGAACACAGAACCATGTGGAAGTTGGGAGTCTAGAGATCTAGAACAGGGATTCTCAACCCGCGGCACCATTTCATGTGGCTCCCCACTGCCTCCACCACACCAGGAAGTGCCATGTGGTGGAGGAAGGGCAAAAAGGCTGTCCGGCCCCCGAAGCTGTCTAAGGGCGCGTGACCTGGCCCCCAGGCTTAAAAAGGTTGAGAACTCCTGATCTAGAACCTCATAACTCCACAGCCAAGCTGGCAGAGGAGAATGGGGGTTGTAATCCAGCAACACATCTGGAGGGCACGAGGATGGAGGAGCCTGCCTAATAAATATCCTCTCCCTTGGCGGAGGCATGGCGTGCGGCTGCCATTTTTCCATCCGAACTTCCCACTATTCGCCTTTGTTGTGGTTGAGATTGGGAAGGTGGAAGGAAGGGTGACGTCAAAGTTCCTAGATTTGCAAGTGGCTTTGAAAGCACCATTTATATTGGAAGGCTTTTTAAAGAAAGAAGGGAAAGGGGGGGAAAGGCTGGCAAAGAAATTGTGATCCCGCTTGTGAACCGTGACCACAGCTGCCGAACGGCGAAGGGGGGGGGAGTGGAAACCCCCCACATGTTGGATCTCCAGTGAAAAAGCAGACTCAAAGAGGAGATCATAAACTAGGGCCGTGATGGTGAACCTTGGCACTCCAGATGGTTAAGGCTCTTCCGGGTTAACCCTTCCTCCGTACGGGTGCATTTTACTTCCGCTTCCAGGAGCGATGAGGGCAGAGTGGGCCGGATGAGTCGCAGTAAACCCATTCGTGTGGATTCATCGAGGCTTGGGCTTCTAGGAATTGAAGTCCAAGAACATCTGGAGTGCCAAGGTTTGCCATCACGGGCCTAGGCTGTTTGTATTCTATGCTTAAATGCACCAAAAAGCTTCATTTCAGGACTTATATCAATTAGGGAAAAGAAATAGCATTTGGGCACACTCTAAGCCGGGGGTGCCCAAACATTTTGGGCCGTGGGCTGGTCACGTGGTTCAGTAGGCCAGTCACATTCCTCCCATCAGAAGCGGAAGTAAAACGTGCCTTGCAATCTGTTTTGCAACAGGATGAGATAGATTTTAAGCTGCCATTTTCTCTGCTTAAAACCAGGGGTGCCTAAACTGTGGCCTGTGGGAAAGATCCAACCCCGGACACCAATTCATTCGGCCCATGCCACTCTCATTGCTCCTGGATGCGGAAGTAAAAACGTGTCCGTACAGGCGCCTATACTTCCACTTCCAGGATCAACGAGGGCAGCGTGGGCTGGATGAATTGGTGTTGGGGGCCGGATCTGGCCCATGGGCCATTGTTTGGGCATCCTAGCTCTAAGCCAATTTTTTGTACCCCGTTGATGGGAAGGACAGAGAGATAGGCAAGGTCTCAATTCTCTTCTGCTTTAACATCCATAGAGACTAGACATTTTGCTTCAAAACAGGATAGGGGGAGAAAGCATAGATGCTCCAAAAGTTGAACACGTGGCGTCAAACACATGGATCTGCTGCTCCAGATCAGAGACCCATGTCTATACAATCTGTATGTCTGTGGTCTTTTTCGACTGGACTTTGCTGGCCCTCCTCAGCAGCCGGCATTCCCATTTTCCATTTGGGTGGGGAAAGATGCTCTCCTGTGTCCATGTTGGAATGCCTCTAGGAAAGATACACTTATATTTCTGTCAAGCGTGGAAGGTTATCACGGGTCTGGGAGCCAAGGTTACTGTGACAAAGCAGTTCATCTGGGGGAGAAAGTTTGTACATTCTTTGCTGAAGGGGTAAGACCTGATGAAAAACAAGTTTGAGGCCTGGAAATGTTTTTAATTTAAAAAACACATTTATTCAGCAACACACAGAAGATTGTCCTCCAGATATGAGTGGATGGAACTGCTGTTAAGAGAGCCACACCAAGGACCACTGGGCATGATCTCCTGTGACTCCTAATTCTTCCTGCCAAATGGGATCCTGTTTTTGACTGGGAATGTTGGGGAAGATAGAAAACTGCTCTGTTAAACCATTGGCCTGTCTAGCTAAGCCAGGGGTGCCCAAACTACGGCCTGTGGGCCAGATCCAGCCCCCGAAACCAATTCATCCAACCCATGCCACCCTCGTCGCTCCCAGAAGTGGGGAAGTAAAAAGTGCCCATATGGGTGCATTTTCTTTCCGCTACCAGGAGTGACGAGGGCGGTGTGGGCCAGATGAATTCACATCGGAGTCCGTATCTGGCCCACGTGCCATAGTTTGGGCAACCCAACCCATAGTTTGTCGTTGACAAAGGAAGGTGGTATATAAGTAAAAATATTATAATAATATAATAATAACCCTGGTCTAAGCAGAAAAAATGTCAGTTTAAAATCTATCTCATCCAGTTGCAAAACAGATTGCAAGGCATGTTTTACTTCCACTTTCGGTGGGAGGAACAACGTGACCGGCCCGCGGCCTAAAAGGTTTGGGCACCCCTGAGCTAAGTGACTGCTGTTCAAAAGATGGTACTTCTCAAGGGTTTCAGAGAGGCCCCAGATTCTGGTCATTGCATCTGTGATCTTTTGAATACAAAGCTGCTGTTGTGCATTCGCACAGTTGAGTCCGAACCTTTGTGACTCCTTGAACCACAGCACATCAGGCTCCTCTGTCATCTGCCATCCTCTGGAGTCTGTCCAGATCTACTCCTACCACATCAACGATGCTGTCTAACCATCTCATCCTCTGCCCGCTGCCTTCTTTGCCTTCGATCTTTCCCAGCATCAGGGCCTTCTCAAGTGAGTTCTCTCTTCTCATTTGGTGGCCAAAGTACTTGCGCTTCAGCTTCAGTATTTGACCATCCAAGGAGCAGTCAGGGTTGATTTCCTTTAGGATTGACTGGTTTGATCTCCTTGCAGTCCAGGGGACTCTCAAGAGTCTCCTCCAGCACCAGATTTCAAAGATCTCTATTCTTCTGCGCTCAGCCTTCCTTAGGGTCCAGCTCTCACAACCATACATTACTACTAGGAAGACCATTGCTTTAACTCTGCGGACTTTTGTTGGCAGGGTGCTGTCTCTATTTTTTATTATGCTGCCTAGGTTTGCCATAGCTTGCCTCCCAAATAGTGCCTTTTTATTTCATGGCTGCAGTTCACCATCTGCAGTGATCTTAAATCCCAAGAAGGTAAAGTCTGTCACTGCTTCAATTTCTTCCCCTTCTATTTGCCAGGGATTGATGGGACCAGATGCCATGATCTTTGGCTTTTGTTATGTTGAGTTTCACGCCAACTTTTGCACTCTCCTCTTTCGCCCTCATCAAGAGGCCCTTTAGGTCTTCTTCATTTTCTTGAAGCCAACTGTCACCTGCAAGTTGTAGTCCTTGTCAAAGAGACACAGGACGATCTTTCTTATCCTGGTTGAGACCGTGGTCATCTGGCCCCATATTCGACACACTCAGTAGATGTGGTTCTCAAAGGTTTTGGTGCGTCATTGTCAGCTTTGTCCCCTGCTTGTTAATGGGAGATCCTAAGGACAGAACCTGGGATGATCTGCAGTGGATATAGGTAAATTATAATCCTCTCCAGAGTTTGGAGTCTTTTGTGCGCCAAAGATTGCAGAACCAACAGTCAACTTGATCACTGACTCTAGTGAATTTGGGTGGGTAGGTGGAGAGTTAGGGTCTAAAAACTGGAGTTTTCCAATCTCTCATTCCTTTCTAAACGTATAAGACGCATCCAGGGCCAGCCGTTGGCCTGGCCATTGACCTGAAAGAGGCCTTTGATCTCCAAAACCACAAGTCTAACTGCATGATAAAAAGAACAACCTATCTATGAATCCAGTGCCAAATTAAGCCAGCGCGGTCCCCATAGCAGATCATGTCAAGGGGCCCTTGCTTGAACACTTTGCATTTCTGTAAATACCTCACCCCCTCCTATGGGATCTTTGAGTCTTAGGCAAAAGAAACTTCAGGAAATATTACCCAAACACTTGGCTCCCAGGTTAAAAAGCAACCAAAGCTAAAACAAATAAGAAACAGAGGCATGGGGCCTGTAGCATTTGCTACCCTTGCTATATTGTTAATATAACACTGTATGAATTTTATGCATCACCCTCCTATGCGAACCAAAGCACAATGGACCCTCACTTAACAAATTTAATGCGCTCTCCGGTGTCACCACCCGCGCCCACTCTATACCGATTTACCCTTGATTAATTTTCTGCTAGCCACCCCGGATCTTCATCAGTTAGGGGAACGGTGGTGCTTTCAAAGTGCCCAGTGCATTGGCCTTGCCTTCGTAGCTTCTGCCCTGGCCTGTAGTAAGTAATTTGGGTGAGAGAAGATGCTTCCCAGCTTTCTCTGTTAGCTGGGTAAAGGGTGGCTCTATAAATGAAGTCAGTTTCCTTTGACTCCTGTAAGTAAGCGCCATCTTCCCTATCACCTTGCTGCACTGGGAAGAATAGGAGGTAAGTGTGTATGTCCTTCTGAGATAATTGGGCGTTAAGTTGTGGCACTATGTCTTCTTTGAAGTTTCTCACCTTCACTTTGTCCCCCTTTCCCTTAAAGGGTGAAGGCTTGCCCAGCTACCCTTCTTCTTAGGACTCTGGTTTCCAAGTCTTTGGAGATTAAGGGAATAGTCTCTTTGTTTAGAGCTTGTTAAATTTCTTATCTCACCTTCCACTCTCAATTTCCTATTTGCTTTGAAGGAACACACTGTTCCATCAGCATAGGATCTCTTTATTAGCAAAAGAGCTATTTTCTATAAAATAGGCGTTTGAACAATATTTAAAAAGTTGCTTCTTAAAATCCTGTCTCTCTCCTCTGAGCATTCAATGAGTGCAAGAAAGAAACATAATAAATTCAGCTTTCATAGCTACCTGTTTTCTCTCTGGCTTAATTGGTTCTTGGGTGGGCAGAACTTGCCCCCATAAAGTTGCATAGAGTTGGCGTCATGTCAAGTAAGGCATCTTGATGAGGCTTTCCCCCTCATCTGAGCTGTGAGCTTCTCCTGACCTGACCTGTGTGCTGAGCTATTTCTTTCTAATTGCTCTTTCTGTGTATTTTATACGATTCTCTACTAAGCTAAGTGCGTCATTATATTATAGCTAATGTACTCTTAGTGTTATAGATTCTAGGCAATTGTATGCCAGCCTTTGCCAACTATGGTATATCTCAATGTATGTGTGCTCCAGCCATTCCTAGGGCATGTATACTTTGAAGACTGCTCTTCTTTCTCTCCCTCCTCCCTTCTAGTGGATGAGGTCACATATACATCATGCTCTCTTATTCCCCCTCCTGACTGTGAGTCTGAAGTGAAAAGTTCGACTAATTAAACTCTTTCAGGTTTCTTGCCAAGACACAGTGTGTATGCTCATGCCAACTGTTAGAAAATGCTAGATTCTCAACCTTTAAGCAAATGATTTCTATCAAACTACTACTAGGCACTTAATACATTGTGACCTAGGCCCTAACATAAAGGATTATTACGACATCCGGGACCATTAGGCAAATTTCCCATAGGAATGCATTGAATGCAATTTTCCATAGGAATGCATTGAAAAACAAAATTTGATAACCAAAATACAGTTTTCCATAGGAATGCATTGAAAACCCATTAATCCATTCTGGGGAGAAAAATTGTTAACTGAGCCACTATTTTCTATGGATTTCCTTTCGTTATGTGGATTTTGTGTTAAGCAAGCTGCTTGTTAAGCGAGGGTCCACTGTATTTCAAAGTAGGGCCAGTGTTTGATGTTTAATGTTAATGTCTTAACATTGGATTGTAGACTGGGCCCTTTGTTTCGCAGTATACATAAACTTGAGTAGAAGAGCCATGAAGGATTATCCCAGCTTCATCTAACCCAGAGACTGCTTTGTCAGCTTTGGTCCCAAACTGCTTTTGGGGGCTTTACTACAACACACCCGGAGGGCACCAGATTGAACTAGATCTTGGTCTAGAGCAGGCATGCCCAAACTATGACCCACAGGCCAGATCCAGCCCCTGATGCCAATTTATCCAGCCCGAGCCATCCTCATCGCTCCCAGAAGTGGAAGCTTCCAGGAGCAATGAGGGCAGCGCGGGCCAGATGAATTGGCATTGGGGGCCGTAGTTTGAGCGCCCCTGGTTTCAGCAAAGTAAATGGCAGCCAAAAGTCTATCTCATCCTGTTGCAAAACAGATTGCAAGGCACGTTTCATTTCCGATGGGAGGAACATGACCGGCCCGCTGAACCATGTGACCGGCTCACGGCCTGAAAAGTTTGGACATCCCTGGTCTAGAGTAGAAAGAGGAATCCCTATTTTCATCTGGCAATGGGAGGTCCCAAGAACTGGCTGCTTTCTAGCTGGCTTGTCATGGTCTTGAAATTGCTTTATTTTTTGCTGCCAGGTGCATTTTGCTTTGTGAGTTTATGAAGAGGCACCTG
Source organism: Bradypodion ventrale (assembly GCA_035047345.1). Classification (NCBI taxonomy): domain Eukaryota; kingdom Metazoa; phylum Chordata; class Lepidosauria; order Squamata; family Chamaeleonidae; genus Bradypodion; species Bradypodion ventrale. The sequence goes on from JAWDJE010000003.1 coordinate 6,930,708, forward strand.
GAATGTCTTCACCCCAATTCAAACTGTTTTGGTTCATGGCAGGATATGCATGGAAAAGGAGGTTTTTGCAACCAGTGACACCTTGTATTCCCTTTCCCCTGTTGGGTTGCAGCCAAGATTCATACCTTGCCTGTTCCAAACAGGCATATTCAAAGTCCCATTAAATCATCTGGTTTATTCTAAAGTCCACTTGCTTGCTGCTTGGAAAAGAACAACTTTTCTCTTTCATTTCTGGCCCACTGCCTTCTGATCTTCTCTTTCTCATTATCCTTCGTGCACCAAGGACACAGCATTCTAGTCCCCTAAGAGTCACTGTATGTTTTGTTTCAAAACTCAAACAAAACTTTACCCTAGAGCAGTGATGGTGAACCTTGGCACTCCAGTTGTTCTTGAACTTCAATTCCCAGAAGCCCTGATCAGCAGGAGTGCTGGCTTGGGCTTCTGGGAATTGAAGTCCAAGAACACCTGGGGTGCCAAGGGCTCGCCATCACGGCCCTAGAGCTGTGATGGCGAACCTTGGCACTCCAGATGTTCTTGGACATCAATTCCCAGAAGCCCCCGTGAATCCACATAGAATGGGTTTACTGCGATTCATCCTGCCCACGCAGCCCTCATCGCTCCTGGAAGTGGAAGTAAAACATGCCCGTATGTGTTTGTTATCCGGGGCATCTCCCATTAGCTTTGCATAACGATAAAAAACGCATAGCAAAGAGCTCCGTGGAACTGAGGTTTTTTTGTTACGCAGGGTTCTTCTGTATATATTTAAACTAGTCCCTTTTTACCAAGCCAGTATGTAGCTGGCATTGTCTTTGATGCAGAACTAAGCATATTAGTCATCCACAAAGAGTTCAGACTAGTTCCTTCTGGCAGCTCTTATTCAAGTGTCTCCTCCTTCTCCCCAACATCTTTATCCAAAAGCCTTATTTTGAGGGGTGGGCATGCGCCCCCGATGCCAATTCATCCGGCATCGGGGGCGCATCAGGGGAGAGGTTGCATGCTGCGTTCTCAGCAGCCCGGCCCCCCCAAAACTCTTGCTCCCAGAATTAGTGGCTCCCCCCCAGTATGAAAAACATCTATTTTGTGCAGAAAGCCAATGAGCTGAAAAAGATGGTTTGTTAAAGGCAGAGGACCTCTGGCACACTCAAGGCGTTGCTGTTCTCTGAGGAATGCAGCTGGGTGATGGATTGGCACAGCGATGGTCACCTCTGTTGCCAATTGAACCTGGTGGCAAGGGGATGGGACGCAATGATGGCAGACATTTGTCGCAGAAATAGCTTGCTGTGACAGCAACCAACAGGGCCCGAGAGTCATTATCTTTTCAGTAAGGATATAAATCTTCGCTTGTCTTCTCCCCACACGCCGCCACCCTGAGAAGGAACCTTAAACTTAATCTCCTCGCTCAGTAAGACAGGGAGTTGTTTTGTGGCACTCTTCAAAGACAGAAGTGACCAGGAATGAGGCAAGATAAGCCAAAAATAAATAAAAAGTGCAAAATAACCCTTGAATGTTAACCCTTGATTGAAAATATGCAAAGCACAATAGTTGTGCTTTGTGGCATGGACTTTGTAACAGTTAGAACAGGGGTGCCCAAACTTTTCAGGCTGTGGGTTCAGCGGGCCGGTCATGTGGTTCCTCCCACCAGACGCGGAACTAAAATGTGCCTTGCAATCTGTTTTGCAGCAAGGGTGCGACATGGGCAGCATGGGCCGGATGAATTGGCATCAGGGGCAGGGGGGGGGGATCTGGCCTGTGGGCCATAGTTTAGGCAACCTTGAGTTAGAAGCATCAGAGAGGTTGCTTGTGGCTTTTTAAACCATCAGCCTGACATTCTGTGCTTGCTGTTTGTCTGTGGATTCCAGAGATAGCCTGTTCCTGTTTTGGAAACCTTGATAAGGGGGGAAAATAGCACGCTCCACTAGTGGCAGATAATCTTACGGGACTTGTGACTTCTTTTTCAAGGAATTTTGCCCTTCCCAAGTCATAGGACAGCCTGGTTTGATAAGGATGGAGAAGTCAGCCAGTATTTGTCACACCCTGACCTATCAGGCCTTGGCATTGGCCAAGAAGTCCAGAAGTAGTGAACTTTACCTTTGTTGATTGTGTGATTCCTTCCCATTGCAGCTTTTGTTGAGGATCACTCTTTGGATTGGGTTCCAAGAAAACAGTGACAGTGGGTCAGGGCTGGGGTAAGGCTCCATTTCCCTGTCAGTAGTTCTGGTTTGGTAACTGGTCGCACTCCCTCCGGACAGCTTCGGGGGTCAGACGGCCATTTGGTAACTGGTGACTTCCTATTGAGATGGGGGAGTCACTTCTTAGGACAGGAGTTCTCAACCTTTTAAAGCGGGGGGCCGGGTCACACTCCCTTGGACAGCTTCGAGGGTCAGACAGCCATTTTGCCCTCCCTCTACCAGATAGCACTTCTGGGTGTGGTGGAGCCGGCGGGGGGCCACATGAAATGGTGCTATGGTCCACATCTGGCCCATGAGCCGCAGGTTGAGAATCCCTGTCTTAGGATGTTATCTCCCTAACCTACCCCTGCCAGCATTGGGAGTCACTCCTCAAAATCAAAACTTTCCCTAGTTCTGTTTTGAGCATCTGGATACTTCCTCTCCCAGACGTAGTCCCCCTTCCCCGTGTTGCTTCTTGAGATCCTATGCGCTGGAAAAGCCTGGAGGTTCAACCTGTGGACCTTTGCATTCAAATTAGGCACTTTATGGCTGGGATCATCTCTGAGATCAATTTCAGGGAGGTCAGATGCCAGGATGTGTCTGGAGGGCAACATGGTCAGTCATCCAAGGAAGGAAGAAATGATGGGCCAGTTCTGGAATTGTCCGTCTAAGGCAGAATCACTCTCAAAACATTCCTGATCTCTCCAGCAGTCAGGGAGCAGCCAACAAATGTTAGTTTAGATTACTGGCCAGATCAGGAATACCTGTATTTTGAAACAGACTCTGATGTAGATGGACGGTTTCATGACTGATCTACCATTTCGTCCCCCAGAGTTGGGTCATGGGGCCCAAGGTAAATCCCATCCTTGCACTTATTTTGGCCACCATTTCAAGGTCCACCATGGTCCAGAAGTACAACCCTGCATCCTGCTATCGTAGACACCAATCTGGGTTAGGCAAAGGGGGGATTTCTTCTCACCGAAGAGTTTTGGGAATGTTCTAGAGATGGGGAAATAGCATTTGAACACAGGAAGTTGGCTTATTCTGAACCGGAGTAGCAGGTCCTTCTAGTTCTGTCCGGGGTTTCACATAGGATTCTTTCCTTGCCCTTCCTGACACGTGGTGGTCTCTCCTGTTGATCTTCCATCCAAGTACTAACCAGGACTGACCTTGCTTAGCTTTCAAAATGAAACAAGATCAGATGCCTTCAGGCTGTTACGCTGGACTTAAAGAATGGCTCACCCACATGCCAACACCAATGGGTCATAGCACATATCAAGCTAACAGATTGGAAAGGTGGCTGCAGTTGTCATTCCTCTCTGGTATCTTGCTGTCTTTTTTGCACAAACACCATTGTTTTGTTGCAATGAATGGTGTAGTCACGTGAGCCTCCCCTTGCCATCTGGGGAAGTATTGCTCAAGTAGGATTTAGTCAACTAGGATTCCAGGGGACAGGCAGGGATGGGGAACCCCATCAGGGGCACCATTTAGACCAGGGGTGCCCAAGCCTTTTGGGCCGTGGTTCAGCGGGCCGGTCACGTGGTTCCTCTCACCGGAAGCGGAAGTAAACCGCACCTTGCAATCTGTTTTGCAACAGGATGAGATAGGTTTTAGGCTGCCATTTTCTCTGCTTAAATCAGGGGTGCCCAAACTACAGCCTGCAGGCCGGATCTGGCCCCTGACGCCTATTCATCCAGCCTGCTCCACCCTCGTCGCTCCTGGAAGCAGAAGTAAAATGCGCCTGTACGGTTTAGACTCCTGCCAGGATTTCCCAACTGAGCTGAAGCTGACTAACCAGTCACCCCTGAGGCTGGTGCATTGGAGAAGACAGGATTAAGAAGTTCTGGTATGTGGATTTAGCTCAAATGTTGCATCCAATCCAGGCCAACACAGTTATGATGCAGCAACAAAATAGATACCTCTCTAGCAACCTCATGTACACAAAAGAGCATGCAACATCCTAGTCCCCCTCCCCGCTTTCAGATTTCCTTAAGGGGTGTGGGTATCGCAGCAGGCCCTCAAGAGTTACCGAAGTCAAGAGCATTGCCACAAGTGAGTAGAGTCGACGAGAAGCACTGTGCTCTTTTCAGACTCCATGGGGTGGCGCATTTGAATATTTTAATTTCAGCCAGTTTGCTTGGGCTGCCTTGGTCTCTATTTGTCATCTTGCAGGGAAGAGAGAATCAGCGCAGCATCTAATGAGCTCATGTACCAGAGGCACCACTGGTGGGGAAGCAGGTTAATGAAGTCTTGGCTTTTTAATAGGCTCTTAATTTTAGTTTGCAATTTTCTCTCTGAGTCCAGCAGTTTGCAAACAGAGCCAGTCTCAGTGGTGTTCCTTTATTTCCAAAAGTCAGAACTATCATCCATTACTCCAGTGTCTAGAAAGATTGAGTTCCTAGTCTGGCTCGCTCTAGGAACCCTTTATGATACCGCTGTTTCATTAACACGTCTGACATCTCGTCAGACTAAATTAGCATCCCTCCTTCCCTGGGGCTGCTTGCAGTGAGACCTTCTTCTCTGAGTTGATGCATAGGTAAAAGTAAAGGTCTCCCTTGCTCGAAAGCCAGTCGTATCCAACTCTAGGGCTCAGTGCTCATCTCTGTTTATAGCCAAAGAGCCAGTGCTGTCTACGTCTGCAGATGTTTCCGTGGAAATGTGGCAGGCATGACTAGACACCAGAGTGCATGGAACACTGTTACCTACCCACCAAAGTGGTACCTGTGACTATATTAGCGTCGGCTAGACCCTGGCCTCAAGCCTCTCCAGTTCCTTCTGAGCTTCCAAGGCCGGCAAGCTCCTTTGGAACACCTGAGACTCCGAGTTCCTAGCCCCGTGATGGTGAACCTTGGCACTCCAGATGTTCTTGGACTTAAATTCCCAGAAGCCCAAGCCCCCCGTGAATCCACACAGATGGGTTTACTGTGACTCATCCAGCCCATGCTGCCTTCGTCGCTACTGGAAGCGGAAGTAAAACGCACCCTTACGGTTATGATTCTTCCGGGTTAACCCTTCCTCTGTATGGGCGCGTTTTACTTCTGCTTCCAGGAACAATCAGGCTTTAAGAGTAAGACAAAACATAGGCCTAAGGCCTTGAGAAGCTCTACGAGCTACACCTCGATAAGTAAAGCAAAAAAGAAAACAGAGCCCTTGCAAAGAAGCAAATGTACAACTCATATATCAGTTTCAGAACCAAAGAAACTCCATGTTGAATAATTTCTGACACTATTTCATCACAGTACCTATTCATCTACTTTCAATTTCTTGCTTTCGAACTGCTAGGTTGGCAGGAGCGGGGACAGAGGTGGGATCTCACTCCATTGTGCGGTACTTGGGTCTCTGACTGCTGACCTGCCGACCTTCCAGCCATCTAGTGATGGTCATCTCTATATAGACTTTTTTTTTTGGCAATGTGTGGCTTTTCTCCACACACACACACACCAATGCTGTGATGCATTTGCTCTACGGATGTTTTCCTGCATTGCATTGACTTTGCTGCCAATGATGCACAAGCAAAGTCCGGGCCTGCTAGTAAAAGGCAGAGTGGGTGGCTGGGTCTTTTTCTGACCACCCAGATGTTTGCCCCGATGTCCTCTTCCGTCCTTTGCCTTCCTCTTTATGACCCCTTTACAACTTTTTAAAGCAGAGGCTTTGTTGTCAGCGCTTTGTGGAAGACGGCCTTGTGTCAACTTCCCTAATTCTCTCAAGCAAAATCCACTCGCGGGAACGTATTAGGTTTCTTCTCTCCGCCAGCCGGCCAAATTTCCCTCTCCCTGAAACGCGTTGGCCTTGGATAACACAGGAATTGACACACTCTTCCTAAACCCTTTCTTGGATTTCCAGCAAATAGCGCATCTGCCACCATCCACACCACCGACGTCCTCCCTTGGCTCCTTGCGATTTTATTCTTATTTTCCCAAGCTCATGCGATAGCCCTCTCTCCGACCCGGGTCCAAACGACAAGCCCTTCCAGCTGCCTCTGGAATAAGCCATGCCAAGGGAAGAATTTGCCACCTTTCCATTTGTGGTTTCCTTCTCCCTTTCCACCCTTTGGACCTCACGCTGCTCGGAGGGATGCGGAAGAAGCCGAGGCTTCTCAGGAGAAGCGTCTCGTGGGAATGGCTGGTGCCACTGAGCCCTCCTTCTCCGTACGGCCTGCCTAGGTGCGTTTGGGGTGGCTTGGACGTGTAGGTAGATGTGTGTGTCGAGCATGTACACATTGTGCATTTGTGGGGAGCCATGCCATGTTGGAAGAACCGCAAACACTTCATGGTAACAAAGGAGTGGGAAATGCCAATGTTTTTTCTTCAAGGCATGTGACTCTTCCCTGAGGTTTGGAAGCCGGCAGGATATTCCAGCCCTCGGTGGCTGCGTGTCAACCTCAGTGAGGCTGGTTTCTCCCCTTGGGCCTTTTCTGGGGCTGCACGGCGGTAGCCAAGAACGTGGCCTAAATGTGTGTGTTTTCTCTTTCTCCTTCCCCTCCCACTGCAGCTGAAACTGGCGTTTACTTTGGACAAGGCCACCGGGATGCCACAAGGATGCTACATCTATCAGTACCAGGACAGCAACAAGTAAGGGGGCTCAAACACCTCTCCGTGGGGGGCGGAAGAGGAAAAGTGGGATATAAAGCACCATGGCCGGGGAGGGAGGGATTGGAAACGCTCAGCCACTGTGGGTTTAAAAGCAAAGCAAGCAAAGCAATCACACTTATATGCCACCTCATAGTACTTAGTGGGTTTCTGGAACACCTTCCTTACCATCTGAGGCTGCAACGGTTGGGCCTTTTCACTCTTGAACGACGGCGTCTAAGAGGTGACCTGGTTGAAGTTTATAAAATCATGCACGGTGTGGACAAAGTAGATAAGGAAAAACTGTTTTCCCTATCGCATAACACTAGAACTAGGGGACACTCCATGAAACTTTTGTGTACTAGTTCTCAAATAAATAAGAGAAAGTACTTTTTCGCCCAGAGGATTACTGGTCTATGGAACTCCCTGCCAGAAGAAGTGGTGACAGCTGTCAGTCTTGAGAGCTTTAAGAAAGGATTAGACAAGTTCATGGAGGACAAGGGGATCAATGGCTATAATTATATGGATACCGAAGGACAACCTCCGGGTTGGAGAGATAGGTAGGATATCTCTCAATGCCATTTCCAGGGAATCCTAGGCAGGTGAAGGCATCTGCTTGGGAATACCCTGAAGCACATGGTGAGCCACTGTGTGTGACAGAATGCTGGACTGGATGTGCTCCTGTGGCCTGTTCCAGCAAGGCTGTTCTTATGTTCTTTTGGGTGGTTCACAAGTTAATTAGCATTTTCCTCCCCAACATGCTGGATCATCAGTTTACCGACCTCGAGAGGATGGAAGGCTGAGTCAACCTTGATCCCTGGTCAAGATCAAACGCACCACCTTTCAACTAGGCTGCAGGACAGTTGTTGAAACACTGCGCCAGCAGCACCCCAAAGGAAGTCACTTTTCTTCTGATTCTTACTATGCCCACCTTTCCCCTCTCAAGTTCAATCACAGTTGAGGTTTGCAACACCAGGTTTGTAAAGGTGGATTCTTCTTCGTGGTCCCTGTGAAGCCACACTAATGGGTTACCTTGGGGCATGCGCAGTTGTGTTAGGTGAGCACTCAGAGAACAACAGTTACTGGTAAGCAAGCTGCCTGTAGGGTTGAGGTAGGGTCGCATTGCAGCTGCTGCTTCTGTGTCTAGTTGAAATTTTTGAAAGTCACCGTGTTAGTCTGTGTTTCAAACATATCAGAGAGTTAACCAAACAAAAGACGTTGTGGAACTTTAAAGACTTACTACTGTGTTTTAATGTTAGCTTTCGTGTATCAAGTCCGCGTACGTACAGTAAACCCATTAGTGTGGATTCACAGGGGGCGGACTTGATCCACAAAAGCTAACATTAACATACAGCTGTGTTTCCAAACTTCAATTCCCAGAAGCCTAAGTCAGTACATTGGCTGATCAGTGCTTTTGGGAACTGACTTTGACTTCTGGGAAATAAAGTCCAAGAACCAAAGTTTGGGATACACTAAAATACAGCATATCAGAGAGTAAACAAAAAAAAGGGGGGAGAACCATTGTGGTGGCTTTTTATATTCTTTATTTTTAAAATTTCCAAACACATAAAGTAAAAGGAAATACACATATATGAAAAAATACGTAAAACAAAAACATGTCAATATTTGGCATTTTTTAAGACTAACTGCTGTACTTTAATGTTAGCTTTCATGGATCAAGTCCACTTCCTCAGACAGAGGTCTCACTGTTATGTCTGAGGAAGTGGACTTGATCCACGAAAGCTAACATTAAAATATAGCAGTTAGTCTTTAAAGTGACAAAAAAAATTGTCTTCTTGTTTTGCTTTACTTTCATGTCTAGGTCAGATATTACACTGCCAAAACGAAGCCATTCATTCTGCAGTTCCATTCTCCTTACCTAGTGTGGGAAAGATTAGCCAGTACAAAAAGGTTGCCATTGCCAGGGGTACACGTGAATGTGATTCAGAAATACCACAATGTCCGAGGAGGCTCTTTCTGTGTACCCCTGCATCATAGCGGAGCATAAATCAGAAGTTTAGTTCATGTTTATGTAAACGGTTAGCAGAGTGGTATGCAGTGGCCAGCAAGAGGTTCGCACCTGGCAAGGTGGTCCCTTGTGAGAAAAACAGGTAGACAGATCTTGGTGCAGAAGAAAACTCAAAATAGGTTTACTCAGGAAGTAAAAAGGTGCAAGTATATACAGTGCTACAACTGTAACACAAAACAGATGTATATTCTCTTGGGCTGCTCAGTTGACCTCACTGAGACAGTTCAGTTGTGCTCTATACAAGTCCATACAGTTCAGTAGTAGTCCAGCAGGGTCAATGCAAGCTGTAATGACAGACCAAGCCAAAGAGTTCTGCAGCTTCTGTCCTCCTGGTAGAGAGGCTTACTACCCCAAGTAGTCCTTCTTTAAGGTCCAGCAAGCACAGATGGCATGTCTGGCAAAAGCCATCATCAGGATCAGTGCAAATAGTCAGTCTGCGTAGCAGATTCTGGAAGATGCAGGAATCTTCCTCCAGACTGTCGGCAGAGGAAGGTTGAGCATTGTAGCTGGAAGTCTGCAGTCCTGCTCTGACCTAAATACATTGACCCATGGAGCACATCAGGGGAAAGTCCCAGCACCTGTGTGTGCCCCTGCAGTAAGGTCTTAAAGGCATCACAGACACAATATGCCTTGCAACCAGTTAGGGTGTGAGGTGAAGACTTACATCCCCTAACAGTTCATTGCATTTGGAGCTGCCTTTACCTGCCCTGTAGGGTTGCTTTAAGATATGGGGTGCCTGGGATCCAGTAGCAAATGGCACCCCTTTCCACCCAGGCAGCTCGAGAGGTTGAGCACCCAAAGACAGTCCTGTGGCAGAAAGTCCCCTGCCCCCATCCCTCCCCACCCACCATCAGCCATGATAAAAGAATGCAAAATTAAAGAGCTCCCAGTTTCCTTCCCTCCATGGTCACCACAATCTGTTGCCTACAGTAGCTGTCTTACTCTGACAAATGGTGGGATCAACCACCACCAAGAGAAACCTGTACAGAGCCTCCCCCACCCACTATGTATTCAGCAACCCATCTGATTTTGCTCCCTGTTTTCTCACAGGCAGGCCCCAGTACATGCACAAGGGGATCAACTCTTGAACTCTTAAAAGGTGAATTTCGGGGTTGGGATCTAGCAAGGGTCAAAGCCACTTGAGGGAAGGTGGGGAATAGCACCTCCCCAAAGGACACAGGTCTACAGAGGTAGGGAAAACATTCTTCCCATGGAGCATATGTTCAGAAACCTGCTGTCTGTGAAGAGCATGAAACCAGACAGGTAGAAATTATTCTATCGCAAGCAGAAAAAGTGTGTATCATGCAATGCAAACAGGTTAGCCCAGCCAATAATTGCATTTATCAAATGGCATGGAAGAGATAAGACAGGAAGCAATTTGTCAAGTCATTTAAGCATTCAGGAGGTAGACGGGAAAACATTGAGTTATTTCGCTGGATGGGTTTATGCTGCTGAGGTTTAGATCAGTCCCAAAGATAATTAGTGAACAAGAATCACAGCTCTCAAAATGCAGGCAGAGGAAATCACTTGGGAAAGTGAGACAAGTTTGCCACAGGTAGACACTCAAGTAGTAGTATGTATCATGCGGGTGATGAATTAAGCATCTGGCAAGTATTTACCTGTTGCAGATCTAGTCCGTGCCCTTTCTCTTGCAATATAGGTAAAGGCCAACCTTGCTTGAAAGCCAGTCAGATCCGACTCTAGGATTCAGTGCTCACCTGTGTTTTATAGCCAAAGAGCCAGTGCTGTCTGCATCTGCAGATGTTTCCGTGGACATGTGGCAGGCATGACTAAAGACTGGTGTGAATGGAATGATTTATGTCTTCCAATCAAAGTGGTACCTATTTATCTATTTGCAATTTCTTGCTTTCAAACTGCTAGGTTAGCAGGAGTTAGGAGAGAAACAGGAGCTCACTCCGTCATGCAACACCCAGCTCTCGAACTGCTGACCTTCCTTAACCAATAAGCCACCATAACATAGATGGAGGCAAGAAGCAACTTCACAGATGCTGTACTAGTTAATGTGATGTGTTTATCTGTGAGGCCAGCACCTGAGCATAGCTATATCCAAGATTCCCCAAAAAAAACAACAACAACTGCAAATCTCATTTTACAGAGAAAAGCATCTGACCTCCCCATCAAAGTTGGACAGACTGGGGCTTAGAAAAGTTACCAAAATCCCAGACTCACTCAATCGGGATGGCTATATTTGAAAGCTCCACCAATTCCTAAATTCTTCGGCTCTTCTTTGGACTAAGAGTTTTTAAAAAAATTTCTCTAATCTACTCGGTTACTAACTGTGGACAGATTCTCAGGGACCAGGATGGATCAAAGGTCAAGATAAGAGTTCAGTGTCAGTGATGTATTTAATCATTCCAGTGTCTGCTAGAGGATTCATGAAAATGTTAACCAGCATTGGAGAGAAGATGGGGAGCAATGGGTTTGGCATGGCACTTTTGTTTCTTTTGGATTGCCGGTCCCAGAATTTTCCAGGAATTTCACTCACACAAACACACACCCAGCAGAATCCTAGGCGCTGCAGCCCAACAACAGAAGTCAAACGAGAAGCTTTTCTCTCCTTCACCGGACTATCATCATTCTATTAGCATTTCCAGAAGAAGGTTGTCCTGCTATGGTAATAGAGTAGACTCGTGATGGCGAACCTTGGGCACCCCAGGGCTTCTTGGACTTCAGTTCCCAGGAACCCAAGTCAACACTCCTGCTGATCAGAGCTTCTGGGAATTGAAGCTCAAGAACAGCTGGAGTGCCAAGGCCCACCACCACTGGAGTAGACTATACCGTCAGTGTCTCAGTGCAGCAATTAACTAACCTGGCAACCCTGAGGACTAACGGCCTTGGGTGGAAAAGTCCACAGGGAAGGGTGGTGGTCCTCAAGTGGATTAGATCCCACTTGAATCCATCTTGATGGAGGGCAGCAGCTCCATCAGTATTGACCTGGGGCTGATGAAGGCTTTGCGTGCCAAAAGGGTCCAGGACCAGAAAGGTACACATGGAACTGAATCATTGGTACAGGTATCACACTTTGATGCAGAAGGTAGATGAAAGGCCAACAATGCATTATATTCTTGGGACAGTCTTCATGGCTGATCGCCATGATGATCACCAATATTCAGATTTGGATATGGCAAGAGGAAGAGGAGGATGCTCTGAGTCGTTTTGAAGAAGGATTTTGGGGTTCATTGAACGCTCAAGGAACCCATGAGGGCATCGAGTTTAATCCCCTACTCAGTGCAGGGTTAAACTGGTGTACTGCAATCAAAAGGTTGTGAGTTTAATCCTGGTCAGGACTCAAGGTTGACTCAGCCTTCCATCCTTCCATAGTCGGTAAAATGATTACCCAGCATGTTGGAGGCAAAATGCTAATTAACCTGTGAACCGCCCAGAGAGTGCATTAAGTGCAATTGGGTGGTATAGAATTGTAATTGCTATATTCTTTAAGCCAAGGGTGCCCAAACATTCCGGGCCATAGGCCAGTCACTATGGCTGTGGGCTGGATCCGGCCCCCGACACCAATTCATCTAGCTTTGCGAAGCCCTTGTTGCTCCCAGAAGCATTTTACTTCTGCTTCTGAGAGCAACAAGGGCTTCATGGGCCAGATGAATTGGTGTTGCGGGCTGGATCTGGCCCACGGGCCGTAGTTTGGGATATCCCTGCTTTAAGCTATATTTTCCAGACTGTAACTCCAAAGATTTTGCCTGGGGGAATTCCTGGCAAGTTCTAGGAGTTGCAATCCAAAAGAAACAAGAGTCCCATCTTTACATGTCTCAACAAGGCAAATAGTGATCCCTCGAGTCTCTCTGTGACTATCCCTCCATGGTGTGTCTTGTTGATGTTCCATGCTCAGCTGATTACAAAGAAGGAGTGTAACAGTCACCTTCTAATCTTCATTGCTGGAAATGTGAGAGGTTTAGTGACCAAGCCTGCATGCATTCCACCTCTCTTCTTTTGCAGCTGGAAGAAAGACACTATAAATGCCCATTTCCTACTCTTAAACAAGCCATGGTTTCCTATATGGCATCTGAACTTGAGAAATTGGAGCCTAGAAATTCAATTCTAGTTAGTGAGAATAAATTAGCATCAAATTATGGTTTCAAATCTTGACTTGTACACTTAACTGGAGTGGAATTGAACCACAGATCTGTACATTCAAGCAAAGTGGGAAAGCATGGTTTGCTTAAAAGAGAGACCAGCTGCTTACCATCTGTTTTGGGAGAGGAGGAGAAGGTAAAAATACTCGTGGCAGGAGGATTTAAATAGCAGGAAGTCAGAGTTTCTTTCCATGTCTGAATTCTACCGTTGGATTTGTGAGTGGTTTGAGGCTTTCTCTTCTGAAAGAGTTGGTTTTCAGTGCAAGCTACTTTGTCCACAGTTGAGTCCAGCTGTTCTTGGACTTCAATTCCCAGAAGCCCAAGTCCATGTGAATCCCTTTGAATGGGTTTACTGCGTGTACTCAGCGGTTCTTGAACTTCAATTCCCAGAAGCCCAATTCTCTGAATCCACACAAATGGGTTTACTGCACGTACGCATCCATTCGTGTGGATTCACAGGGACTTGGGCTTCTGGGAATTGAAGTTCAAGAACCGCTGTGTACACGCAGTAAGCCCATTCAAAGGGATTCACAGGGACTTGGGCTTCTGGGAACTGGAAGTCCAGGAACAGCTGGAGTGCCAAGGTTCGCCATCACTGGTTTAGGCATGTCTCTGATAATATTACCATAGATATCTTGTGACCACTAGGTAAAGGTTTCCCTTGCTTGAAAGCCAGTCGTATCCGACTCTAGGGTTCAGTGCTCATCTCTGTTTCAAAACCAAAGAGCCAGCGCTGTCTGCTTCTGCAGACGTTTCCGTGGTCATGTGGCAGGCATGACTAGACACCGGAGTGCACAGAACGCTGTTATCTTTCCACCGAAGTGGTCCCTATTTATCTACTTGCAATTTCTTGCTTTCGAACTGCTAGGTTGGCAGGAGCTGGGACAGAGATGGGTGCTCATTCTGTCATATTGCTGCTCAGCCATGAAACCACACTCTTTAAATATTTGACTTACATTGAAAACCCTAATAGGGTTGTGACTTGATGATATATAACACCTAGCAGAAAATTGGAAGTAATAGGTAATTGTGATCTGTGACCTTGTGTACCTTTTCAGGTAGCTACAGTTAACTGGGCTTCATTAAATTAATCATCCTTAGGCAAAACTAAACAAAGCACAGCATCAGAATTGAACTGGCTGTGCACGCGCACCTATGTATAAATAAAGTGTACACCTTTGTCCGTGTTTTTATGTAGCAGATTCCTGTTCAAAGACTTCATCTGTGAAACCTGATCATTTCTCAGACCTCCCCTAAGTAGAAAATTGATTTTGAAAACAACCTTTGAATTAATAACTATGTTTAATGTCTGATTATTGTCCCAGGAGTCTTGCAAAATATGTAGATCTCCATGGGAAATATCAGAATCCTATTTTTTCTCACAGTTGACATTTATCCCAATAAAGGGTTAAATCCCATAATAAAATAAAGCAATAATTTAAAATCATATCAACATCTATCTGGGTCTTGCAATAATTCAAGGCAACACCAGCTTATCTATTTCTACAAGCTTCATTTCTTTACCATGCTTGTTATAAGCACAGAATTCCTCAAAGTTATGAAACATCCTGAAGTCATGTTATAGTCATGAAGAACTATAGGCACAATTGCTTGACTGAGCTTTAACAGTAAAGTCAACCTTGCTCGTAAGCCAGTCGTATCCGACTCTAGGGTTGGGTGCTCATTTCTGTTTATAACCAAAGAATCAGCGCTGTCTGCATCTGCAGTTGTTTTCATGGATATGTGGCAGGCATGACTAGACACCCGAGTGCACAGAATGCTGCTTACTTTCCCACTAAAGTGGTACCTATTTATCTACCTGCAATTCCTTGCTTTCAAACTGCTAGGTTGGCAGGAGCTAGGACAGAGATGGGAGCTCACTCTGTCATGCGGCACTCGGGTCTCGAACTGCTGACCTGCTGACCTTCTGGTCATCAAGTTCATCGTTTTAACTACTAAACCACCACAGTCCCCTTAACAGTACAGGAGTATACAAAGCAAAAATGCCCGAACAATTTGGATATAAGATTTGTTCTTGAAACATGTGAGAAAATGACTGATTTATCATAAAATGCCAGGAGGAAAAACCTTAACTACAGATAATAAGACAGTAAAATAATGTTTAACTGACATTCTAGAAATACTGTACGCAGGTTTATAGCCCACGACGTCTGACCTGGATGCAACAGAGCCTGAATTTTGTGGATTAAGGATGATAGGAGTGAAAAGGATCATGAATTTGGGTCAGAGTGGCATATGGTAGCTTTCTCCCAGTTCAGTAATCTGGCTTGTAAATGGAGGGGCCCTTTATCAGAATAAGTGTCTGGCCATACAGTCACTAGTTGGGGGTTCAGTTCCCCTCCGTGCCACCTGGAAGAAGAGCCAACCTGCATGGCCTGGGGAAAGCTGCACCATTTCAAGGCGCCCCCCATAAGGAGGGAATGGTAAAACAGTTCTTTGGAGTTTGCACCTCAAAATTCCTGGAAAAGGGTCTCCAATACTTCAGAACTGACTTTTTGACAGCACAGAACCGCTATTATTTTTGTCAGAACGCCGGCTGAGTTCTAAGTAGGTCTGGCTCCATATTTTATGGTGGTGGTGATGCTGCTGGCAGTGCGTTCTGTGCTCTGTTCCTATAGGAACATCAAGTACTGTGTGTCCGTTAGAGATCATATGAGACCGTAGGTGAGGCCTGTGGAGCTGGAGGTTGGGAGTTCAATTCCTCACTGTGCGTCCCAGAAGAGCCACTCTATGAAGCTGTGGTCAACTTGTGCAGTTCTAAGACAACCCCAGAAACAAGGAAATGGTAAACAGCTTTTGTGTAGTATCTGCCTAGAAAACCATAAAAAGGGTCACCATAAGTAGGACTAAAATTGACTTCAATGCTGATTACCTTCCCACTGAAGTGTTACCTATTTATCTTCTTGCAATTTCTTGCTTTCCAACTGCTAGGTTGGCAGGAGCTGGAGCAGATGATGAGAGCTCAGTCCATCATGCAGCACTCGGGCCTCAAACTGCCGACCTGCCGACCTTCCAGTCATCAAGTTCAGCTTTTTAACCACTAAGCCACTGCAGTCCCCATATCCATTATGGTACCAATCTGTTAAGTGAAGGGTAATTCTACACGCAATTTTGGGAGCTTCACACCACAATCACAAGAACTAGATTACTGTACTATTTTTAAAAAAAGAATAAAGGTTAGTGGAAAGAAACCTCCCACGCTAAGATCTGGACTTGTAGAGTCACAGCTGATGGCCACAAGGAGTCATGCTTAAGTCATGCAAGCAAGTGGAGCCTGAGAGTTCATTAGATGTGAAGTGAGCCTGAATGAACCAGAGGATTCAGATGGTTTGTTTTGCAAAACTTAGCAAGGGAACGGTGCTCTCAGAATAGCCATGGAAGGCAATGATCACTTTGCGTGGGAGCCTTGTTCACCTCCTCCCAATGCCCTGCCACTCCAGCTGTTGTTTGACCTTACGTGGCCCTGTGGTATCCATTCCAGACACAGCTTGTGTCTCCCCTCTTAGGTAGCCTCGTGCCAGGCATGCTGGCAGCCATTGCCCCCCGCCCTTTGCTGAACGATGCATTTCATCTGTCAGACACATGGGGGGAAGCCTGCCCTGAACCCTGAGCTGTTTTGGCTCATCTTCAACACAACTGTGAAGGAATGACGATGTAGACTTTGACATAACACACACCTCTGGACCCTTGCCCTTTCGCCTGGCCTGTGAGCTAGCACAAGGGGCTTTGTTGTAGAACTGATGGACTCCATTGAGCCATCTCTTTGTGCCAAGAGTGTCTGGCTGAGATTTCATCCCTTGGGGGACAAAAAAAAGCCAAGAAGAAGAGCCCCCGCCCCAACTTGACCAAGGAAACACCACAAGCCGTGATGGAATTTCCTCCTCTTTTCTGGCAGCTCTCTCACCTGTTTATAACATATCTCTCGTGTTCTTGGTCTTCTTTTTTTTAAAAAAAAATCCCCTGAATCTCTCCTCTGCGGAGGAGTAATTTGTACATCTGAGTAGACGTAATTTGGAAGAAAATCCTGCCCAGGGTCTTCTTCCAAGAGTCTTCCATCTGAAGGTCTACATCAGGGGTGCCCAAACTTTTCAGGCCGTGGACCCAGGGCCGCCATCAGGAGGGGACCATCAGGACTCCTGTCCCTGGCCCGGAGATGACGGGGGCCCGGCACCGCCGGGAAACCACTGATCTGCGCATGCACAAACAAACCACGCATGCGCAGAAAATCACGGGCGTGGCACCACCGGGAAACCACTGATCTGTGCATGCACAAACAAACCACGCATGCACAGGGAACCACAGGGGCATGCCCAAAATGTGGGGGCGTGCGTACCGGGCCCAGAAATTTCCGATGCCGGCCCTGCGTGGGCCTGTCACGTGGTTCAGTGGGCCGATCACATGGTTCCTCCCACCAGAAGTGGAAGTAAAACGGGCCTTGCAATCTGTTTTGCAACAGGATGAGATAGATACTTAGGCTGCCATTTCCTCTGCTTAAACTAGGGGTACCCAAACTACGGCCTGTGTGCCGGATCCGTCCCCTGACACCAATTCATCCATACGGGCACGCTTTACTTCCGCTTCCAGGAGCGGCAAGGGCAGCGTGGGCCGGATGAATTGGTGTCAGGGGCCAGATCTGGCCCATGGGCCATAATTTGGGCACCCCTGGTCTACATGCATTGAATGACAGGGTTGGCAGAACTGCTCGATATAGGTCTGCACACCCCGAAATTCCTCTAGAATAAAGAATTCGCACTAGAGGCCCACTTCTCATAGGAGAGATGGACTAGAGAGGCAAAGCCAAGAGACAGGTCAACCTGTAGCTTGGCCATTGTTTGATGTTCATGAGCTAAGCAAATCCTCCTCAGTCCCTTGAGTCACTTGAGAGGGGGGGAAAACTGAGAGAGAATACAATAGCACTTTTCAAATACTTGAAAGATCTGTTCACAATCTTCCCGGACTGTAGAGCACATAATAACAGGCTCAAGTTACAGGAAGCTGAAGATCCGGACGAACTTCTTAACTGTTAGAGCGGTAGGACAATGGAACCCATGACCTCAATGGAACCAGTGACCTCAAGGGGTGGTGAGCGCTCCAACACTGGACAACCTTCTGTTAATATACTTTGTGCGTTGAGCAGAAACTTGAACTTAATGGCCTCATGAACCCCTTCCAACTCAGTTATTCTATGAATTTTAATATAATCTCTGCTGTGGGACTACAGTGCCTCTTTCTGGCCATTTGCTTTGATGGCAGACAAAACCAGTGCTTAGAAGGGCAAGGGTTGGCAGACAGTAAGGTCTGGCTTACCAGTTGTGGTAGCATGACCTATGGACCAAAGCAAAGGCAAAACAAAGGGACAAATCAGAGGAAACAGGAAGGATGCTCAGCACATTAGATGGACAGAAAGGGATGGGCAGGAAAGGGGGAGGAGAAATACAGTGTTGTAAGGAACAATATTGCATAGGGACATGGAATGTAAGATCTATGAACCAAGGAAAGCTGCAAGTAGTAGAAAAGGAAATGGAAAGAATAAGCATTGATATCTTGGGAATCAGCGATCTAAAGTGGACAGGGATGGGCAAATTTAGCTCTGGAAACCATCATGTCTACTACTGTGGACAAGAAAACCTCAGAAGAAATGGAGTGGCCATAATTGTAAATAAAAGAGTGAGAAAAGCAGTAATGGGATACAATCTCAAAAATGATAGAATGATGTCAGTCAGACTACAAGGCAAACCATTTAATATCACTGTAATCCAAATATATGCACCAACTACTAGTGCAGATCAAGCCACAGTAGACCAGTTCTATGAGGACCTACAACATCTTATAGAACAGACACCAAGAAACGATGTCCACATTATCTTAGGAGACTGGAATGCAAAAGTAGGAAATCAAAAAGTGGACGGAATAACAGGCAAGTTTGGTCTGGGAACACAAAACGTAGCAGGGCAAAGACTGATAGAGTTCTGCCAAGATAACACACTAGTCATAGCAAACACCCTTTTCCAGCAACACAAGAGGAGACTCTACACATGGACATCACCAGATGGCCAACACCGAAACCAGATTGACTACATACTCTGCAGCCAAAGATGGAGAACTTCCATACAGTCAGCAAAAACAAGACCTGGAGCGGACTGTGGCTCAGATCACAATCTCCTTATCGCAAAATTCATGCTCAGACTGAAGAAAATAGGGAAAACTAATAGGCCGAATAGATATGACCTAGACAACATACCCAAGGAATACACGGTGGAGGTGAGGAACAGATTCAATGGTCTGGACCAGATAGACAGAGTACCAGAAGAATTATTGACAGAGATGAGAGACATTATGCAGGAGGCAGCAAGGAAAACTATACCAAAAGAAAAGAAGCACAAGAAAGCAAAGTGGTTGTCGGATGAGGCTCTTAAAATAGGAGAGGAAAGAAGGAACACAAAAGGCAAAGGAGAAAGGAAAAAATACAATCACTTAAATAATTTCAAAGAAAAGCAAGTGGAGATAAGGAAAGCTACCTAAATGAACAGTGCAAAGAAATAGAGGAAAACAACACAAGAGGCAGGACTAGAGATCTCTTTTAAAAAATTGGGGAAGTCAAGGGAACGTTCAAAGCAAAAATGACCACGATAAAAGGCAAAGATGGCAAAGAGTTAGCGGATGCAGAAGAGATAAAGAAAAGATGGAAAGAGTACACAGAGGAACTTTACAAAAAAGACCTAAACACCGCGGATAATAACAATAAGGGGGAAATTGAACTTGAACCAGACATCCTAGAGAGTGAAGTCAGAAAGGCCCTAAAAAGCACGGCAAATAACAAAGTCAGTGGAGATGATGGTATCCCAGTTGAATTCTTCAAAGCCCTAAAAGATGATGGAATCAAGCTACTACACGCTTTATGCCAGCAGATTTGGAAAACGAAACAGTGGCCACAGGATTGGAAAAGATCAGTATATGTCCCAATCCCAAAAAAGGGCAATGCCAAAGAATGTTCAAATTATCGAACAATTGCGCTCATCCCACAATCTAGCAAAGTGATGCTCAAGATAATACAGGATAGACTGCAGCAGCATGTAGAAAGAGAACTACCAGAGGTGCAGGCTGGGTTCAGAAGAGGCAGGGGGACCAGAGATCACATTGCCAACATACGTTGGATCATGGAGAGAACAAAGGAATACCAGAAACAAGCTTACTTCTGTTTCATTGACTACACCAAGGCCTTTGATTGTGTGGACCACAACAAAATGTGGCAAGTAATTAAAGAGATGGGAATACCAGAACACCTCATATGTCTCATGAGAAATCTGTACATGAGTCAAGAAGCAACAGTTAGGACAGAGTATGGAATGACGGAGTGGTTTGGAATAGGAAAAGGAGTAAGACAAGGCTGCATTCTGTCACCCTGCTTATTCAACTTATACACAGAGCACATAATGCGCAATGCAGGGATGGAGGAATCACCATATGGGATCAAAATTGCTGGGAGAAACATCAACAATTTGAGATATGCAGACGATACCACCTTAATGGCAGAAAGTGAGGAAGACCTAAAGAACCTCTTGATTGGATTGAAGGAGGAGAGTGCAAAAGCTGGCTTGAGACTCAATATCAAGAAAACCAAGATAATGGCAACAGGCGCTATAAGTCCCTGGAAAACAGATGGGGAAGAAGTAGAAGCAGTAACAGATTTTATTTTCCTAGGATCCAAAATCTCTGCAGATGGAGATTGCAGCCATGAAATAAAAAGGCGACTGATTCTTGGGAGACAAGCTATGAGAAACCTGGGGAACATAGTGAAAAGTAGAGACATCTCACTGCAAACAAAGGTCCGCATAGTCCAAGCAATGGTGTTTCCAGTGGTAACTGGCTGTGAGAGCTGGACCATTAGAAAGGCTGAGCGAAGAAAACTAGATGCCTTTGAGATGTGGTGCTGGAGGAGAGTTTTGAGAGTCCCCTGGACAGCGAGGAGAACAAATAGGTCAATATTAGAAGAGATTAGCCCTGAGTGCTCCTTAGAAGGACAAATAACAAAGATGAAGTTGAAGTATTTTGGACATCAAATGAGAAGAGAGGATTCACTTGAGAAGGCCTTGATGCTGGGGAAGGTGGAGGGCAAAAGAAGAAGGGGATGGCCAAAGATGAGATGGCTAGATGGTATTGTAGACACAATGGGCACGGGGCTGTGTGGACTAAGGAGGATGGTGGAGGACAGAGGTGCCTGGAGAGCGATGGTCCATAGGGTCGCAAAGAGTCGGAATCGACTGTGCGACTGAAAAACAACAAAAAAAATCAGAGACCACCAATCAACACACACACACACAGAGGGGCCTTTTGTTGCCTATGGCATATTAGCGCTCTGCCTAAGAACTTAGGAGGGAGTGAGGTGGCTTAGTGGTTAAGATGCTGATTTTGACAACTGGAAGATCAGCAGTTTTGAGACCCGAGTGCTGCGCAATGGAGTGAGCTCCTGCCTCTGCCCCAGCTTTTGCCAACCTAGCTGTTCGAAAACAAGAAAATGCAAGTAGATAAATAGGAACCACTTTAGTGGGAAGGTAGCAGCATTCCATGTGCTCCATTGCCTAGTAATTCCTTCCACATGTCCACGGAAATGTCTGCAGAAGCAGACAGTGCTGGCTCTTCGGCTTTGAAACAGAGATGAGCACTGAACCCTAGAGTCGGATATGGCTGGCTTTTGAGCAAGGGAAACCTTTACCTTTTACCTAACCAGGACTAAAGATCCATGAACTCCACTGCGGAGCTACAGTCTTCTTTGACGAGTGTGGCTACTACCATGGGCAGATGTGACACCTCAGTACCATTGTTCCTTGGGTGGCTTGAAGGTGCAGTGTTCAGTGGGGGTGGCATGTTATGGCCTCATTGTGGTAACCCCAGGGAAAGTAGCCATTAGCTGCCCATGCCATGCAACAGCAGTGCAGCTATGGCTGCAAGCCTTGATTTAATAGCCAAGGTCGCGTGGGCCATGTAAATTGCAGCTGCTGAGAGACTAACTCAGCATTTTGTGAAGATTAGCTGCTAAATTAGCCAGCAAGGAAACATTTAATACAGGAGTTCCCAAACTTTTTGGGCTGGTCACATGGTTTCTCCCACCAGAAGCAGAAGTAAAATGTGCCTTGGAATCTGTTTTGCAACAGGATGAGATAGGTTTTTTTTAGGCTGCCATTTTCTCTGTTTAAACTAGGGGTGCCCAAACTATGGGTCTGGCCCCCGACGGCAATTCAACCAGCCCATGCCACCCTTGTCGCTCCCGGAAGTGGAAGTAAAACGCGCCAGGCGTGTTTTACTTCCACTTCTGGGATCAATGAGGGTGACGCAGGCTGGATGAATTGATGTCGGGGCCAGATCTGGCCCACCGGCCATAGTTTGCGCACCCCTGGTTTAATAGCTGAAGAAGAACACCACTCATCTCCTGTCCCTGCCGCTCAGAAGAGAAGTGACAAGTCTGTAGTCAGCCCAATAGGCCTCTCCTACTGCAGAAAGGGGTCAAGGATTCAGCATGTTGTGGGCCACACCCCACGGCCTGCATTGCTCATACATCTGGGGTGGGCAATGGGGAAATTTGTTTAGCCTTACGATGGAGTCGCATTGCAGAAGTGGGCTCTGGAGAAACAACCTTTACTGGTGTTGGCTTTGTTTGTGTCATCTTCAAAGAGGTGTTTTCAGCACAGTGCTAATAGGTAGTAAAGGTAAAGGTTTCACTTGCTCAAAAGCCAGTCGTATCCAACTCTAGGGTTCAGTGCTCATCTCTGTTTCAAAGCCGAAGAGCCAGCGCTGTCTGCTTCTGCAGACGTTTCCGTGGTCATGTGGCAGGCATGACCAGACACCGGAGCGCACAGAACGCTGTTACCTTCTCACCAAAGTGGTCCCTATTTATCTACATGCAATTTCTTGCCTTCGAACTGCTAGGTTGGCCACTACTTATTGCACACCCTTAATTTCCCGATCTGTCTAGCCCTGGAGATGTTCACACTTAGTAAGAGTGGGACACAGTATGACTGTGGTTGCCTCAGCCCAGAAAGCATAAGACTCAAAGGTGCTTTTATTTAAATAATAATAATAATTTTGAGGCTTGGGATACATACAGCCACTCCTTCTTTTGTGTCCAGATCAAATCCTGGACTGCCAAAATGAAGCCACCTACTTGGCTTTGTTGTTGGCCAGATTTAAGTCCTCACTGGTACATTTTTTTCCTGCTAGTAATTGACAGACCAACAAATGCGCCAGATTCTGTCTCTCTCCACATTCACACAGTGTGTTGATGTGTCCTCCAGCAGCGTTTACTTGAGCATGTTGGTCTTGCATTTAGGGACTCCAACCCTCCGCCTATTCAGGGTCCTCCAAGTGACGTAGGGGAGGTTGAGTTCTTCAGCCATATCATTCTCCTTTAATGTCGTTCCTTGTCCAGTGAGCTCCTTCTTCCATCTTCTAATTTGGTTTTGCGTACCCTCAAGAATGTTTGTTCTTGCCATAAAGCTCTTCCTGGATCTGAGCCGGTGGACATGAGGCTTATATCCATTCAGAGGATGTCTAGGGTCATTCTTTTGCTTCGTTCTCTCGGCACTCGTGGTGACATACATCTGAAACGGGCTATCCTGGGTTTTTTTATTTCAAGGGGAAAGTTGGGTTTGCCAAACGACAGTCTGGCCCACTGCCACAAGAGTCAATGATAGAGTCTGGGTTATTTGGCTGTTCAGAATAAGGACACCTGCTGTTTGAGCACTCAGGTGAGCTCTCTCCACCGTTTTGTGGCGAGCTGTCCAGTTCATGGGCTAGTGTTGCCTTAGGAAGAACCTTAAGCAAATAAATTAGTGAAGGCAGGTTTGAAAAAGATCTCAATCAGAAACCGTAAGTGGAGCATCCCCCTTTAGAGGCACTGTAACCCTTACTAAAAGGGACTGCGGTGGCTTAGTGGTTAAGACGCTGAACTTCACAACCAGAAGGTTGGTAGATCAGCAATTCGAGACCTGAGTGCTGCACAACGGAGAGAGTTCCCGTATCTGCCCCAGCTCCTGCCAACCTAGCAGTTTGAAAGCAAGACATTGCAAGTAGATAAATAGGTACCACTTTGTCTGGAAAGGTAACCACTTTCTGCGCACTCCTGCCTCTAGTCATGCCTGCCACATGTCCACAGAAACGTCTGCAGATGCAGTCAGCGCTGGCTCTTTGGCTATAAACACAGATGAGCACTGAACCCTAGGGTCAGATACAACTGGCTTTCGAGCAAGGGAAACCTTTAGTTTTACCTGATGGGCCTGAGAGCAGAAGCTGCTCTCTATAGAATGGCGATGCCACGCTGAACCCACTGACCATGGTGGGAACCAGCCATGTGTTAGGGATTCTTCCTCCCCGCATTTTGCAGACATGTGAAGGGAGGCAGCCAAACCAAGGCTCTTTGCCTTCCAATTGCCAAATGTCAAGTTTTGATCATGAAAAGGCAAGGTCTGCAAAACAGATTATATTGTGTGGTTATTATATTTTTACTACAAAGGCTGACACTTTGCTCTGCTTCAAAATGCTGGAAGCTGCTGGATATTTAATTTTGAACAAGGTTAAGACCAGGGACCTTCTTTAGCAAACTGCCTTCTGCTCTCTAGGGTCTAAGGACTACACCCCCCAGAATCCCTGGCGAGGAGTCATGCAATCTGGGGAATTCTGGGGATTGTGTTCTACAACTGCACCCGTTCAAAGCTCAAGGATCTCTATTGCACATGTGTCTTGCTTAGCCCAGATGCCTCTGAGAAATCTACAGGTAGAAACACATCCCTGAACAAATTGGAAAGCTGGACTTGAATGGCAAAGGCACATCGCAAATTGGCCCCGGGCGGTGGCTCCACACCATTGTCCCATATTTCTGGAGTGAAAGCTCTATTGGCCGGCTGAATAGCAAACACATTAAGTCTGGCCAGGTTATGCTGCTATGGTACTACAGTAGGGACTACGGTGGCTCAGTGGTTAAGAAGCTCACTTTGTAAGATGGAAGGCCGGCAAGTCGGCAGTTCAAGACCCAAATACTGCATGATGGAATGAGCGCCCGTCTCTGTCTTAGCTCCTGCCAACCTAGCAGTTTGAAAGCAAGAAATTGCAAGTAGATAAATAGGGACGACATCGGTGGGAAAAGATCTTGGGGACATGAAAGGAGCCTCATTCGAGCCTCCAGCAAAAATCCTTTCAACTTTGAATAATTTCTAACACAAAATTGTTGTAATAGAAGAGACCATACTACCAGCGACTCAGCACCGAGTGTCAGCCGGTGGTTAACTAACCTGACAACCCTTGGGTGCTGAAGTCCACAGGGAAGGGTGATGGTCCCCAAGTGGATTAAATCCCACTTGAATCCATCTTGAGGGAGGAAAGCAGCTTCATCCATCCTGGCCTGGGGCTGATGAGGAGGACTTTGCGTGCCAAAAGGGCTCAGGACCAGAAAGTGACTCGTAGAACTTGATCAGTGGTACTATGGGTGTCATGCTGTGATACAAAATACAGATGAAAGGCCACGGCATTATAGTCTCAGGACAGTCTTCATGTTGATCACCATGATGATCACCAATATTCAGATACAGAAGAAGAAATAATCATCATCATCTCTATTGACTATTGATTTCATGGTGTCGCATATTGGGCCTCCTCCTATACTAGATTTTGGAAAAGTAACTTTTTCTCAGGGGTGTGTGATATTTCTGTGATGTTCCAGTTACAAATTTTTAAATTGACAAATGTATTGGTATTGGAGTGTGTGCATTGTTTTATGTGGGATTATAGCTATTGCGCTGTTGAAATTGGCACATTGCTAGAGGTAAGCTGGTCTCAATCCGATTGTTTCTTGGAAGGACGATTGTTGGAGAGTCCGGTTTCAGCTGCAGTGAAGTTTTGAAAGAAAGGCTGCCAGTGGTTTTCTGGGGCACTGAGGTTTTCTCACACCTGGTTCACAGCTTGTATCTTTATTTGCCTTCAAGAATTCGTAACAGTTTTTCAGACAGATACGCTGACAAAGCAGTATACAAAACTAAGCAGCGTTATATTCGTGACATGAGAGGAGGAAGAGATGAGGGAGGAAGAGGAGGGAGAAAACAAGATCAGGTTGTAGTTCTGGTGAAGACCAGCTGCAGGCGGTGGTGGTGGTGGCAGGCAACCTTCATCAATGCAATGGCTCTTCTCCGGACTGTGGTTGGCCACTCCTATGAACTACCACACTAAATGAAAGACCAACATGCTCAAGTGGGGGCTGCTGGCGGACAACAACATGCTATGTGAATGTGGAGAGATACAGAATCCATTGGCTTATTTACTGGTCTGCCGATGACTGCCAGAAACATGTACCAATGAAGTCTTAGGTTTGGCCAACGACAAAGCCAAGAAAGTGGCTTCATTTTGGCAGTCCAGGGTTTGATCAGGACATGAAAGAAGAAGAAGAATGAACCACCATCAGCATACAGAGCTGGTGGTTACTTTTTGTAAACTTGAATAGCCCTCTTGCCAGCACCAAGTACAGCATCACATCCACCCGTGTCATGGAGCCCAACCCGACCCTTTGCGACCCTATGGACCATTGCCCTCCAGGCACCTCTGTCCTCCACCATCCCACTCAGCCTTCCCAGTTCTGTGCCCATTGTGTCTACAATACCATCTAGCCATCTCATCTTTGGCCTCCCCCTTTTTCTTTTGCCCTCCACCTTTCCCAGCATCAAGGCCTTCTCAAGTGAGTCCTCCCTTCTCATTTGATGTCCAAAGTACTTTAGCCTAATCTTTACTATTTGACCTTCCAATGAGCAGTCCAGGTTGATTTCTTCTAAGATTGACCTATTTGTTCTCCTCGCTGTCCAGGGGACTCTCAAAACTCTCCTCCAACACCACATCTCAAAGGCGTCTATTCTTTTGCGTTCAGCTTTCCTAATGGTCCAGCTCTCGCATCCGTACATTACCACTGGGAATACCATTGCTTTGACTATTCTAATTTTTGTTTGCAATGTGATGTCTCTGCTTTTCATTATGTTCCCCAGGTTTCTCATGACTTGTCTCCCAAGAATCAGTCGCTTTTTTATTTCATGGCTACAATCCCCATCTGCAGTGATCTTTGCTCCTAAGAATGTAAAATCTGTCACTGCTTCTACTTCTTCCCCATCTATTTTCCAGGGACTGATAGGGCCTGTTGCCATTGGTTTTCTTGATGTTGAGTCGCCAGCTTTTGCACTCTCCTCCTTCAATCCAATCAAGAGATTCTTTAGGTCTTCCTCACTTTCTGCCATTAGGGTGGTATCATCTGCATATCTCAGATTGTTGATGTTTCTCCCAGTAATTTTGATCTCATATTGTGATTCCTCCATCCCTGCATTGCGCATTATGTGCTCTGTGTATAAGATGAATAAGCAGGGTGACAAAATGCAGCCTTGTCTTACTCCTTTTCCTATTCCAAACCACTCTGTTATTCCATGTTCTGTCCTAACTGTTGCTTCTTGACTCATGTACAGATTTCTCAGGAGGCATATGAGGTGCTCTGGTATTCCCATCTCTTTAATTACTTGCCACATCTTGTTGTGGTCTACACAGTCAAATGCCTTACTGTAGTCAATAAAACAAAAGTAAACTTGTTTCTGGTATTCCTTTGTTTTCTCCATGATCCAACGTATGTTGGCAATGTGGTCTCTAGTCCCCCTGCCTCTTCTGAAACCAGCCTGCACCTCTGGTAATTCTCTCTCCACATGCTGCTGAAGTCTATCCTGTATTATCTTGAGCATCACCTTGCTGGCATGTGGGATGAGCGCGATTGTTCGATAATTTGAACATTCTTTGGCATTGCCCTTTTTTGGGATTGGGACGTATACTGATCTTTTCCAATCCTGTGGCCACTGTTTTGTTTTCCAGATCTGCTGGCATATTGCATGCAGTAATTTGACGCCATCATCTTTTAGAGCTTTGAAAAATTCAACTGGGATACCATCATCTCCACTAGCTTTGTTGTGTGCAGTGCTCTTTAGGGCCTTTATGACTTTGCTCTCCAGGATGTCTGGCTCAAGTTCAATTTTTTTCATCATTGTGACTATCAGGAGTGTTAAGGTCCTTTTTGTAGAGTTCCTCTGTGTACTCCTTCCATCTTTTCTTTATCTCTTCTGCATCAGCTAGCTCCTTTCCGTTTTTGTTCCTTATCATGGTCATTTTTGCTTTGAATGTTCCCTTGATTTCCCCAATTTTTCTGAAAAGATCTCTAGTCCTGCCTCTTTTGTTGTTTTCCTCCATTTCTTTGCACTGCTCTTTTAGGTAGTTTTCCTTGTCTCTCCTTGCTTTTCTTTGAAATTCTGTGTTCAAATGATTGTATTTTTTCCTTTCTCCTTTGACTTTTGCGTTCCTTCTTTCCTCTGCTATTTTAAGAGCCTCATCAGACAACCACTTTGCTTTCTTGCGCTTCTTTTCTTTTGGTATGGTTTTCTTTGCTGCTTCCTGCTTCCCTCATCTCTGTCCATAATTCTTCTGGCATTCTGTCTATCGAGTCTAATCCATTAAATCTATTCATCACCTCCACTGTGTAGTCTTTAGGGATGCTGTCTAGGTGATATCTGTCTGGTCTCCTTGTTTTCCCTATTTTCTTTAGTCTGAATTTTGCGATCAGTAGGTTGTGATCTGAGCCACAGTCTGCTCCAGGTCTTGTTTTTGCTGACTGTATGGAGGTTCTCCATCTTTGGCTGCAGAGTATGTAGTCAATCTGATTTCGGTTTTGGCCATCTGGTGATGTCCATGTGTAAAGTCACCTCTTGTGTTGCTGGAAGAGGGTGTTTGCTATGACCAGTGCGTTCTCTTGGCAGAACTCTATCAATCTTTGCCCTGCTTCATTCTGTGTTCCAAGACCGAACCTTCCTGTTATTCCCTCCACTTTTTGATTTCCTACTTTGGCATTCCAGTCTCCTAATATAATTTGGACATCATTTCTTGGTGTCTGTTCTATGAGGTGTTGTAAGTCCTCATAGAACTGGTCCATTGTGGCTTCATCTGCACTAGTGGTTGGTGCGTATATTTGGATCACAGTGACATTGAAAGGTTCGCCTTGGATTCTGACTGACATCATTCTGTCATTTTTTAGGTTGTATCCCATTACTGCTTTTCTCACTTTTTTGTTGACAATTATGACTACTCCGTTTTTTCTGAAGTTTTCTTGACCACAGTAGTAGATGTGATGGTTTCCCGAGTTGAATTCACCCATCCCTGTCCATTTTAGCTCACTGATTCCCAGAATGTCAATGCTTATTCTTTCCATCTCATTTTTTACCACTTCCAGTTCATGATAAACATATCAACATCTTAATAACAAGAAATAGCAATACAAAATGCAAATACAAAATACCAGATACATTTAAGTTCAATCACCCCGTAGACGATTGCATAAATTGAGGAAATGTTTTCTGCACCCCTCTCTAGCTCTAAAAATGAAATCAGAAGAGGCTAGGATAAATTCATTCATTCAAGTTTAATTTGTATCCCGCCTTTCTCTACCCAACGGGTGACTCAAGGCGGCCAATAACAAATGAAATACAAGAAAAACCATACCAGCAAAGCAATACAAAATAAATACAGCATAAATTATACAATAATGAAAAACCGAGCAGTACAAAATATTAATAATTCATACAATAGAAATCAAATATAAGCAGCACAGCGGTTGAGTCCACAGACAATACCATATACAAATTCAGTTCATGATAAACATATCAACATCATAATCACAAGAAATAGCAATACAAAATGCAAATACAAAATACCAGATACAATTAAGTTCAATCACAAAGTTGCCCGGTGGAGACTCACACATCTCACTCTGAGGGCGTCGGAACAGCCTTCAGGTGCTGCTCATCCTCCTTCCCAGCCAGCCATTGATCCCCGGGCGCAACAGCAGTCGCTGACTGGGCTCTCACTTCTCATGGCCAGCCAGGCCAGATAAAAAGACAGAATGGGGTTAGTTGGCACAGCGTCGACTGCGGCTCTCGCTGCCCCAGCTGCAATAGCCAGCCTTTAGCGGCGGTAGTGGCGCGGCAGCATTGCTCCCTTCCAAACACGCAGCGATGGGAGAAGTCCGCGGTGGTGGGAGAAATTTGTTGAGAGCAAAAAGAGCACAATTTGTTGAATGGATGATTGCTGAGGAGGGGTGTCCCCCACCAGAAGAAGATTCCAGCTGGACCACCTAGAACCGTGATGGCGAACCTTGGCACTCCAGATGTTCTTGGACTTCAATTGTCGCTCCTGGAAGCGGAAGTAAAACGTGCCCATACGGTTAAGACTCTTCCGGCTTAACCCTTCCTCTCTATGGGTGCGATTTACTTCCGCTTCCAGGAGTGACGAGGGCGGTGTGGGCCGGATGTATCACAGTAAACCCATTCGTGTGGATTCACAAGGTGCGTGGGCTTCTGGGAATTGAAGTCCAAGAACATCTGAAGTGCCAAGGTTCGCCATCACGGCGAAAGATCAAAGAATTATCAAGTAAAACGGGGCTACTTGGATACAGGACAAATTTCCTGTGAATGTGGAGAAATTCAATAAAGGCAGCATTTATAGCAATCACACTTATATACTGCCCCTTAGCGCTTAATGCACTATCCGAGCGCTTCACAAGTTAATTCGCATTTTGCCCCCAATATCCTGGGTACTCGTTTTATTGTCCTGGGGAGGATGAAAGGCTGGTCAGGATTGAATTCACAACCTTTTGGCTGCAGTACATCAGTTTAACCACTGGGCGACCAGGGCTCTTCATGTGCATGCAATTTATGCCCCACCAGGTGTACAAAAGAAGATCCAATGAAAAGTTGAGAAAATGCTGTTTGAGTGTCTTGCTTCTACTCAGAAATAATCTAATTGTGTATCACTGATTGTTTCTTTTTTAATCGTGTCAGAAGCACGCAAAGGTGCTTTCTGGGTTGAAAGGGCTTTTGCTGGAGAAACTCTGCTCAGGGGGCACCCGAATGAGGCTCCTTTCACATCCCCAAGATCTTTCCCCACTGAAGTGGTCCCTGTTTATCTACTTGCAATTTCTTGCCTTCGAACTGCTAGGTTGGCGGGAGAATGGGACAGAGACGGAAGCTCAATCTGTCATGCAGTAGCCGGGTCTTGAACTGCTGACTTGCCGGCCTTCCAGCTAACAAGGCGAGCTTCTTAACCACTGAGTCCGACTCTGCTATTAACAAAGGACATTATGCCCTTCAGAAACCAGTTTACAGCTACGATTGCAAGAGAAATTGTACTTTCAAAGATTCTGTTGCTATAAGTGGGCTTCTTGTGAAATCGCCTTCAACCGCAGCCTTGCTCTCCACCAGGCTACGACGGTGGTGTGTGGGCTTGTATGTTTGAACAAGGCCTTGCTGATAGATCACCCACTCAACCAATGGAGTATGTTGGCCGCCCATCTGCTCACCTCTTTCTGACGGAGAGGACTTGACTCCACGAAGTGAAATATGTTGGGATTTTCTCCGAAATCTTCTCCTCCTCCTCTAACATTTACTCAAAGGTTGGCTCGGACTGCCTTGGCTCCTTTCAACCTGATGAAAGCGTTGGCCTTTTCCTACCTGCCCCAAACTTAAGAGTGAGTCCAGAAATCCTGTGTAGTCACTTGTACAAACAAACCGACTCTGTTTCCGCCCCGTGGCTCTCACCAACTCTGGTTCCTCCTCTTTTAACCTCTTTCTGCCTCCCACCGTCCTCAAGGCAGTTTTTGTTTCCCTGTTTTCTCCCCCACATAAAGGTTATGTCCTTAGATTCTCAAGAGCCTTACCAACCTTCAACAATCGGCCGTTTCCATAAACAGTCAAGCCTAGCTGGGGAGATGCAGGGCTTCTTGCTAATCCAAAACACCTCCTGTTCGCTTCAGCTGACAAGCGGAGAATGATGTGATCTGTGGACGTTTTCCAGAAAAAGAAATGCACTGTTCTGACCAAAAACCCATCTAGGCTCGTGTCCCATCTTGCACAGTCTTACATCAGGTCCTCTCCTAGGAAGCCCTCCACTCCGTGAAGCATGCAGCCACCCATCGGCTCCTTGATTCATTGGTCTGGTCTACTGTTAAAGATTGCTAAGTTGATGACCACCACCTACCTACTCATAGATGGAGAAGGAAGAACCTCAGCTGGTTTTTATTTTATTTTATTTTATTTTATTGCCTGCTGATCCCATCAATATTTGCTGACTTAAATGAGAGGCATGTGGCTGTAAGCTTTTTCTTCATTCAGATCATGTGTCCATCACTCTCTTTCCCTCTCTAAGTACTGAGAGCTGAGCCATGGATGACAAGACCCCCTTCTTTGTCTCTCATCTCTGTGATGAAGTCCATAGAACTATGATGGTGAACCTTGGCACTCCAGGTGTTCTTGGACTTCAATTCCCAGAAGCCCAAGTCTCTGTAAATCCACACAAATGGGATGTGTACGTGCAGTAAACCCATTCGTGTGGATTCAGAGACTTGGGCTTCTGAGAACTAAAGTCCAAGAACACCTGGAGTGCCAAGGTTTGTCATGACTGCCATAGTGTAAGGTAAATTAGTCTCTCCCCCCTTTTTCCCCCTCTCTGATTGCTTATCTTTCCATCTGCAATATGTAGATCAGGGATTCTTAACCTGCGGCCCATGGCACCATTTCATTTGCCCCCCACCGCCTCCACCAAACTGATGGAGGAAGGGCATAATGGCTGTCCAGCCCTGAAGTTGTCTGAGGGAGCATGACCCGGCCCCCGGCTTTAAAAGGTTGAGAACGCCTGATGTAGATAATCCTTTTGGCATAACATTTCTTGGGAAGTGTTTTAAAGTCCCAGGAAGTTCCTTTTCCTTGTTGTTCTTCTTCTTCAAGTGTCATATCAGATTCCAAATATTGGCTATCATCATGGTGATCAGCCATGAAGATTGTCCTGGGAACCATATAAGGCATTGTCCTTCCATTTACCTTCTGCATCGCAGCATGACACCCAAACCACTGATCCAGTTCTGCACGTAACTTTCTGGTACTGAGCCCTTTTGGCACACAAAGTCCTCCTCGGCCCCAGATCAGGAAGTTCCACGGGCATTTTAGTGTCGTGCATATCTGTCTTCTGGTATGCATTCTGTGTATATTGTTCAAGTGTTTTATTTATTGTTCAAGTGTTTTATTTTCTTAAATAGGATTGACTTTGCCTGATGGAACTCATTAAGTCAGCTGGATTGTGACATAGTTCATGCACCCTTCTTCTCTTCCCCACTGAATGGGTAGGCAAGGGGGCTTGAAACATGAAATAGCTGAATTATGAGATTGCATAGTATCCCAGCTTGAAGACCTTGTAAAATTGAAATTAACAGATGAAAAGCATAGATCAAGTTGGTCCTCAGAGTTTGGAAGAAATCACAGGCATGCCAACTGCGGTAGGTGAGCATGGGAGATAGTGATAGTAGTGGAAGAGCTGGGCATAGGGGCTGGATTGCATGTGTAACATGGTTCCTCCATTCACTCTCTTTGTATTTGCACTACTTGGTCCAACCTACGCAGGTCTCGCTGCCAGGCTGCGGTCTAGATTTGGTATCATCTCCTTTGCTGCTTGTTCACAGTTTTGGAGTTTGCTGGCTAAAACATGTCTTCTCGGAGCCAGGTTTTCGACACGCAAGAGTTGACTGCAAGATGCAAAACAGTTTCTCTTGCCGGAGTTGGCTGGCACATACTAGTGCAGGCACAGCGTGTATGGAGCCAGTTCCTAGCAACCCTCCACCTTTATCCCAGCTACTTTGCATGTCTGTTTCTCCGATGGCACTCATTTGCATGGGATTGAAGCTTAATTCACGATCACATTCTAAAAGGTCCTGAATGTCCTCTGTTTTTTGCAAGCTGATTTGTTGTCATCTTTTAATGCTCCTTGTTTTTGCATCCTTTTCAACATTCTTTTACCCTGACAATTCCTCGTAATCCCAGTGCAGCTTTTTGCAAGCAGTTATGTGTATCAAGAAATGGAAGCAGTGACAGACTTTACTTTCTTGGGATCAAAGATCACCGCAGATTGTGACTGCAGCCGTGAAATAGAAAGACACTTACTGTATATACTCGAATATAAACCGAGTTTTTTAACCCCAAAAATGAGGTCCAAGAAGGGGACTCAGTCTATACACAGGTCAACACCCATGAGGTCTAAAAATATGGTTTTTTTAAAAAAAGTTATTCGGCACTTTACAAGTAAGCTTCGGGACTTCCATGGCAAAAGAATCTGAGGTGCAATTACACAATGGGCCACAAGAGGGCATAAATTGCGATTTCCCATTAGAATACATTGAAAATCAAGTTCTCCTATTCTGGTTTGTTTTCAATTAATTCCTATGGAAAACTGCAAATGAAGAAAGAAGCTCTACAAAGAAAACGTGTCCACCTTCCAAACTGGTGTGGAAAAAGAAAGGATTTTACTTACCATACATTTGTGTCTTTGTAAACTTGCTCCATGTGTCCCAGATGGAGGGAGGAAGCCAGTCTCCTTCCTTGTAGGGGGAGCAAGAGGCTAGGCTAGGGCAACACTAACTGCCTCAGTGCAATTGACCTGCCCACCCACTTTACCCTGCCGCCCTGAGTCGGGTTCTGCCTGAGTGGGCGGCATATATAAATATGACTAAATAAATAAAATAAATAAATAAATACCTACAGCGCCACCACTGGTGGGTGGTGCAAGTACAGTTTTTTTAAAAAAAAAATCACTAAAATAATTAATATTACTGTATATTAATGTATTTTAATTACTGAAACTCACTAGCAGCTGTTGCATTTCCCACTCTCGGCTTATACTCAGGTCAATCTATTTTCCTGGGTTTCAAGGTCAAAATTGTGTACTTCGGCTTATATTCGGGTCGGCTTATATTCACGTATATATGGTATTTCCTGGGAGGCAAGCTATGACAAGCCTAGGCAGCATAATAAAAAGTAGAGACATCACCCTGACAACAAAAGTCCACATAGTCAAAGCAATGGTCTTCCCAGTAGTCATGTATGGCTGTGAGAGCTGGACCATAAGGAAGGCTGAGTGCAGAAGAATAGACGCCTTTGAACTGTGGTGCTGAAGGAGACTCTCGAGAGTCCCCTGGACTGCAAGGAGATCCAATCAGTCAATCCTAAAGGAAATCAACCCTGACTGCTCCTTAGATGGTCAAATACTGAAACTGAAGCTCAAGTACTTTGGCCACCAAATGAGAAGAGAAGGCTCACTGGAAAAGGCCCTGATGCTGGGAAAGATTGAAGGCAAAAGGAGAAGGGGGTGGCAGAGGATGAGATGGCTAGATGGTATCATTGATGCAATGGGCATAGATCTGGGCAGACTCCAGAGGATGGCAGATGAGAGGTGGTGTTGTGGTCCCATGGGTCACCCCATTCCCTGCTACTCTGAAATCCCGAGAAAGGACAGGGAAAAGGATCAGATGTTTCAGATCTTCTTCCACTTTCTGGCAGGCACCAGATTTCATGCAGAGAAAATGGCAGCTTAAAATCTATCTCATCCTGTTGCAAAACAGATTGCAAGGCGTGTTTTACTTCTGCTTTTGGTGGGAGAAATCACGTGACCGGCCTGTGGCCCGAAAAGTTTGGGCACTGCTGAGTTAAGTGATTGATGTTCAAAAGACGGTACTTCTCAAGGGTTTCAGAGAGCCCCCAGATTCTGGTCATAGCATCTGTGATCTTTTGGGTACAAAGCTATTGTTGTGCAATCCAGATCTATTCTCACCACATCACGATGTATCTAACGATGCTGTCTAACCATCTTATCCTCTGCCACCCCCTTCTCCTTTTGCCTTCGATCTTTCCAAGCATCAGGGCCTTCTCCAGTGCTGTATCTTGCACCCATAACTTTATGTCGCTTGTATGGTTAGTAATATGTATACAGCATCATATTTACAGAGGTCATAGAGTAAGAGTTGGGCTGTCTCAGTGGTTCAGCGGAGCAGATGGTGTCTTTGCAGATCCTCTAAGCTGGCAACACTGCAGCTGCATGTGTGACAAGTGGCTGAAATGTAGGAGAGAGAGACTGTCATTACAATTACAATTGGTGTAATTGTTCTCAATGCATTTTGGTTTAATCTGTTGACAGGGCCACTACATCGTAGAATCAGCAAGCCTTTTTCAGCACCCTCTCTAGCTCCTTGATGATGTCCATGTGCCCACACCCAGCGTGTCCACTTTGTGATATGGCTTCCTCCAAGCCTGTCAATGAGAAACTGCAGTGGCTCAAGTGGCTAAGATGCTGACTGGGAGGCAGAAGGTCAGCAGTTCAATTCCCAAGTACTGCAGGACGGAGTGAGCTCCTGTCTTTGTCCCAGCTCCTGCCAAACTAGCAGTTCGAAAGCAAGAAATTGCAAGTAGATAAATAGGGACCACTTCGATGGGAAGGTAACAGTGTTCCGTGTGCTTTGGTGTCTAGTCATGCCTGCCACATGACCACTGAAACATCTGCAGAAGCAGACAGCTCTGGCTCTTCGGTTTTGAAACAGATGAGCACTGCACCCTAGAGTCGAATATGACTGGCTTTCAAGCAAAAGGAAACCTTTACCTTTACTAAGCCTGTCAAGGTGGAAGAATGACATCAATGTATCTCTTCCAGTACTTCTCCTTTCCCTACATACAGATGTGGACGCTAACTCAGCCAGCCAGCCAGCTGTGCTGCTTAGCCCATCATGTATGAGATCCCCTTTTGAATGCAAATTGCAGAAAGAAGGGAATCCTGCAAAATTTAGCAAGAAAATGTGCAGAGATGCAAGGCATTGAGACAGGCACAAGACTGGTGGAGGAGGCAGCAGGACAGGTTGCAGAGAGAGAAATGGGTGAGAGAATTGGGGGTATTGCGAGAGTCAGGTGGAGGTACAGTAGAGAGACCTTGTGAGGTGCAGAAAATGAGAAATGGGTTTAACAGGTGGTGCTACAGAAAGGTTTCAGGCAGAGGAGCTGGAAAAGGAAGAGGCTGACAGGCGAGGATGCAGAGAGGAGGTGGAGAACAGGAGGAGAGGAGAGGGGACACCTGCCACCCCATAGCAGGTAGAAAGGAATTTATATTTATTTTTTATACCTCCCACTAGCGAGTTGCTCTGGGCAGTGAACAGAATGAAAACAAGGATATGCAAATGCTAGAAGCCAATTGGCTGTAAGGAAGAAGCTAAAGTCCGGTTGCAAGTTGCAGCTAGTGTAGGCCTGCTGACTCGTACAAAAAGAGTTGCCTCATTAGATTCCTGCTCATCTTCTTTCGTGTCCAGATCAAACTTTACCCTGCCAAAACGAAGCCACCTTTTTGGCTTGGTCGTTGGCCAAACTTAAATCCTCATCGGTGCATGTTTCTGGCAGTCATCGGCAGACCAGTAAATGAGCCAATGGGTTTTGTACCTCTCCATGTTCACACTGCGTCTTGTTGTCCGCCAGTAACCCCCACTTGAGCATGTTGGTCTTACATTTAAGGACTCCGACCATCATCCTATTCAGGGTCCTCCAAGTGATGTAGGGGAGGTCGAGTTCCTCAGCCATGTCCTCCTTTAGTGTTTTGTCCCATAAGAGCCTTACTCCAGCTTCCTGCTGATTCAGTGGCCCTATTCTAGCTGCAACGTATGCCTGGATTCTAGCCATTATGTGGGAGCATTAATAGAAGTGCTTTCTCCAGTTAGGCCCTGTTGAATTAATTAAAATGTAGAAATGACCCATAGAGTGATTTCAGCGGTGCCCTCCTGATTTTGACCTCAGGTGCGTTAAACAAAGTATGCATTAACAGAGTTATTCTCATAAAATCCAAATGGCATTGTTAACCTCCTTTTATGCTTTTGCTTTAATGGGAAAATGGAAGTCAATTTGCCTCTCCTGTGATGTGTGTAGGGCTCCCCTCCTCTAATCTCCCATCGACCCACCTACCTTTGTCTCTTGACCATGCCGTCATCCAAATTAAACCTGCCCTGGCCATCAAACTTCTTCTTTCATGTCCAGATCAAACTTTGGACTGCCAAAATGAAGCCACTTTCTTGTTGTTTGCCAAAATTAAATGTTTATTTGTACATGTTTCTGGTAGTAATTGGCAGACCAGGAAATAAGCCAGATTCTGTCTCTCTCCACATTTACACACCATGTTGTTGTCCGCCAGCAGGCCCCACTTGAGCATGTTGGTCTTACATTTAGGGACTCCAACCCTCAGCCTATTCAGGGTCCTCCAAGTGACGTAGGGGAGATCGAGTTCCTCAACCACATCCTCCTTTAATGCTGTTCCTTGTCCAGTGAGTACCTTCCTCCGTCTTCTAATTTGGTTTTGCTCTTGCATTCCCTCAAGAGTGCTTGTTTAATTTAATTTAATTTAATAGATTTATATACCACCCTATCCATAAAGCTCTTCCTGGATCTGAGCCGGTGGACTTGAGGCTCATATCTGTTCAGAGGATATCAAGGGACAAATGTAAAGTTAGTGGTGCCGGACAACCAAAGATCAGTCTTTCAGTGGCTGTTATGATAGTGCCACAATTTCCCCACTGCCCAGAAACTTCTACAAAAGACAGCAAGGAGTTGTTCTTCCTCTCATAGATGGTTGTACTGATGTGGGATCCTGCCCAACCAGCTTTGCCCAATATACCTTGAAATGCAAATATGCTTCCAGGTTCAGTTCACTTTGCTGGCATTTCATTATAAAACACTATCAGCACCTGTCAAAGCATAACAGGGAACCCTCTGTGTATTTATTTATTTATTTTAGTGAGTGGTTTCTTCCCTGCCATCAAGGCAGCTTACAAAGGTTTAAAAAAACCCATCAGAACACTTACACAATGTGCAAATAACACTATTAAAAAGTGATTGAACCTATTAATCATTAAAAGGCAGAAAATAAACACCCTATTAAAATCCAGTTAAAAGCATACATTTTAAAAGGGTAAAAGGACAGCTCTCCCTTTTAAAATCCCTTCCTGGACACTTTGCAAACTTGACATTAGAAGCCTGCATGAAAAAGAGGGTCTTTGTCTGCTCATTGGAAGGACAGACAGGAGGAGCCAAGTCTGAAATCCTGTGGTTGGGAGTTCCATAGGATGGGAGCATGCACCCAAAAGACCCTCTCCCATGTCCACAGCAAGCATGCCTGTGAGGGCTGTGGCACTGAATGTCTTCCTTCTTAAAGCTTGGGGGTGACTATTATGGCGAGATATGGATAGCCTGAGCCCAAGTTGTCTCAATTTGAACATGATATTTATTGGTCTCGAGCATTAGGATTTGGGACTGTGGTGGCTTAATGGTTAAGACACTGAACTTGACAACTGGAAGGTCAGCACTTTGAGACCTGAGTGCTCCACGACCGAGTGAGCTCCTGTCTCTGTCCGAGCTCCTACCAACCTAACTATTTGAAAGCAAAAAATTTGCAAGTAGATAAACAGGTACCACTGGGGGGGGGAGAGAGAGAGAGAAGGTAAACAGCATTCCATGCACTCTGCTACATTATCTCAGAAATGTCTGTAGACAATGGCTGGCTCCTTGGCTGTCTGTGGAGATGAGCACCATCCCTAGAGTTGGATACTACTGGCCTTCAAGCAGGGGAGACCTTTGCCTAGCATTAGGGGGTCACCCTTAGATTTCCATGGCACCCTGTATGCCTATTTTTGATTTAGTTTTTCCTGGAGGACGAGCGTAAGGACACCCAAACATCTCTGCCTCGGTGCTCTTAGTCATCCTTTGTTAGGAGAACAGCGAGAGACTGATTCCCTGTTTCGGAGTTCATTAGCAAGAAAAAGCATCATAATCCCCCCGCAAGAAATGCTTTCCTCATCAAGCATTCTCAATATTCACAAATTGAGCACTCACAGCAAACATGCTTTCACTCCACTTCAACCCATCTCCTAACTCAGCTCTACGTTTGTGTAAAGCAATCTTACTTGCTGGCTGCGTGCAGAGAAGCCCCATGGCTTTCTGGAAGCTGGGTGGACATTGGGCTATGGTGAGGCCCCATCTGGAATACTGTGTACAGTTCTGGTCGCCATACCTCCAGAAGGATATTATGGAGCTGGAGAAAGTGCAGAGGAGGGCAACCAGAATGATTAGGGGACTGGAACACCTTCCTTACCATCTGAGGCTGCAACGGTTGGGCCTCTTCACTCTTGAACGACGGCGTCTAAGAGGTGACCTGATTGAAGTTTATAAAATCATGCATGGTGTGGACAAAGTAGATAAGGAAAAACTGTTTTACCTATCGCAGAACACTAGAACTAGGGGGCACTCCATGAAACTTTTGGGTACTAGTTCTCAAGCAAATAAGAGAAAGTACTTTTTCACCCAGAGGATTACTGGTCTATGGAACTCCCTGCCAGAAGAAGTGGTGACAGCTGTCAGTCTTGACAGCTTTAAGAAAGGATTAGACAAGTTCATGGAGGACAA
Organism: Bradypodion ventrale; assembly: GCA_035047345.1. Classification (NCBI taxonomy): domain Eukaryota; kingdom Metazoa; phylum Chordata; class Lepidosauria; order Squamata; family Chamaeleonidae; genus Bradypodion; species Bradypodion ventrale. The sequence continues at coordinate 6,970,953 of JAWDJE010000003.1, forward strand.
GAGTATCAATGGCTATAATTATGGATACTTAAGGACAACCTCCGGGTTGGAGAGATAGGCAGGATATCTCTCAATGCCATTTCCAGGGAATCCTAAGCAGGTGAAGGCATCTCCTTGGGAATACCCTGAAGGAAATGGTGAGCCACTGTGTGAGACCGAAGGCTGGACTGGATGGGCTCCTGTGGCCTCTTCCAGCAAGGCTGTTCTTATATGTTCTTATGAGATCCTGCTAGCAATGCAGGGGAATCAGCCATAGGTTTCAGGTCTTGGTTTTTGAAGGCAGTCTCTAGCGAAGAGGAAAGGGTTTGAGTTGTTTTTCCATTATGCGAGAGGCAGCATCTTACCCACAGGATCTGCACCTACTGGTCTGTTTTATTCACTCTAGAACTGGCAGTAATGTAAGTGCCTTCCTTGCTCGAAAGCCAGTCATATCTGACTCTAGGTGACAGTGCTCAACTCCGTTTACAGCCAAAGAGCCAGCACTGTCTGCATCTGCAGACATTTCTGTGGCCACATGGCAAGCATGACTAGTCGCCAGAGCACACAGAATGTTGTTACCTGTCCCACCGAAGTGGTACCTATTTATCTACTTGCAATCTCTTACTTTCGAGCTGCTTTCTTTCTTTCTTTATTCATGTCAGATGCACCACCCACATATAATAATGTACAAAGCTAATATTAACACATCTAAAAACAAAATAGAATTAAAAAGGTCTTGATGACATCTGCCCAATATCAGGCCACATCAACAGCATTTCCTCTTGCCAACATAAGGTCCTCCTCATTGCACATTGAGGGGCATTGTGTGCTTTGTATCATATGGGAGATAGTTGGTACTTCTCCGCATTCACACATGCTGTCATCTACAGGGAAACACTACTTTCTCAGATTAGCCCTTGATCTTCCTACCCCGGCACGCAGTCTGTTTAAAGCTTTCCACACAGGTTGTTCATGGCCAGGCGGTAGAGCAGGGGTTCACAACCTATGGCCTGTGGGCCAGATCTAGCTGACAGTGCCATATAATCCGGCCCCTGTCCTCACTCCAGCCACCGCCGGAATCAGCTGTAGACTTATTTACAGTCACATAAACATGTTTACAACAGCCGTAAATGAGTCTGTGGCCATTGTAAAATTGTTTACTACAGCCGTGAATGAGTTTGCGGCTGTCATAAACGCATTTACGACAGCCACGGGCGCATTTTATGGGACCATTCCGGCCTGCTCAGCTGACTGAGGGTGCATGGTCTGGTCCACATCTGAAAACCATTGAGAAGCCCTGCGGTAGAGAGTCATGTGGTTCTGCCCAGCTATCTGGTAGCTCCTTGCTCGCCTTCCATAGTTTTAAGTCAGTCTGTGGGGGTTGGTTGTTCCGGCGAGGGGGTGGGAGAGAAGTTTTGATGAAACTATGCCTTGATTTCAGTCTCTGCTTTGGTGGTTGGTGTGTTTCCGAGGAACTTGCTTTGACCAAAGCAAGTTTTTGAGCTGCTAGGTTGGCAGGAGCTGGAACAGAGATGGGAGCTCACTCTGTCATGCAGCACTCGGGTCTCGAACTGCTGAGCTGCCAGTTGTCAGGTTCAGCGTCTTAACCACTGCAGTCCTATGATCTGGCAGTGGGGAACTAACTAGGAAGACTTTGGTTTATTCTTATCCCATGTGTCTACTCAAACAAAACAAATGAATCCAAACTCCTAAGAAGACGATTGGGCAGTTAAGATCAAGGACAAGTTAAGACACCTCAGCAGAGGCATAGGTAAAAACATTAACTCATTAAAAAGCTCAGCAAAACGAAAGGGCTTTCTTGGCAGCCCAGACGGAGCTGATGGGAGTCAGGGCTCCCGAGGTGGAGAAATAAACCCTGGCACTTAAACTGGCTGGCTAGGCTTTCCTAAGACAGAAGGGACAGCATAGCATTGTTACCTAGATTTCAGACTCCATGTCTCAGAGCTGCATGCGTCCAAGCCATGGAGCGAGAAATTATTTTGTTTTAATATTTAAGGAACGTTTCACGGGACGGAAGCTTTGAAAGGAGCCACAGACAAATTGTTTGATACAAATTAGAGAGGTTTTCTTAGAAAACAAATAAGAAAACAATAAGCAATAGCAATACAGACATTTGCCCCCCCCCCTTTCAAAAAGGCAAAGGACCTGCGTTGGACCTAAAACTAGGCAGATGGACAAAGCCAAGAATGAAGTGAGCTCTGAATTCAGAGTTCAGTTTTATTAATAATGTTCCATGTGGCAGCCACAGCAAGGCCAGCTAACTATTGCAGATTATTACAGGTTTAAGTCAATACAAAGGAAGACAAAGGGGGAAACTCATGGCCATTTAGAGAAGATAAGTATAGCAGATACTCAAGTGGCTAAGATGCTGACTGGAAGGGAGGTGGAAGGTCAGCAGCTCAATTCCCGAGTACTGCAGGACGGAATGAGCTCCCGTCTTTGTCCCAGTTCCTGCCAACCCAGCAGTTCAAAAGCAAGACATTGCAAGTAGATAAATAGGGACCACTTCAGTGGGAAGATAACAGCGTTCCATGTGCTCCGGTGTCTGGTCATGTCTGCCACATGACCACGGAAACGTCTGCAGAAGCAGACAGCGCTGGCTCTTCGGCTTGGAAACAGAGATGAGAACTGAACCCAAGAGTCGGATACGACGGGCTTTCAAGCAAGGGAAACCTTTACCATTAACACAAAAGCAACAAAATGTTTCTTCAGGTGCAGTAAAACCTCGCATAAAGAGTGCCCCGCTTAGAGACTAACTTGCTTAAAGAGCAAGATTTTATCTGAATGGTCGCTTCACATAACAACTAAAACCAACCAAAAACTCACTTAACAACTAAATCAGGGTGCGCAATCCTCTCACCATTGGTCACTTACAATGGTGTTTCACTTAAAGAGCAAAATCACTTAAAGAGCAATCCTGTGGAACGCATTATGCTTTTTAAGCGAGGTACCACTGCACAAGCAATACAGTAACAAGTCACCCTCTTTTAATTATGCGTCCCAGCCTTCACATTGAAGGACAAACCATATCAGAGATTGTAAAAATGAGCGAATCAGAGTTATAATTTTAAAAGCCAAAGACCAATCAAGTTGTGACACATCCAGTGATGCGCTGAAGCAGGTCCTGTCCTGTTCAGGAGAACCGGTAGCGGAAATTCCCCCAGGCCACGCCCACCTGGCCGTCCACGCCCATCTCCATACCCCATTGCGTTGGCCATGCCCACAGATTTGGCCATGCTCACAGATTTGGCCCCGCCCACAAAGCCCTCATCCTTCCTTCCCTACCTCCAGCCATTCTTCTCTCCTTCCTTCATGAGCACTGAACCCTAGAGTTGGATACGACTGGCTTTTGAGCAAGGGCGACCTTTACCTATGTTGTAATAGAAGTAGTCTTTAGTTTTGTCTTCTGTAATGTCAACATTTCCAGTGTGTAATGTCAGAATTGGACATTAGAAGGAAACAAGAGGGTAGTCTCTATTTTACTAGTCTTTGGGTGAAAACAGTGCAACACTCTATTAATGCATAGCACATCAAATTACTTGTAGCAGGTTCCTTTTTCAATGTAATGTATTGAGTTCTGGGTAGCCACTTTGAGGTTTGTTTTTTTGGGGTGGGGGAGAATCATGTATGGAAATGTTTACAATGGATTGGGGTTGGGCGTTTCAGTGGAGTCAACTTAATGCACTGTTTCATTGTGGACTTATTTCTAAAACATTCGTAAGTGGAGGAATTTCGTGGAATACAACCAGAAATAAAATGCCAACATGATGGTAGGCAATTGGCATGGAGTGCCAAGACAAGCTTTAAACCATTGCCCTTGTAATACATACCCACAGAAGAAAAGGCATTGGTTGCATTAATGATTGGACACACTGAACCCCTCTGGATTAATTAATCCTGATTAATTGTTCTTGTGGTACACAGCAGAGACAGAAAGCCTGGGCTTTCGAGGGGGGAGGAAATCCCTAAAAGATTTTACTGTACTCCCTTCTGCCAGAGTTCTGAGCTTCTAAAGCTGCACCAAACCAATCAAAACATAATCATGCGTTGGAACCATCTTGAAAGCCAAACATGCTCTGAAAAGCCTCTTCTCCCTTTACCCAGGGAACCAGGTGGCAAGAGTCTCTCATGGGGGTGGCATCGTTCCGCCAAAGTCCCAACCCAGTGGCAAACCCAACACCTGTTTTGCCCACACACCTCTTCAGCCGGGATGGAAAGATGGCACGGATGCCCCACGAGGGCAAAAGTTCAGTTCTCACCACTTTGTGGGATCTGGCGCTGAGCTCCGAGCTGAGCTTGGCTCAGAGGGGAAACCATAGCCATGGCATCCGACGTGCGATTCTCACATGGGATCCATTCCGGGCGATTTCAAACGGCCTCGTCTCACTGTCTCTGTTTCTTTTTGCTTGCCTCTGCCATGAAATATTGTCCTTCTTCTCCTCCTCCTCGCTCTGGCCTGCCTTGCCAGCCATCTCCAAGCCAAGCTCTGAGCTCAGCTTTGTGTTCAGCAAAAAAAAAAAAAAAAGCCCTTGGAGCGGACGGCAGGCAGGAGCGCTTCGGCCCTCGGCTCCTGTGAAGAGCTGAGCCAGGATCCGGCTCGGCCTCCTTGCGCTGCCAGCCAAACTGCAGCTCCAGCTTTGCCTTATGATCCATTTCTTTTTCCGAACCGCAAAGCAACCTTTCCTGACTTCATCCTTACTCTCTCTTCCTCCTCCTCCTCTCTTTCCCCCTTTCCCTTCTTTGCTGCTAACAGAGTTGCCCCCCAAAAAAGAGAGGCTCTGTTGAAGCACTGGCAGGACCTGGGGGGTCTTTTCTGCAAGGAAACCACTTCCAAAAAGAGGATCTTTTGTCATTGCAATGCGTTTCGGTCAGGATTCAGGCCCGGTTATGGTACCGAGACTGCATTTGTCGCACTTATAGATGATGATGATCTCTGGCGAGAGCGAGACAGAAGATATGCTTCTGTTCTCGCTCTTCTTGACCTCTGGGTGGCTTTCGATACCATTGACCACGGTTTCCTTCTGGGCCGGCTCCGAGGATTGGGGGGCCCAGGGCACTGTGTTGTCCTGGTTTTCCTCTTTTCTGATGGGCCGGACCCAGTCGGTGTGGTTGGAGAGTGAGAGGTCCAGCCCTAGACCCCTCTTGTGCGGGGTGCCTCAGGGCTCGGTACTCTTGCCTCTGCTGTTCAACATCTACATTAAACCCCTGGGTGAGATCATTCGTTCCCATGGGGTGGGGTATCATCAGTATGCAGATGATACCCAATTGTACATCTCGATCCGTGGGGACCCAGGTGATGCAGTCAAAGTCCTGACCTGGTGTCTGGAGGCTGTTCAGGTCTGGATGGGGGACAACGGGCTTCAGCTGAATCCTGGCAAGACTGAGTGGCTGTGGGTTCGGGGCTCCATGTTTTTCCGGGAGCTTCCATCTTTAGATCTGGATGGGGCATTATTGCCTCAGACAGATCCGATGCGTAATTTGGGGGTCATCCTGGACTCGTGGCTACTGCTCGAAAAGCAGGTGGCGGCCATGGCTAGGAGGGCCTTTGCACAGCTGCGTATCATCTACCAATTACGCATGCTCTTGGACTGGGATTTCTTGTTCACGGTCACTCGCGCTCTGGTCACCTCCAGATTGGATTACTGTAATGCGCTCTACATGGGGCTGCCCTTGATAACCATTCAGAGGCTTCACCTGGTCCAGATTGCGGCCTCCCGGGTGGTGATGGGGTGCGGACGTTACGCCCGCACCTCACCACTGCTCCGGGAGCTGCACTGGTTACCAGTTTGCCTCCGGGTGCAATTCAAGGTGCTGGTTTTGACCTTTAAAGCCCTTCATGGCAGTGGACCGGGTTACTTACCACGTCACCCCAAGGTATTCAACCCATCCCACGAGGGCAGATCAGAGAGGCTCTATGATGGTCCCTTCTATGAGAGAGGCACACTTGATTGGGACCAGAGGAGGAGGGCCTTCTCTGTGTCTGCCCTGGCCTTGTGGAACCTCTTACCACTGGATCTGCGCCTCCAGACTGAGCTGTTCTCCTTTAGAAAGGCACTTAAGACCTGGCTATGCCAGCGGGTATGGGATCCGACAGGTGGAACGGCTGTGAATTCTGTATGTGTTTATTTGTTTTTATGCTTTCTTTTAGTATGGATTTTATCTTTTTAAACTCTTGTTTTTTATTTTCTTAAGAGGTTAGGGAGGGCGCTGGTTTTTTTAGAGGTTTTTAAGAAGGTGTTTCTATTTTAATGTACTTTTTGTATTCTGGTGTCTTTATGCACTGTTGAATTGTTGAGATTGCGCTCTCTCTCTTGTAAATAGCTTTCTCTTGTTGTTTAGCCGCTCTGGGTGGTATTCACGCCAGAAGGGCGGGATATAAATAAACTTAATTAATTAATTAATTAATTAATTAATTAATTAATTAATTAATTAATGAAATACAATTGAGTGGGAGAAAAGATGTGCAGCTGAAGCTGAGTGCGGTCCAGGTGCCACCCATTGTAACTGCTGGACCTTGAGTTTCCTGCTGATGTGTTTGTTTTCATGAATGCAGACTTTTGGCTGTTGAGTGGCGATTACTGCATTGCCCAGCACCAAAAAACCTTGGTGTGACACTTGACAGGACACTCTTTTAAGCAGCACTGCCTGAATACCAAAGCCAAAGTTAGCACAACAAACAACAAAACTCACAAACTACACATGAGGAACTCAACAATCCATCTGCTTTGGGCATGAACTTCTCCACAGCAGAGACTGCTGCTCTAGTATGGAGCGCATCCACACATGCAAAACAAGTTGACAATGAAGCCACACATACCTGTATAGTGACAGGATGCCTCCAACCTACACCAGTTGAGAAAATATACCCTCTTGTTGGTATCGCTCCACCTAAGATCATGAGAGAAGTAACAGCGGACACTGAGAGAACTAAGCAAGAGAATGACCCTCGAAACCCTCTGAATGGATATGAGCCTCAAGTCTGCCAGCTCAAATCCAGGAAGAGCTTTATGGCAAGAACTAAGATTCTTGAGGGTACACAAGAGTAAAACCAAATTAGAAGATAGAGGAAGGAGAGCACTGAACAAGGAATGACATTCAAGGAGGAAATGGCTGAGGAGCTCAACCTCCCATATGTCACTTGGAGGACCTGAATAGGCTGAGGGTCGGAATCCCTAAATGTAAGACCAGCATGCTCAAGTGGGAGCTGGTGGCGGACAACAACATGCTCTGTGAATGTGGACAGATACAGAACCCATTGGCTCACTTCCTGATCTGCCGATGACTGCCAGAAATATGCATCAATGAGGACTTACGTTTGGCCAACAACAAACCTATGAAAGCGGCTTCATTTTGGCTCTCCAGGGTTTGATCGAAAGAAGAAAACGGTTTGTAACTGGAGCTGAGTGCAGTCCAGGTACCACCCATTGTGACTGATCGGCAGCTTGCTGGGCCTTGAATTGATGTGTTTTGTTTCCGTGCAATCAGACTTGAACATCTTAGCCTTTCAACTGGAGGACACCTTCATCCCCAGCAGTTCCTCAAACGGGCCCCTCTGCTTCCCACTGGCCTCTCGCAGGTGGCTCTGCATGAAATCTGGTGCCTGCCGGAAAGTGGAAGGAGATCTGACCCTTTCCCTTGTCCTTTCTCGGGAGTTCAGAGTAGCAGGGAATGGGGTTTCCCAACTCTTCTGAAACACAGGGCGAGCCAACGTGATTCTGCAAGGCCTGGAATAATCTCCACTCTAAATCCCAGCAATTCCTGAGTCTCTCTCCCACCCCCAATAGGATCTATTGTTCTTCAGTTTCACTGTCAAGCCTGACCCTTTGTGGCCCATGGACCACAACACACCAGGCTCCTCTCTCGTCTGCCATCCTCTAGAGCAGTGGTTCCCAAAGTGGTCCCCACGCCCCACAGGGGACTTCAATTCCCAGAAGCCTAAGTCAGTATATTGGCTGATCAGTGCTTTGAGGAATTGACTTAGGCTTCTGGGAAATGGAGTCTAAGAACCAAAGTTTGGGAAACACTGCTCTAGAGTCTGCCCAGATCTATGCCCATTGCGTCAACGATGCCATCTAGCCATCTCATCCTCTTCTCCTTTTGCCTTTGATCTTTCCTACCATCAAGACCTTCTGAAGTGAGTCCTCTCTTCTCATTTGGTGGCCAAAGCCCTTGAGCTTCAGTTTCAGTATTTGTCCTTCCAAGGAGCCGTCAGGGTTGATTTCCTTCAGGATGGACTGATTTGATCTCCTTGCTGTCCAGGCGACTCTCAAGATCTAATTCGATTTAAAAAGCCACACCAGAACCAGCCTGTATAATGGGGTGAAAGTAACTTATGGTTTACTTTGTTCCTCAAACCCACATTAAGGTTTTTTGTGATATTAAGCAATGTGTCACTGATGGGAACAGGCCAACTTCGTGCCGTTCCTGATTCTCTGTCATGAAGACTATGGCTTTATTAGATTTGCTGGCAGAGAATTTCATGGGGGACCTTAAGGAGGATGTAAATCCAAAGTGTTTCCTCTTTTTCTGATGGAAAAGCTCTATAAGATCACAGGATCCAAGGCATTATTGGGGCCACCACATTCTCCCAATCCTGGCTTCCCCAGTCCCAGTTCATCACTCTGTCCTCTACACCACAATGGCAGGTCTGTCTACTATCCCTTACACTACCATTGACAACAGTTTACAGAGTAATGAAACTAAAAGGACAAATCCTTTCCCCAAGGAGTTTGCAATCTGTTTGCAGGAGTTTCGGACCCCCAAGACCTTCTGCCCAGAGTCTGGCCAGGTTATCCTGCTATGGTCATAGAGTAGACCCTACTGCCAGCAACTCAATGCCAAGTGTCAGGCGGCAGTTAACTAACCTGACAGCCCTAAGGACTAACGAATGGCCTTGAGTGCTGAAGTCCACAGGGAAGGATGAGGGTCCCCAAGTGGATTAAATCCCACTTGAATCCATCTTGACGGAGGGCAGCAGCTTCATTCCTCCTGACCTGTGGCTGAGGAGGACCTTGTGTGCCAAAAGGACTCGCGGAACTGGATCAGTGGTACTATGGGTGTCATGCTGCAATGCAGAAGGCAGATAAAAGGCCACGGTGTTATATTCTCAGGACAGTCTTCATGGCTGATCGCCCTGAGGAGAGCCAAGATTCAGAATCGGATACGGAAGAAGAAGGCACTCTTATATTCCTTTTTGTTTGTTAAAGACATGGGTTTGCAGTGACCATTTTGGATGTTTCTCATCTCAAATTCAAGTGGGAATTGCTGCAGGTTGACTTGATCGGGGTGGGGGGGTTGGTGGAGAGGGTGAGGGTATGAACTAATGGGTCTTTTTTCACACTGCTGAGTGAACAAACAGTTGCTAAGAACCCACTAGACAAGGCTGCGCATGAAGGGGACAGCACTGCCGCCTGGTGATAGTTTCTCCTCAGAGCAACTGCAGCTTACATCTTAAAAAAATATTCCTGGTTGAGGACCAAAGGAGTGGGCTTTTTAAGGCAAGGGGACAGCCAGTGAAGAAACAGAAATTTACTGGAAAGTCTTGAACTAATTCAATGGTCAGCTGTAGGAAGCACTATGTGGGCGACTGGATCGTTTCAGATCCCAGGCTTTTTGTGTGTGTGTTTGGAAACAGAGATGAGCACTGCACCCTAGAGTCGGATACGACTGGCTTTCGAGCAAGGGAAATCTTTACCTAGGGGTACAAAGAAAGAGACTCCTCAAATATTGTGGTATTTTTGAACCACAATCCGGTGTACCCTAGGCAATGGCAACCTTGTTGTGCTGGCTAACCTTTCTCACACTAGGTCAGGTGAAAGGAATTACAGAATGAATTCACCTAAAGGTGGATAGATGGTATTGTAGACGCAATGGGCAGAGAACTGGGAGGACTGAGGGGGATGGTAGAGGACAGAGGCGCCTGGAGAACAATGGTCCATAGGGTCGCAAAGGGTCGGAATCGACTGTGCGACTGAACAACAAAAAGGTGGCTTCATTTTGGCAGTTTCACACCTGACCTAGACGTGACAGAAGAAGGAGCCTGGAGATGGGTCTTCAGTTTTCTGAGCCACATGAGCTCTTGGCTTAGCCGAGGCTGTTGTGCCTTTGGATCTATCAAGAAACTCTCCTGTTCTAGTTTTAACATGAGTAATTGCTGCACAAGAGTGTACGGACGTGTGGAGGCCGCCTTCAACTTTCTCTGGGTGGTAGGCCAGAGACAATTCATAGGCCATGTGTTGTCGATCATTCTGAGAATGAAAATTTGTTGGGTTGGGACTAGAATGACCTAGTCTCATTCCAAGAAGTCCAGCGGAGATGGTTAAATGAGGGAAGATGGGAAATGGTGAGATGTTTAGGTACTCTGATGCTTTAAAGACAGAACACATCTCTGGTCTTCCTGCGCAGAACACATCTCGACTCTCACTCCCCAGGGAGAACACATCTCAGGGGGGAAAAGCCTAGTACAGTGATGGCAAACCTTTTAGAGACCAAGTGCCCAAACTCAACAGGCTGCCACCCCACTGCAGAGGGGCAGGGCAAACTCTGTGCTTTGGGGAGGGAGGTAGCGCTCCCATTGGGCTGCTGGGCAGAGGGGTTGGGGTGAACTCTGTGCTGGGGGAGGGAGGTAGCGCTCCCATTGGGCTGCTGGGCAGAAGGGAGGGATGAACTCTGTGCTGGGATGATGGCGTGCATGCCCACAGAGAGGGCTCTGAGTGCCCCCTCTGGTACGCTTGCCATGGGTTTGCCACCACTGCCCTAGTACTAGCAGTACTAGCTTGGTGTTTCTCCTAATGGTTTCTTGTCTCTCCTTTCTTCCCCTTCTGGCCATAGGCTGGTGGAAGAGTTTATGCTGTTGGCGAACATGGCTGTAGCCCATCAGATCTACCGCTCCTTCCCATCAAAAGCTTTGCTCCGTCGGCATCCACCGCCCCAAACCAAGATGCTCAATGACCTCGTAGAATTTTGCAACCAGATGGCTCTTGACGTTGACTGCACCAATGCGGGCACCTTGCATGTGAGTTTGCATGTGTAAAGGATGGGTAAAGCTGCCTCTCACTCTAGCCAGAAACCTCTTGTAAGGATTTTTCGATGTCGGAAGAGTATCTCCCTGCACCTGGTCCCTTCTTAGAATTTGTTCTGAACACCTCGAAAGAGCAGCTGCAAATCAAAGGGCTCATAAGGTGGTCACAGACAAGACATCTCTCTAATAGGAGACTCTGCTTTCCACCCACCTCATTGCTAGCCTTACTATTCCTTCTTCTTCTTGTGCTATATCTGATTCCAAATATTGACTATCATCATGGCGATCAGCCATATAGATTGTCCTGGGAACTGCAGTGCCCTCCTTCTGCCCTCCGCATCGCACCATGACACCCCTACCACTGATCCAGTTCCGTGAGTCACTTTCTGGTTCTAAGCCCTTTTGGCACGCAAAGTCCTCCTCAGCCCCAGGCCAGGATGGATGAAGCTGCTGCCCTTCGTCAAGAAGGATTCAAGGGGGATTTAATCCACTTGGGGACCATCACCTTTTCTTGTGGACTTCACCCTCCAAAGCCATTAGTTCTCTGAGTTGTCAGGTTAGTTAACAGCCGCCTGACATTCGGCATTGAGTCGCTGGCAGTAGGGTCTACTCTATGACCATAGCAAGAGAACCTGGCCAGAATGTCTATTCCTAGATATAAAAATACAAGGATATTTTACTTATGGACCCCACGGGGTGCTGGTAACCTGATGCATCCCTGCTGAATTCACTGTGGAATCCATAGCTTATTCCTTTCAACTAGCTTTTGCCAACAGGGTGCCCTGTGTGTGTGTGCGCGCGCACGCACGTGTGCACTCATGTATTTGCACTCATGCGTGTGTGTGCACTACAGCTCTCACAATCTCCTATCTTACTCTAAGAGTTCTGGTTTAGCACACGTGGGAGGCACCAGGTTGGCAAAGACTGGATTAGATCTTCCATTGTAACAGTTTTATTTATTTATTTTATTTCTATTTTATTTTTAGACTTGTACGAATTTCAAAGATACATATCCGTATCAATCACAGTAACAAAGCATTAATTTCAACAAGAGAAATGTATACATCCTAACCACAGTCATAGTCAATATACAGTACAATTGCAATTACAAGAATACATATCAGTATGAATTACAGTAACAAAGCATTAATTTCAACAAGAAAAAAAATGTATACATCCTGACCGCATGCATCGCAAAAACGTCCGCCGCCGGTTTTATGGCCGGACCCGCTGCAAAGCTTGCTTCGGGTATAATGGTGGAGCGTGAGACTCTGAAAAGGCCAGTTACACATTTAAGCGCCCACTTCACCCCACCTCATTGTTTCATTACATTTTATTTCTATCCTACATTTCCCCCTGTACTTGCCAAGGGATCTCACAACATGATTACAAAAACCAAGGCAGCTAAAGCACTGTAAATTGTAATACTAAGATACAATTACGCAATTAAATATTGTGGGAAAGTAACTACCAATCCAAAACTACTTAGGATCAGGTTGGAGTACAAAGTGCAGCACCTTTGCTCATTGCCTCTGTGCATCTTCTCTCCTCGCCAGAAAAGCCTAAATGAACTCTTCAGAGATGACAAATATGCCGAAGCAAGGAAAGAGGTGCTGACCAACATGTTCTCCCGCCCCATGCAGGTAAGTCCAGGTGTTACAGGGACAACCACCTCTTCCCTAGTTCAGTCGAGACCTTTGGGTATGATGGCCCCCGTGGAGCGTGAGACTCTGAAAAGGCCAGGAGTTGCCATTGCTAGAGCCACAAACCTCCAGTCCTTCAGATGTACTCCTGTCTGACTCCACTCTTTGAATGTTGACCATTTGTCTCACAGGCATACATTGGATAAAAAAGGTTTGGGCTTTGCCACGTTAGCCTCATCGACGTAGCTGTTAGTTCCTTGGTTGGCAGATTCTTTCTTCTCCACTGCTTTATCTGTTACTCATAAGTAGATGCTAGGAATGCTGCTTAAGAATGTGCCTCCGTCCTTTTACGAAAGCCAAATCCTTCTAATGAGTACAAAACCAGCAGATAAGAGAAGTGTGTTTTCTGTGGCAATCTAGTCTCCTCTGCTCTTGTGGTAGCTTCTGGGTATACTAAGAGTGGGGGCAGCTATGGGCCCCTGGGATCTCAGAGGCTGTTCCTCCTCCTCCTTCATCCCATAGGGCAAAAATGACCTGGACTGGGGCAAAAATGAGTGTCTGGTTGTGGGATTCAGCACTGGTCGGTTCCCTCGAGGCAGGGCAGGCGTGCCGTGTTGCTTGGGTTTCTTCAAAGGCCATCAGCAAGGCAGCCAGAACTTAACAGCGGCAGAGAACTGCAGAATGTGGGACTGGGTTGCTCCTTCCGACAGAGAGAGAGGAACTGTGTCACATTAACTTTTGATTTATTTGAGGGCTGAATGCCACGGGAGGGAAGCCCAGGGCACGGAGCACAGCCCTTAATCTCTGTGACCCATCGCATCAGGAGATGAGGAGCGGCTTCTGTTTCCTACTGCGTGGGAAGTGGAGGGGGCATTCGGTCTTGTGTGTGTGTATACCTCAAACGTGCCAAATGAAAACCACACTCCAGAAAGTCAGAGGGACCTTGGACTGTTTTGGGAGGGATTTTGAGGCTGCCGCTCAAGCCAGGAGCACTGGCCTGGGCTGACTTGCTCATTCATGCCTGTGGCAGCCCTAGCCAGCAGGCTTTGTGATCTACAAGCCCATCCATTAATTGTCTTTGCCTGACCTTAATGCTCCATCCATCACCCAAGTCTGCCAGTTCCCAAGAAAACCACCATCGTACCTGTTTTTCCATCTTCTCCCTCATCTCAGAACAGGGCTGGTTGCCAAAGAAGCACATTTCCCCTGATAAACCCAAGTGAGAAAAACAGGTTCTGACGAAAAGCCTACAGAAAGATCATTGCCATTGACTTTTCTTTAGGAAATACTAATAATACTTGATGATGGGGCAGCATTTTAAAGCCCCCCGGTGTACTTCAGTGTACATAATCCTTTGCTATTCTCTCTGGTCCCACCCAAAGACATGTACACTGTATTCACAATCTTTGTGGAGGCTCTTTCTGTGTACCCCAGGGGGAGAAGTTGGAGGAAAAGACCGCAGTCAATGGGAAATGAAGACGATGAAAGTGACCTGGAGAGAATTCCATCTTGTGCTGTATCCGATTCCAAATGTTGGCGAGCCTCATGGCGATCAGTCATGAAGACTGTCCTGCAAATATAATGCCGTGGCCTTTCATCGGCCTTCGGCATCGTGGCGTGACACCCGTACCCCTGATTCAGCTCTGCCAGTCACTTTCTAGTCCTGAGCCCTTTTGGCAAACAAAGTCTCAGATATTTATACACTGAATAACTAGGTTGTAATGAAACACTCCTGCTAAAACAAACTGTTGTGACACCACAGGATATTTTCTGTGTGTGGTGTCACATGACAATTCCCAGGTTATCCTACTATGGCAATAGAGTAGACCAGGGGTTCCCAACCTGCAGGCTGGCCCCGTCCCCCGAAGTCATCCCATCTGGCCCGTCAATGCCTCCGCTGCACCCAGAAGTGAAAGTGGGTGCATTTACGTCATAAGTAAAACATACATGTGCAAACATGCCTGCGGCTGGCGTAAACATGGAAGTGGGCACGTTTATGACAGCCATAAGTGTGCCTGCTTCTGGGGGGCATGGTCCAGCCTGTGATGCTGTCTGGGGGCATGGTCAGGCCCGCAATGGAAAAAGGTTGGCCATCTCAGGAGTAGACCCTACTGCCAGCGACTCAACATTGATCGTCAGGCGGCGGTTAACTAACCTGACAACCCTCAGGACTAATCACCTTGGGTAATGAAGTCCACAGGGAAGAAAGAGTGATGCTCCCCAAGTGGATTAAATCCTACTTGAATCCATCTTGATGGAGGGCCGCAGCTTCATCCGTCCTGACCTGGGGCTGAGGAGGACTTTGTGTGCCAAAAGGGCTCAGGACTAGAAAGTGACTCATAGAACTGGATCAGTGGTACTTTGGGTGTCATGCTGCGATGTGGGAGGCAAAAGGAAGTCTACTGCATTATATTGCTCCCAGGACAATCATCACAGCTGATAGCCATGATGCAAAGCAAAGCATTCACACTTCTATACCAACCCGTATAAGTGCTTAGTGCACTCTCTGGGCGGTTCACAGGTTAATTAGCATCCCCCCAACATGCTGGGTTCTCATTTTACCAACCTCGTAAGGATGGAAGGTTGAGTCAACCTGGAGCCTTGGTCAAGATCGAACTCACAGTGCTCTGGCTGCAGTACAGCAGTTTAACTACTGTGCCCCCTCCCAATTCACTCTGCTTGACTTCTGCTTGTTCTACTTCCAGATGGCTCTCTACTTCTGTACCGGGGTGCTGAAGGATGAGACTCTATTCCACCACTACGCCCTAAATGTGCCACTCTACACCCACTTCACGTCACCCATCCGCCGCTTCCCAGACATCATGGTGCACCGTCTACTCTCTGCATCCCTGGGTAGGTTCCCCTGGAGACAGACCCAGCTGGTCAGATGGGAAAGGATGGAACCCGGGCCAGTGACCCTCAATCTCTTTGCCATGTCCCGCCTCAAGGTCCATTTTTATGGGTCCCTGTGTGGCTCAAGTGGTTAAGACGCTGAACTTGATGACTGGAAGGTCGGAGTTCGATTCCTGAGTACTGCATGACGGAGTGAGCGCCCGTCTCTGTCCCAGCTCCTGCCAACTTAGCCGTTTGAAATAAGAAATTGCAAGGAGATAAATAGGTACCACTTTGGTAGGAAGGTAAACAGCATTCCGTGGACTCAGGTGTTGAGGTATGCCTACCACATGTCCACAGGAATGTCTGCAAGCACAGACAGCACTGGCTCTTTCGCTATAAACAGAGATGAGCACTGGATCCTAGAGTCAGATATGACTGGCTTTCAAGCAAGGGCAAATTCACCAATTTGCAAGCCCCAGCAAATCAAATGTCCCCCCACCCCAGTGTAGTTCTCAGTTGCATGATTTTGTAGTTGAATCTGAGCTTGTAGGGTTTGGACCAGTGGTGGCCAACCTTAGGGCTCCAGATGTTTTTGGACTTCAATTCCCAGAAGCCCAAGTCAGCACGTCAGCTGATCAGGGCTTTCTGGGGATTGAAGTCTAAGAACATCTGGAGTTGAGCCAAATTTGAGGAACCCTGGAGTAGATCCACCCAGGACAGCGATGGGGAACCTTTGCACTCCAGGTGTTCTTGAACTTCAGTTTCCAGAAGCCCAGGTCTCTGTGAATCCACACAAATGGGTTTACTGTGCGTGTTCATGGACTTCAATTCCCAGAAGCCCAAGTCCCTGTGAATCCACACAAATGGGTTTACTGTGCGTGTTCATGGACTTCACTTCCCAGAAACCCAAGTCCCTGTGAATCCACACGAATGGGTTTACTGTGCGTGTTCATGGACTTCAATTCCCAGAAGCCCAAGTCCCTGTGAATCCACACAAATGGGTTTACTGTGCGTGTTCATGGACTTCAATTCCCAGAAACCCAAGTCCCTGTGAATCCACACGAATGGGTTTACTGTGCGTGTTCATGGACTTCAATTCCCAGAAGCCCAAGTCCCTGTGAATCCACACAAATGGGTTTACTGTGCGTGTTCATGGACTTCAATTCCCAGAAGCCCAAGTCCCTGTGAATCCACACAAATGGGTTTACTGTGCGTGTTCATGGACTTCAATTCCCAGAAACCCAAGTCCCTGTGAATCCACATGAATGGGTTTACTGTGCGTGTTCATGGACTTCAATTCCTAGAAGCCCAAGTCTCTGTGAATCCACACAAATGGGTTTACTGTGCGTGTCCATGGACTTCAATTCCCAGAAATCCAAGTCCCTGTGAATCCACACAAATGGGTTTACTGTGCGTGTTCATGGACTTCAATTCCCAGAAACCCAAGTCCCTGTGAATCCACATGAATGGGTTTACTGTGCGTGTTCATGGACTTCAATTCCCAGAAGCCCAAGTCCCTGTGAATCCACACGAATGGGTTTACTGTACGTGTTCATGGACTTCAATTCCCAGAAACCCAAGTCCCTGTGAATCCACACGAATGGGTTTACTGTGCGTGTTCATGGACTTCAATTCCCAGAAGCCCAAGTCCCTGTGAATCCACACAAATGGGTTTACTGTGCGTGTTCATGGACTTCACTTCCCAGAAACTCAAGTCCCTGTGAATTCTCACGAATGGGTTACTGTGCCTGTTCATGGACTTCAATTCCTAGAAGCCCAAGTCCCTGTGAATCCACACAAATGGGTTTACTGTGCGTGTTCATGGACTTCAATTCCCAGAAACCCAAGTCCCTGTGAATCCACACGAATGGGTTTACTGTGCGTGTTCATGGACTTCAATTCCCAGAAGCCCAAGTCCCTGTGAATCCACACAAATGGGTTTACTGTGCGTGTTCATGGACTTCAATTCCCAGAAGCCCAAGTCCCTGTGAATCCACACAAATGGGTTTACTGTGCGTGTTCATGGACTTCAGTTCCCAGAAACCCAAGTCCCTGTGAATCCACATGAATGGGTTTACTGTGCGTGTTCATGGACTTCAATTCCTAGAAGCCCAAGTCTCTGTGAATCCACACAAATGGGTTTACTGTGCGTGTCCATGGACTTCAATTCCCAGAAATCCAAGTCCCTGTGAATCCACACAAATGGGTTTACTGTGCGTGTTCATGGACTTCAATTCCCAGAAACCCAAGTCCCTGTGAATCCACACGAATGGGTTTACTGTTCGTGTTCATGACTTCAATTCCCAGATGCCCAAGACTCTGTGAATCCACACGAATGGTTTTACTTCAGAAGGCCAAGTCCCTGTGAATCCACATGAATGGGTTTACTGCACGTGGATTCACAGGGACTTGGGCTTCTGGGAATTAGAAATCCAAGAACACCTGGAGTGCCAAGCTTCCCCATCGCTGCCTTTCTCTGCCTCTTCTGGCCACTGGGCCACTTTCTTTTTAGGCTCTGGCCCGCTTCCGCAGATGAGGGAAGCTGATATACAGAAGCAAGCAGAACACTGCAATGACCGGAAGATGGCCTCTAAGCGGGTGCAAGAGCTCAGCGCGGACCTCTTCTTTGCTGTCTTCGTCAAGGTGAGACAACAGGTGGCTGCCAGGAACTCTCCGCTCTTTGACCAGTATAGCTAGGGGGTGGGTGGATGGATGGAGAGCTTCCTTCAGATGGAACAAATGACATCATGCCCTGCCTTTTCCCTTCTTCCCTTTGGATGAAGTGGTTTTTGAGGTCAGAAGAAGGTTGCATAGAGGGCGATCCTAGGCATGAAATTGTCTTCCCTCCTCCTCTCTGAATTCATTGAGGGGAAACCATAGCTCAGTGGAGGAGGGGAGGGCAACACCAGTTCCAGGTTCAGCAACTGGCATTTCCAGGTTTCTATATATGTATATTTAATTGATTGTGCAGCCTATGACTTGAAAGACCAGAGCTTAATAGAGGCTAATGACTATGGGGCCTTTTTGGGGGGGGGGGGGGGTAAGAACTACTCCTTCCTCTATCTTCTAATTCAGTTTTGTTCTTGTGTACCCACAAGAATGTTTGTCCTTGCCGTAAAGCTCTTTCTGGATCTGAGCCGGGCAGACTTGAGGCTCATCTCCGTTCAGAGGGTGTCAAGGGTCCTTCTCTTGCTTTGTTCTCTCGGCGCCGGCTGGCTGGGATGGAAGTCCTGGTGGGGTTTAAAAAGAGTGCTAGCATGCCCCCTTTTAAATACTGTATCAGGGGCTTGCACCATGTGTAACAATGGATGTCTCTGCAGGCCACCACGTCTGTACGTGTGGTTGCAACCTGGATCCAAAACAGGGAGAAAAAGATCCAGTGCAATTGCCTCCTGTGCCCACAAGAGAGCATGAGGAGCCTTTGTTTCAGTAGGAGAAGCACCTTCAATGCACCACCACCCCTCCCCATCACCACCAGATTGGGAAACCCCCTACCTAAGCAGAAGGGGCCGGGGAAGAACAAGCTAAGGCAGGAGTGCCCAGACTATGGCCCATAGGCCAGATCTGGCCCCCAATGCCAATTCATCTGGCCCGTGCCGCCCCGTCACTCCCGGAAGCGTACGGGCGCGTTTTACTTCCGCTCCAGGACAGACGAGGGTGGCATGGGCTGGATGAATTGCTGTTGGGGCCGGATCTGGCCCCACAGGCCGTAGTTTGGGTACCCCTGGTTTAAGCAGAGAAAATGGTAGCTTAAAAATCTATCTCATCTTGTTGCAAAACAGATTGCAAGACACGTTTTACTTCTGTCTCCGGTGGGAGGAACCATGTGACCAGCCCGCTGAACCACGTGACTGGCCCACAGCCCGAAATGTTTGGGCGCCCCTGAGAATTTTGGGTCTGCAAGGCTCATCTGGCCTCCAAATGTCCCCCAGATAATAATAAAAATAGGAAGGAGAAGCAATAGTGATTGCATTTCTATCTCACCCCTTCGTACTTAGTCCACTTTCAGGGTGGTTCACAAGTTAATTTGTCCCCAACATGCTGGGGGTTCATTTTACCGGCCTCAGAAGGACGGAAGGCTGAGTCCACCTTGGACCTCATCAGGATCGAACTCACAACGTCAGCAGTTTTGGCTGCAATATAGCAGTTTAACCACTGTGTCACACAGGATCTGCTCTGAACTGGGATTCCTCCCTTTGGCTAGCTGTGGGCACATCCACACTATGAATTTCTCCCTCATCTTTTTGCAAACCATTGCCCTTCCCTCCTTTCTATTGATTCGGTCCCGTCCCCCCATCCCCCCCCCCCCCAATCTGTCCAGGTTATCCTGCTATGGTAATAGAGTAGACCATACTGCCAGCAACTCAACACTGAGCATCAGGCAGCGGTTAACTAACCTGACCACCCTGAGGACTAACAGCCTTGTGTGCCGAAGTCCACAGGGAAGGGCGATGGTCCCAAAGTGGACTAAATCCCACTTGAGTCCATCTTGATGGAGGGCAACAGCTTCATCCATCCTGGCCTGGGCCTAAGGAGGAGGACTTTGTGTGCCAAAAGGGCTCAGGACCAGAAAGTGACTTGCGGAACTGGATCAGTGGTACTCGCTGCGATGCAGAAGGCAGCTGAAAGGCCACAGGATTATATTCTCAGGACAATCTTCATGGCTCATTGCCACGAGGATCGCCAGTATTCAGAATTGGCATCCGAAGATGACGTCAGGGGTTTGGGGTGCCTACCTGACCCTGTTATCTGGTTGTCTTTTCCAGGAATGTGGACCTCTGGAGTCTGAAGCCATTGTGATGGGAGTCCTCAATGAAGCCTTTGACGTCCTGGTGCTGAAGTTTGGTGTCCAGAAACGCATCTACTGCAACGTGAGCCTCCTCTTCAGCCTCAGAGGCCTCCAAATTTTAGCCGCCTGGGTAGCTTGGGGGGTTGCTTTTTTGTGTGGTTCTCTGTTACCTTGAGCTTCCTAGCCCTGCAAAGCTCTGCACAGGCCCTGTACATCCCTCAGGACCCCAGAAAGCACGGCTGCCTCTCTTGTTCCCAGCTTGGGGCTGGATATTCTCTGACCTGACTATTCCTAAAAGATTCAGTGCTCAAGCATTCCAAATTCCGCAGCAAGGAGGGATGGAAGGAAATGGATTTGGTTCATTAGTATAAGCTGCAGAATTCCTTCTGTTTGCAAAAATCTGTCATTTTATTTTAAATATATATAGGTTATTTTACTCCCCCCCCCTTCTTAATTTGGGCTGATGTTTCTCTTCACATGAAGCTTTCTTGTTCCCCAGCCACATTGGCAAACCATCTGTTAGGCTGCTGAGAGATTAGTAAGCCTGCCCCATACACTAAAAATGAGAATCGCTTCCCCATATGGGTTTTCCCCCAATGCGTCTTGGTCTTCCTCTTATGGCGGATTCAGAGTTTGTAAAATGCACCCCTTTGGGGAATTGGAATTTTTGAGATCCCATAGCTCTGCACAACAACAATTTCGCTCCTGGGAATAACACATGTGATTTACACGATAGCGAGTGTGCTGATTCAAAATCTGAACTCAGAATTTGCCTATCACGTACAGATTTTAAGGCATGCTATAGCTGTTCAAATGGTCGGTAATTGGGTAATGTATTTTTACATGGGAACATTATAACAGTTGCAGCTACCACTATGCCTGCTGCCACCTCAGCTGAATCACGTCCCCTGGTGGCATGCATGTCCCAGCAGTAGCTGGGCAAGTCAGTGAGCTGACGTCAGAAATAGGTATATAAGGCGAGATGGACAAAGGGGTTGTCTCTAGTACGAAACCATCTTATTGGATAGTACAGCTAGGCCATAGTGAGACTGTTTTGAGCTAAAGATGAGTAGGCACAACTGTGTTAATAAACCGGACAATTGCAGCATTTCCCACCCTCTGTATTTGCATCCACTGGGAATGGTAGAAGTTGGACTCCAACATCTCTGGAGGACACCACATCATAGACGACTGGTCTGTGGTGCTCTTAACCACCCGACTCCCCTTCCACCCTTGTCTGTGTTCACAGCACTTCCTTTCATATAATTATACAATTCTACAGCCCACGCCACTGCAGTGGCTTGGTGGTTAAGATGCTCAGCTTGATGACTATAAGGTCGGCAAGTCAGTAGTTCGGGACTTGAGTCCTGCATGACGGAGTGAGCTCCCATCGCCTGTCCCCTAGCTGTTTGAAACCAAGGCATTGCTAGTAGATAAACAGGTGCTGCTTCAGTGGGAAAGGTAACAAGTGCCCCGTGTGCTCTGGCATCTAGTCATGGCAGCCACATGACCATGTCAACATCTGCAGACACAGACAGCACTAGCTCTTTGACTGTAAACGGAGATAGTTTACAGTCAAAGGGTTTTTAATTGTTTTTATATTGGTTTTAACTTGTGTACACCACCCAGAGTCCATTGGATAGGGCAGTATATAAATCTATTAAACTAAAATTAAATTAAATTAAACATGGGAAACAGCCTTCTACTCATCCAGACTTTTGCTGGATTCAGCCTGTCACTGTCAAACTCTGCCAGTGGCCCTCTGCAATTTTTAGGCAAGAGTTTTACTTAACCAGACCCAAATATCCTGGGGGTCGAACAGATAGTGCTGGCTCTTTGGCCGTCAATGGAGATGATCACCACACCTGACAGTCAGATTCGACTGGGATGGCCCTTTGGAGTCTCATGTGCCTTGGCTTTCAAGGGCAACCAACCGTCCTTGCGCAGCAGCTGCCTTGAGGAGCCCAGCCGGCATCTGGGGGGGGGGGGGGGAGGCTTCCTGACTCCATCGTCCCCTCCATCCCGACACTTCCAAGGGGAATAATTATCCCCTCGGAGCGGTGCAATAAAACTGAGCCGAGAATGAGAATGTCTTGGTGGGTACTTTGGCTGCTTGAAACAAGGGAAGAGGGAGAAGTTGATTTTCATTTCACCTTTGGAAATGGGGAAGTGGGCATCGGGGAGAACTTTTGCAGTTTCCTAGCTCCTGTGTCAGGCAGACGGCAGCTCCTGCCTGTGCCAAGGTTATGCATTTAGTAGCCCCAACTTGGCACACTTGCGTGGCAGGATGAGGGGAGGGGAGCAGATCAAGGCTTGCGCATGAAAAGCCTCTTGCCTTTGTCAAGCAAGGTTTCCGTCTTCCCCAGCGTCCAGAGACTTTCTTCTTTAAGTGCTATGTACAATTCTGAATATTGGCTCTCCTCATGGTAATCAGCCATGAAGATTGCCCTGAGAATATAATGCAGTTGCCTTCCATTTGCCTTCCACATCACAGAATGACACCCATACCACTGATTCAGTTCCACGAGTCCCTTTCTGGTCCTGAGCCCTTTTGACACGCAAACTCCTCCTCAGCTCCAGGCCAGGATAGATGAAGCTGCTGCCCTCCATCAAGATAGACCCAAGTGGGATTTAATCCATTTGGGGACCAAAACCCTTCCCTGTGGACTTCGCTAATCGCCGCCTGACACTTGCCATTGAGTCACTAACAGTAGGTTCTATTCCTGTGATGGCAAACCTTGGCATTCCAGATGTTCTTGGACTTCAGTTACCAGAAGCTAAAGTCAGCACTTCTGCTGACCAGGGCTTCTGGGAATCGAAGTTCAAGAACAGCTGGAGTGCCAAGGTTCTCCATCACTGGTCTACTCTATTACCATAAAAGTATTAATCTGATCAGACTTGAGACTAGACTTTATTGATTTTGATTTAACAATAGCAATAGGAATTAAACTTCTAGATCGCCTCCTAGCGCTCAGTGCACTCTCTGGGCGGTTCACAAGGCAATTAGCCTTTTTGCCTCCAACATGCAGGGTGTGCATTTTGCCAAGGATGGAAGGCTGTGTCAACCTTGAGCCCCAATAGGCCTGAACTCAGATTGTGAGCAGGGTTTGGCTGTAGGGCTGCAGCTTAACCACTGCACTACAAGGGCTCGCTAATTTACACGTTGCACATACCTGTCTGCTTGGATCGCACAGGTTCTTTAACCAGAAGGATGTGCCCAGGGCAAGTGGCGAAATGCCAGACTGGGTTCATGGTTCTTCACAGCTCCAGTCTTGTATTGTTCAGCAAGAATGTCTCTAATCCCCTCGGACACTGTCTTATCCCAGTGTGCAGCCTAGGAACCACCACGGTCACACTTTCACACAGACGTTCCTGAGAGCAGCTTCGTGTTTTAGCCCATTGATGTCTGTGGGTGCATTGATTGGCTCACAGGTGATACAGATTCTGGAGAAGCCATTGCTAAGCATCCAGGTAGGATGGCTAACATCTGGAGAGGTGTTTCCCAACCTTTGGTTTTTGGACTTCAATTTCCAGACACCTAAGTCAATTCCCCAAAACACACTGATCAGCCAAGGCACTGACTTAGGCTTCTGGGAATGGAAGCCCCCCTTGTCGGATGTGGGCCCCACATTGGGAAACACTGGTCTAGACAAGTTTGGAAAGTTTTTTGTGGGGAGGGTTCTCAACCTTTTAAAGCTGTGGGTCAGACCATGCCCCCTCAGAAAGCTAAGCGGGCCAGACTGGTGGTTCCCCCGCTGTAAACACTGCTGTAAAACCCATCCAAGGCTGTCATAAACACGTTTATGACACCTGCGGGTGCATTTACAACTGTCATAAACGCATCTCCTTCCAGTGGTTGTGGCAACATGGGCCACATGAAATGGTTCCGTGGGCCGTAGGTTGAGAACCCCTGGTGTACAGCCTTCAGAATCCACTGGTCATTTGGATGGGGATTGAGGGCATTCCGGAAGCTGTAATCCAGAAAAGCAATATTGTATTCCCATGCTTTGATACTGACAACCTTGGATGTTGAATGTTTTCTCCTTTGCTGAATGCCGCCAAAACTATGCACGTACTCTGAGTTCAATCTTGAAGGTTGACTCAACCTTCCATCCTTCTGAGGTCAGGAAAATGAGCCCCCAGACTGTTGAGCGCAAACTGTAGTTTGCATAAATTACCTTGTGAACTGCCCTTGTGAACAACAACAATAGCAGCGGCTAAAGTGGCTAAGACGCTGACTGGAAGGCGGGAGGTCAGCAATTCGATTCCCGAGTACTGCAGGACGGAATGAGCTCCCGTCTTTGCCCCAGCTCCTGCCAACCTACCAGTTCGAAAGCAAGAAATTGCAAGTAGATAAATAGGGACCACTTCGGTGGGAAGGTAAACAGCATTCCATGTCTGCCACATGACCACGGAAACGTCTGCAGAAGCAGACAGCGCTGGCTCTTCGGCTTTGAAACAGAGATGAGCACTGAACCCTAGAGTCAGATATGACTGGCTTTCGAGCAAGGGAAGCCTTTAATTACCTTTGAAATAGTTATGAGTACTGTATGAGCATCAAATTTGTTGTACCTGTACCTGGAACAGGTAAAACAGCTTGTCCTTTTCGTCTTTAATTTGTCTTTTTGTCATATCTGGAAAGCTGTGTTCCTCCTCATGCCTTCCCCGCCTCTCCCCTGCAGGCTTTGCCACTGATGGGGTTCCAGTTCCAGAAGACAGGCAAGAAGCCTCAGCTGACGCTGGTGTGGGAACCGGAGGATCCTGAACAGGAAGCTGTTCAACAGGTAAAGTCCCTCTTATTCAGGACCTACACTGTACAACAGAAAGCTGCTTGGCTTTAGGTGGACAAACAAAGACAACTTGCCCTGTATCCGGCCATCTAGCCACTCCTGCTTATTCTGTGCTCCATATAACAGTTCCCAAAATCAGAACAGGCTTGTAGAAGAATCCAGACTTCAACCCCAAGAGAAAGCTGGAGGATGTTCTGCAGAGAAGTGTTAAAGGGCGGTTGAAGAGCAGAATGCATGCAGAAGGGCTGAGATTCAATTCCTGACATGTACAGTTAAACCAGGGGTGCCCAAACTATGGCTGGTGGGCCAAATCCAGCCTCTAATACCAATTCATCCACCCCACGCTGCCCTCGTTGCTCCCAGAAGTGGAAGTAAAACATGCCCATACAGGTGCATTTTACTTCCACTTCTGGGAGTGACGAGGGCAGCGCAGGGCGGCTAAATTGATGTAGGGGGCAGATCCAGCCCACTGGCCATAGTTTGGGCACCCCTGGTTTAAGCAAAGAAAATGGCAGCCTAAAATCTCATTCTGTTGCAAGGTTGCCTAAACTATGGCCCACAGGCCAGATCCCCCCCCCCCCCCGCCCCTGATGCCAATTCATCCGGCCCACGCTGCCCTTGTCGCACCCTTGCTGCAAAACAGATTGCAAGGCACATTTTACTTCTGCTTCTGGTGGGAGGAACCACATGGCCGGCCCACTAAACCACGTGACCGGCCCGTGCCCAAAAAGTTAAAAGAATTGGGACACTGCTGAGGTTTGTAGCCTATCTATACAGTCTTGGGATCATGCTGGCAATGCCAGATAAAATCCCCTAAGTAAGCAAGCTGGCTGGGTTGGTGTAGATTGAAGGTCAAGACTCATGGTTGCAACCTACAGCCGTTCTGTGGCACAGCACCAAAAGAGCATGATGCGGTTTTGGAAAGTACTTGATATACTGCCTATGTGCTGGTGTTTTCTTGACTGCATTTGCTGCAGTGAGTTTGGTGCCTGAATGAATAAAACACTGAAGAATGTAAATCACAGAAATTGTTGGAGAATTCTGAGGACATCTGGTTAAAAGATCCCTCTGTTTAGCAGATTATAGTCTCTGCAGAGTTTCCCGTGGATATTTCAGACTACTTGGGGTTTTTTTTTGTTCTCTAGAGCAACAAGCTCTAGAGCAAGGGACTGCAGTGGCTCAAGTGGCTAAGACACTGACTGGGAGGCGGGAGGTCAGCAGTTCGATTCCCGGGTATTGCAGGACGGAATGAGCTCCCGTCTTCGTCCCAGCTCCTGCCAACCTACCAGTTCGAAAGCAAGAAATTGTAAGTAGATAAATAGGGACCACTTCAGTGGGAAGGTAACAGCATTCCGTGCTCTCCAGTGTCTAGTCATGCCTGCCACATGACCACGGAAATGTCTGCAGAAGCAGACAGAGCTGGCTCTTCGGCTTGGAAACAGATGAGCACTGCACCCTAGAGTCGGATACGACTGGCTTTTGAGCAAGGGAAACCTTTACCTTTACTTAGAGGAACAAACCAGACATAGATTCTTCTTCAAGTACCATATCTGATTCCAAATGTTGGCTATCCTCATGGCGCTCAGCCATGAAGATTGTCCTGGGAACAATATAATGCCGTGACCTTCCACTGGCCTTCTGCATCACAGTTCCATTCCACTGACCGAGTTCCACGTGGCGCTTCCTGGCCAACTGCTAGAGAGGACTGCTATATGATATGAACTTGAATGAGAATAAAATGATATGAACTTGAACAACGCATAGCCACAAGCAGTTTTTTTGGGAGTGGGATTTCAACACTGCTTTGACGTTGCGTTTTTGCTTAACCTCTGTCTATAAGCCACCAGAAGCAAATTTTAGTTTTCATGAACCAGACAATCTTACTTACTACTACCTCTCCCCCTCTTTGCAAATGCCTTTCCTAATTTGGTCCTCCTCCAGGCATTTCATTAACACGTTGTTTACTCCACCCCCTTTCAGGTTGTTAACGGTGATGTTGAATAAGCTCAGATTTATTAATAAACCTGCCTTCTCGATTCCCACCCACCCCTGGCGATCACCGCATGCTTTCTTGTATTTCCCCAGCTCTCTGCTGTCCCAGTGGCAACACTCAGAGATCCAATTACGCCATTCCCTGGACAGATTTCCCATCAAGCGCTTTAATAGAGTCTCACAGTCTCCCTCGCATGCTTATCCCTGCCATCCATTAACTCAGTAACTCAGCCACGGGGAGGCGTGCCAACCCCATGTTGGCAGCCGTCTCCGCAGGGCTCTGGCTAATGGCTTTGAGGTTTTTGGCAAGAGAGCTACCGGTCCTGCCACCTGGCGGAGGTGGGAGATGCTGTGAGTGGAACAGAAGGTCACAGAGGCCAGGGGTTGGATAGTGACCAGCTCTCTCAAATGCACATACATGCCTCCTTCCTGATCTTTCCAAGGAAGTGGTGAGTACATCTAGAGTACATCTAGACCACATCTAGAGTCCACTGTGTTTTACTTCCACTTCCAGGTGCGACGAGAGTCGCACGGGCCAGATGAATTGGTGCTGGGGGCCGGATTTGCCCCATGGGCCGTAGTTTGGGCACCCCTAGGTTAAGCAGAGAAAATTGCAGCCTAAAATATCTCACCCTGTTGAAAAACATCTGTTGCAAAACAAATGGCAAGGCATGTTTTACTTCCGCTACCAATGGGAGGAACCACGTGACCGGCCCATGGCCTGAAAAGTTTGGGCACCCCTGCTTTACATCCTTATCCAGCCCCTTGTCTCTCCGCTTCACTTGCAAGGGCCAAAGTAGTGACAATGGCTTGCAAAAGAAATAGTTACATCAAAGGCCACTCAGTCCTGGACATTAGGGAATCATCTTAGTCTCCGAGCACAACAGACTGCTGAGTGTCCCATAGTTTGATGTAGGTATGCATCCACAGGTGCACCTATGGGAATCATGCATGCTCATCTTTTGCAGGGGTTGCTCCAACCTGAAATCCATAAAATATGGCATTTCCACCACTGGTCACAGGAAGGAGAGTGTTGTTGTTGTTGTTGTTTTTACAACCTCCCCCCGCCCCCAATTTCCCTGTTTATCCCCATGTGAAGATAGTCTGCCTCTGGTTGTGATGGTGCTGCATAATCGTTTGGGATTATTTAGCTGTAGATTTCATGGATTGGCAAAGAACTGGACTAGATCAGGACTTGGCTCTCTGGACGTTCTTGACTTCAATTCCCAGAAGCCCAAGTCAGCACTCCTGCTGATCAGGGCTTCTGGGAATTGAAGTCCAAGAACATCCGAAGAGCCATGAACTAGATGGTGGCTGGGGGTCCCTCTTTATAGCATAACTATATGATTCTACAACCAGATGACCTTCTTAAGAACCATAACCTTTCTGCGTTCCCTCACCTGCAAGGTAAGAAATCTATATATGTCAACTACTTGCTGATCTGCCAACTTCTGCTCTGCTTCTTCTTTTGCTGCTCAAGGTCATCACGGTTTTCACCTTGGTGGAGGTCATCCTGCAGTCAGACAACGTCCCTTTGAAATACAGCGCGGTACTGAAGAGGGCCCACGGAGGAGAGTGACCAGTCCAGTGGCCTGAGATGGGACCACACCTGCCACGTTGACGCTGCCCAGCGGTGCTGATTGAATGAGCATCTGTCTGTGGCCACTGGTTAGGAGACGTCAATCTGGACCTTCTGTTTTTACAGTTCTTTTGCAGATGTTTTTTGTTTTATCTCTGGATTTTTAACCCAAGCTGGTGAGCTGCTCTATGCTCATTCTCAAAGGGTGATGACAGACATCTCAGGAACATGAATTGCTTCAGTTCTCAGCTTTTTAGACTTTTTTCCTTATATGTGGCCACACCAGACCCTCTTCCTACAGAGGGATACAGAGGAACCCAGCTCAGCCTAAAGCAGCATCCCATAACTTGGCATCTTCCCATTTGTGA
Source organism: Bradypodion ventrale (assembly GCA_035047345.1). Classification (NCBI taxonomy): domain Eukaryota; kingdom Metazoa; phylum Chordata; class Lepidosauria; order Squamata; family Chamaeleonidae; genus Bradypodion; species Bradypodion ventrale. Next base: position 6,999,969 of record JAWDJE010000003.1, read on the forward strand.
AAGACGACGGCCTGGCTGTCTCTGCCCAGTGTGCTAGCTCTGCATGATGGGAAGTGTAGTCAAACATACCAGGAAGGACCAAGATTATGGGAAGCTGCCTTAAGGCAGGGATGGCATGCAGTAAACCCATTGGTGTGGATTCACAGGGACTTGGGCTTCTGGGAATTGAAGTCCAAGAACACCTGGAGTGATTAACCATCACTGCCCTGGTCAGAAGGCTCCCTGCCAATGCCGCTGAATAAAAATAATGTGGTTCCCCCAGTGCTGTGTGGGAGTTTTATTCTGTGGGTTTCCATCCACAGCTGTCGTTCTGTCGCCAGTGGAGTTTATAAAATCATGCACGGTGTGGAGAAAGTAGATAAGGAAAAACTGTTTTCCCTATTGCATAACACTAAAACTAGGGGGCACTCCATGAAACTTTTGGGTATTAGTTCTCAAACAAATAAGAGAAAGTACTTTTTCACCCAGAGGATAATTGGTCTATGGAACTCCCTGCCAGAAGAAGTGGTGACAGCTGTCAGTCTTGACAGCTTTAAGAAAGGATGAGACAAGTTCATGGAGGACAAGGGGATCCATGGCTATAATGATGGGTACCTAAGGATAACCTCTGGGTTGGAGAGAGAGGCAGGATCTCTCTCAATGCCATTTCCAGGGAATCCTAAGCAGGTGAAGGCATCTGCTTGGGAAGAATACCCTGAAGCCAATGGTGAGCCACTGTGTGAGACAGAATGCTGGACTGGATCATGGGCTCCTGTGGCCTCTTCCAGCAAGGCTCTTCTTATGTTCTTATTGTATAGCATCATTTTCCTTTGCTGTTGCAACAGGAGAGGAAGTTCTGAAATCGTGGCACAATCAGTAGTGAGCGCATGCTTCACCTTCCTTTATTTCAATGCCACTCCCTTCCAGAAAGACAAGACGGAAGAGGGGAAACCTGTCATAAACAAGTCTCTTGGCACCTGGCGCTCCCTTGTTTGGGGGCTGGGGAACCTCTGAAAGATACCTGGGGAGAACAAATAATCCCCCATCCAACAAGCCGGAAAAGGATGAGCTAGAAATCTCCAGGGAAATACGTGGCTGGAGAAATCACTATTTTGGGGGGTCTCTTTCCTTGAACAAGTTGCACCGATTTCATTCTGATTCCAGACAAGTGGTGAAACGCCGGGGGGCTTAAAACCTCCTGCCATCATCTGAAAAGTGCCTGGCCTGAGGATGGTCCAGCAGATGTTTGCTTTCCAGCTCTCTTTATCCTTGGAGATATTGCAGTTGCTACGATCCTGGGTAAGAATTACCCGCTCTGGGAAAATCTAACAGAAGCGCCCTTAGCTCTTTGTGATGGCGAACCTTGGAACTCCAGATGTTCTTGGACGTCAATTCCCAGAAGCCCAAGCAGCCCCCAGTGAATCCACACGAATGGGTTTGCTGCGATTCATCCTACCCATGACGCCCCCGTCGCTCCTGGAAGCGGAAGTAAAATGCGCCCGGATGCGCCCTTCTTCTAGTGTGGTCTACTCAGTGAGTTGTGACTTCACACACGTCCTCCTTTGCACATGATGGGAAGAAACACCAAGCGTGCTGTTCTGCATGTCCCAGAAAGGACAGTTTCCTGTTTTGTCTGAATACAAACCAACCAAGATTTATTTCTCCCTCTCTCTCTTCTGTGACATCAGAAGAACATTTCTGGCAGGTCCTTCAGCCAAATAAACTACCAATGCTACACCATAGGTTCAGTACCAACATTAATCTCAAGTACTAATTTTATTACGCCTTTACTCTTGAGCAGACATGCTCCTTTTAAAATATATATTTAAGTAGCCTCATTTTAACGTCTGTTCTGTTCTATGCAGATCTTGGACTGTAATAAAGATATATATTTGATTTGACGTCAGTTCATAGCAGTCTTCCTCTAAGGCAGGGTTGCACAACCTTTGGTTTTTGGACTTCAATTCCCAGAAGCCTAAGTCAATTTCCCCCAAGCACTGAACAGCCAATGTACTGACTTAGGCTTCTGGGGATTGAAGCCCCCCTGTGGGTCATGCACCCCACGGTGGGAACCACTGCTCTAAGGTGAATGTGGGGGTTGTGTACATACAGTGTTCCAATCAATGCTAGCCTGTAACTAAGGCTGAGGAGAGTCACAGGCCAGCCACATCCATTCTCCATCCCTATGTTAAGGAGTTCAATGTGAGGACCATGCTATCCTATCGTTTAAGAATCCTTAACTGGAAAGGCAGGCCAGAGAGCCTCATCCAAGATGACTCAGAGAATTCCCTGCCTGAGTAGTGGTTCCAACCTGTGTCTTCCTAATCCAAGCCACACCGTCCCAAAACCAGGAAAAATCATACATTTCCTCCCATGGAGCCCAAAGGAGAAAAGAACGTGTGTGAGCCTTAGGTTTCTTGATGGCACATCTGGTACATAAGGACAAGTAATCATAACTTATCATGACATCTGCATAGCACCATCCAGAAGAAGAGCTGTTTTGAGCGGCCAGCGAGATTTATATCCTAAAATACTTCTCTGCCTATAAATTGGTTTTGCGCTCTCACTGCTTTTTGTCAGCGGTTTGGTAAACACAGTGCGTCAGCCACATTTCATCACAGACGACCCCCTCCGGATGCTGTGGATGGCAAATTCCATCACCTACCATCACCCATAGACAGTAGAGTCAACAATGAAGGAAGATGGAAACTGCAGTCAAACTATTATTATTATTATTATTATTATTATTATTATTATTATTATTATTATTATTATTATTATTATTATTACTACTACTACACAATATTTTGGCTGCAGGACAGTCGTTTAACCCCTGCACCACCAGAACTCTATAATGTCAGGTTGCTTACCTGTAACTGTCCTTTGTGGTCCCCTGTGAAACCACACCAATGGGTTTACTGCACATATGTGCAGTAAGCCCAGTTGTATGGATTTACAGAGACCACGAAGAAGAACTTGATGAGCATAGGGGCGGAAAAAGACATTGTAGATAGGCCATAATTAGAACATTGTTACATTTAACAAGAATTGTTATATTTAACTAGGATATAGCCATAACACTTCTATACTGCCCCATACCATACCCATCAAGCCCCGCACCGGAAAATATGGGAACTGCTCCGGCCCGGGTGCACATGCGCAGCAAAAACTCCTTTGCGCATGCGCAAAGGGTTCTGCGCTGACAAATAGCAGCGAGAGCGCAAAACCAATTTACAGAACCCTTTGCGCATGCCCAGAGCCCGTTTGTGATGGGCGCGCATGTGCAGTAACCCCTTTTGCCACTGTTGCAATACGGGACAGCGGCGGGAAAAGGGGAGGAACAGGCGCAGAAATACGGGATTTCCCGGCCAATGCGGGATACAGTACTTGACAGGAATGTCATATCCATTCAGAGGATGTCGTGGGTCATTGCTTAGTTCTCTCGGCATCCGCTGCTACTTCTCTCCTTATCTAAGGTGGAGCAATACCAACAAGAGGGTATATTTTCCTCAACTGGTGTAGATTTGAGGCATCCTGTCACTAGAAGCATGGCTTCATTAACCGTGGGTACTCAGAAAGAGCCTCCACGAAGATTGTGAATACAGTCAGGTGTACCTTGGCTGGCAAACCAAACTAAAGATAACACCGTAGCAAGGGTTTATTGACGAGTAAGTTGGCAATTGCCCCAATGCTTTGTACGACTGAAGTCTGGAGTTCAGAAAAATCAGACTTCCTTAATCTGTTGGCCTTCAAATGTGCTGAGCCGTAACTCTCCATTATTCCCAGCTGGCTTGGCTAGATTGAAAATGACTCGGGAAGGTGCGTTTAAAACAGGGGTTCCCAACCTTTTCAAGCCGGGGGCCGGGCCACGCTCTCTCAGTCAGCTTCGAGGGCTGGGCGGCCATTTTGCCCTGCCTGCATGGTTGGGATGGCCATTTTGTCCCAACAGCTTCAAAGAGGCAGCCATTTTATTTCTCTAATGCCTTTGGAGTGGAGGGACCCCACATTAAATGGGGCCATGGGCTGGATCCGGCCCATGGGCCTTAGGTTGGGAACCCCTGGTTTAAATACATTCTCTAAGGTGCGTGTTTTACTTCCACTTCTGGGAGCAACAAGGGTGGTGCAGGCCAGATGAACTGGTGTCAGGGGCCAGATCTGGCCCATGGGCCATAGTTTGAGCACCCCTGGTTTAAGCAGAGAAAAATGGCAGCTTAAAATCTACCTCGTCCTGTTGCAAAACAGATTGCAAGGCACGTTTTACTTCCGCTTCCGGTGGGAGGAACCACGGGACCGGCCTGCTGAACCACGGGACCGGCCCGTGGCCCAAAAGGTTTGGGCACCCCTACTCTAATGCTTCCAATGTTCAAAGTTCTTGAGCTCCTTAGGGTGGCTCCACTCCCAGTTGGTTCCAGGAGTTGTAATTCATCTCTCCACCTTTTTATTACTATTGCTAGAAAAAAGAAGAGTCTCGGAAAGGGTTGAAAACCAGCCTTTGGAGACTGCATGCATCTGCTTTATGCAATGAACATGTGAAGCTCCTGCCGGCAGCCTATCTGGGTGGCAAACAGGCTGTTTGCAGCCAAATGTAATTCAAGACTTCATCTATTATACGGTAGATTGTCTTTTGCACAGTGTACTCACCGGGAGGCAGAGATTTCTGCCAGGATTCATTACACCAAACAGCCTTGTGCCTGGCTTAGTGACTTCAAGCAATACATTAGGCAGAAATTACGTTTTCCCTTTTTTGAAAAAAGCCGTTGTAGTTTACCAGCAGTTTCTTACCCAGACCCAAACTTGCGTCCGTTTTGTATCATTGCTGGATCATGAGCCCTCCAGTCGAGATCTGCTTGTATACCAGGAGACCAGCTGTTTGCTGAAGCAACGGGAGCGGAAATTAGAATTAAGTTTCTGCAGGGACTTCTTTGGAGCGGATAGTATTTCTCCTTTTCCCTTCTTATAGCAGAACCAATATGAATCTTAAGTTACCTGGGGAAAGGTGGAAGGGTTTTGGAATGATAGTTCTGGATTACCACCAAGGCCAAGAATCGTGTGCAGAGTGTTTGTTTGTTCTGTTGGATAGCTCAGTGATTAAGCCAGGGGTTCTCAATGTTTTCCAGGCGAGGGCCGGGACACACTCCCTCCCTCAGACAGCTGAGCGGGCCAGGCTGGTGCCGTAAAACACACCCGCAGTTGTCATAAACCCGCAGCAGTTATAAAACGCGCCCATCCGGGCGTGTTTTACTTCCACTTCCCGGAGCGATGAGGGCAGCATGGGTCGGATGAATCACAGTAAACCAATTTGTGTGGATTCACAAGGTGCTTGGACTTCTGGGAATTTAAATCCAAGAACATCTGGAGTGCCAAGGTTCGCCATCACAGCCCTAGGATGATTCAATACCAAAGCAAAGCAATCACAGTTCTATACCGCCCCATATAAGCACTTTGTGCACTCTCTGTGCGGTTCACAAGTTAATTAGCATTTTGCCCCCCAACATGCCGGGTACTCATTTTACCCACCTTGGAAGGATGGAAGGCTGAGTCAACCTTGAGTCCTGGTCAGGATCAAGCTCACAACCTTTTGGTTTCAGGATAGTTTAACCTCTGCACCACCAGGGCTCATCCGTCCAATCACTTTTTATAACAGGCATATTAGGGAAATGGACCTGAAGCTTTAGGGATCCGTTAATTCTTTGCTTGGGTTTAGTATAACTACTACTTTCACCTTCATCAACATTTTTGGAATATGGTTGCTGCTCCAGCAGTTATTAAAGAATTGAACAAGCCATCCTTTTTAGTTTTGCCCATAATTGATCAGCCACTGATTGAATGGATAGAGCCATTAGATATAAATATAACCATTTCATTATAGCATGATAGATGGCAGCTGGTAAATGAATATAATATGACTGTTATGGTACAAGATGTTGCAGGCTATAACCCATTTTGGATGATGCATGTGGCTAGAGTGGACAATCAGTCCAGCTGTGAAACATTTGTTAAGATGCCACATGACTGCTGAGTATTCTTTTTAGTGGGATTGCTTGTGGGCGTAACCCCTTTCTGGAGGTGAAAAAATTACTTGCATCACCTTCAAGAGATGTAAACAGTATAAATTTCCATGCATTGATGAAGTAGGCGTAGTAATGCAAACCAAGCTTGGGACAGTTAGCTCCGTTCCTACAACACTAAGGCCATACCGACCAGCACAAATAAACAACCTCATACCAAGCATATTCATTCAAACATGGACACTTACAACAAAACCTAAATGAAAGTTGGTCACCAAGGAAATGAGCTGTCTGAGGAAGGCTGCTGGAGTGGCTAGAAAGGATAAAACCAGGAATCTATAGCTATAAAGCAAAAGTGTGGGTTCGGTGTCCGGAATGGGCTGCCGCACCCCTTGACCAAACCCCATAAGATTCGGCACACACGTACCTTGTGCACGTGATCAGGTCATTGTCAGGGTCCCAAAGCCCATGGGGGGTGGGGTTTGCCCCCTAAATTGATCTGCAAAGTGGGGTATATTCTACAGAAGGGTTTGTGTCTGTCCCAATGCTAGGCCAACCAGGGGGGGTTGTGATGTCATCACCAAGCTCACATCACAGGCCCACCGCAGGCCAGTAGGTTTCACGGGCAACACTGGCACTCAGCTAGCCAGGTTGGGACCACCCGGGCAAAGCCGGGCACCCCTGCTAGTGAGATTATAAGGGAAAGAATTGATATAGAGCCAATCTTAAACTACATACAGAGACATACAGGGTCTATTCCTGCAGGATTTACAGGTAAGCAGTCGCTGCAAATCCTAACACCAGCAGCTGTTGGAAGATGTAGTCCAAAGGGTGTCCACCCCTCCAAGTATTTTGGGGTTGTTTCTTTTAGATATTTCCAGCCAGTCTCCTTCACCCCAAGATAGTATCCTGGATATTCCAGATGTTCCATGAAAACAGTGCCATAATCTCAAAAAAAAAATCTTGTCTTCTTGGTGGCAAAGCATGGCTTCACAGGACTTGGGTGTATTTCAGTATGTTAACTGCATGCGTTCCTTATCTTAATTGTACATAAAACAAATAAAGAGGAGAGGCTGGCTTAAACAATCAAATGGGATTTTTATTTTGGCACCATGGATAATAAGAATGGAGAGAAAGGTAAGTTCTTTAGATAGAAGCAATAAGCGTTAAAACAACAGTAAGAGCTTAATATATTTCTTAAGTAATTAAAGTTTCAAATAATTAAGGTACAAACTCTCAGTGTTTCTTATGCCGCTATTGACAGACTTCATAAACTCTTCCACAAAATCTCATATAGATATCGAGCTCCTTTCAGCTCTCAGCTGTCTTTTTTTGTTTTCGCTCCCCAAACCAAAATATCTCAATTTAAGTTTCACCAACCTCACCCACATGGACTACAAGATTCCACATATGATAACAGATCATCACCCAGCTATTCAACAGCCTATCATGCCAGCACTCTGCCCAAGACCACCCATAACCCAGCCACCCAAAGCTGTTTATATACAAACCTGATCATAGGTCAGTAATGGTGAACCTTGGCACTTCAGGTGTTCTGAGACTTCATTTCCCAGAAGCCCAAGTCAGCACTCCTCCTGATCAGGGAATCTGGGAATTGAAGTTCAAGAACACCTGGGGTGCCAAAGTTTGCCATCACTGTCATAGGTGGTGACATCCCGCTAAGGTAATGGATTAGATCATACAGCCAGCGACTCAACGCTGAGTGTCAGACGGTTAACCAAACTGACTCCCTAAAGGGGGCAACGGCTATGGGTGGATGAGCCCCTTTAGGTGGGTTGATGGTCCCCCTCAGTGGAGGAGATGCCACTGGAAACCATCCTATTGGGCCCAACAGCAAAATGAGCAGAGGAGGAACTCAGATTCCCAACGGTCATGGAGGCGGAAGAGGCCATGCCAGAAGGACTGGCTGTGAAGGTGCATTTTGTCCATATCCTCAAGGCCGTGGCAGTCCATTGCAGTCCCGGTGTTAAATCCTGCATGTCTCATTTAATGTGTGCCGCAGGGGATGACTCTGAGATCATAGTGTGTGGGTCACTTCATGGCAAACTGGGATCCACCTTAAACAAATTCACGCCAACGACATTTTTCTTGCTTCAGGGGGGGAATGCATTCTCGGACACAAGTTGCAGTCAACGATGACAACAACGATGGCACAGTTTGAAATGGGGGAATCGCCACAGGCTGCTGCCAGTCAGAGATGGCAATATTGGACTAAATGTGTGTGGTGTATGAATCCATATTATTCTTTTTCTTTTGGGTCTAGGTCAAACTTTAAACTGGCAAAAGGAACCCACCTTCTTGGCTTTGTTGCTGGCCAAACTTAAGTCCTCATTGGTAGTAACAGGCAGACCAGCAGAGATCTGGATTCTGTATCTTTCCACATTCACACAGTGTGTTGTTATCCACCAGTAGCCCCCACCTGAGCATTTAGGGACTCTGACCCATAGTCTATTCAGGGTCTTCCAGTTCCTCAGCCATATCATCCTTTAACATTATTCATTGTCCACTGAGCTCCTTCCTCCATCTTCTAATTTGATTTTGGTCTTTCGTACCCTTAAGATTGTTTGTTCTTGCTAAAAAGCTCTTCCTTGATCTGAGTCAGTGAAGTTGAAACTCATCTCCATTCAGAGGATGTCGAGGGTCATTCTCGTGCTTAGTTCTCTCAGTGTACACTGCCGCTTCATTCCTTATCTTAGGCAGAGCGATACCAACAAGAGATATATTTTCTCAACGGATGTACGTTTGAGGCATCCTGTGACTCTACGCATGACTTCATTGACAGCAATGTCAAGTTGTTTTGTATGTGTGGATGTGCTCCATACTGGAGCAGCATACTTTGCTGCAGAGATAATGTATGTATGCAGCATGGATGGTTGAGCTCCCCATGTATAGTTAGGAATCCATATAAGGCTGTGATGGCGAACCTTGGCACTCCAGATGTTCCTTGAACTTCAATTCCCTGAAGCCCCCGTGAATCCACGCGAATGAGCGCATTTTACTTTCACTTCCAGGAGCAACAAGGGTGGCATGGGCCAGATGAACCGCAGTAAACCCATTTGTGTGGATTCACGGGGGCTTCTGGGAATTGAAGTCCAAGAACATCTGTAGTGCCAAGGTTCGCCATCATGGATATAAGGGAACTTCATGTAAAGTATGCATCCATCCAGTCCAGTTTTGTCAGCTGAGTCTTGACCATGCTGGAACAGGATGGACCAACAGACTTCTATGTGGATCGGCAGTGACTTTGGAATTGCTTTCACAACCCTCTCACCGATCAGACAGTGACTTGAGGGAGACTGGCAGTTGGAGAATGTTGTAAAGGAGGCATCCAAGAAGAGAAGCCTGGTTATAATGGGGGACTTCAATTACCCTCACATAGACTGGGTGAACTGTTGTTGTTCAGCACATGATAAAGAGATAAAGTTCCTAGATATGCTCAATGATTGTTCCCTGGGACAGATGGTTGAAGACCCAACTAGAGGTACAAGAATCCTTGACTTGATCCTGAGTAATACTCAGGATCTGGTGCAAGATGTTAATGTGACTGATCCAATAGGGAACAGTGACCACAACTCAATTATGTTTAACTTGATCATAGACCGCAAGTCACTGATAAAATCTAACACAGAGACCTTAAATTTTCAAAAAGGAAATTTCCCAAAGTTGAGGAAACTAGTAAAAAAGAAGCTGAAAGGGAAAATTGAGAGAGTCCAAACACTCCAAGAGGCATGGAGGTTGTTTACAAAAACAATAACAGAGGCCCAATTGGAATGCATACCCAAAAGGAAAAAGGGCACTGCCAGGTCCAAGAGGACTCCAATGTGGCTTACAGGAGCTGTTCGGGAAGTGATCAAGAGCAAGAGAAGCTCATTTAGAAGATGGAAGGCTTGTCCGAATGAGGACAGCAGGCAGAAACATAAATTCTGGCAGAACAAATGCAAGGCAACAATCAGGAAAGCAAAGCAAGACTTTGAGGAGCGTATAGCTAAAAATACTCAGAGAAATAACAAAGACTTCTTTAAGTACATTAGAAGTAAGAACCCAACTAGGAAGGCCATTGGACCATTAGATGACAATGGAAGGCAAGGGGTTATTAAAGAGGAAACAGAGATTGCAGAGAGACTCAATGAATTCTTTGCTTCAGTATTCACTGAAGAAGACAGAGGCCACATGCCCAAAACAGAGCCTATCTTCGTAGGGAGGGAAACCGAAGAATTAAGCCAGATAGAAATAACCAGGGAGGAGGTCCTTGCATGTCTTTTTAAACTAAACACTAACAAATCACCAGGACCAGATGGCATCCATCCACGAGTTCTCAGGGAACTTAAAGATGAAATTGCTGATCTCCTAGCCAAAATATATAATCTTTCCCTCAAATCAGGCTTTGTGCCTGATGACTGGAAGGTAGCGAATGTAACACCAATTTTCAAAAAAGGATCCAGGGGTGATCCAGGAAATTACCGACCTGTCAGTTTGACATGTGTCCCAGGTAAGGTGATGGAAACCATCATAAAAGATAGAATTAATAGGCACATAGAAGAGAAGGCACTGCTAAAGGAGAGCCAGCATGGCTTTTGCAAGGGCAAATCATGCCTCACTAATCTGTTGGAATTTTTTGAGAGTGTCAACAAGCATGTGGATAAGGGGGATCCAGTTGACATTGTTTATCTGGACTTTCAGAAGGCTTTTGACAAGGTCCCACACCAAAGGCTCTTGAATAAACTTACCAGTCATGGAATAAAGGGACAGGTCTTGTCCTGGATCAGCAACTGGCTAAGGGACAGGAAACAGAGGGTAGCACTCAATGGACACTTCTCCAAGTGGAGGGAAGTAAAGAGTGGGGTCCCCCAAGGTTCAGTACTGGGACCCCTGCTTTTCAACCTCTTCATAAATGATCTAGAGGTAGGAGTAAAAAGCAAGGTAGCCAAATTTGCTGACGACACTAAATTATACAGGGTAGTGAAAACTGTGAGAGATTGTGAGGAGCTCCAGAGGGATCTCTCGACACTGGGGGAGTGGGCAAAACAGTGGCAAATGAGTTTCAACATCAGTAAGTGCAGAGTGATGCATGTTGGGGCAAAGAACCCCAATTACATTTATAAACTGATGGGGTCTGAACTCTCTGCGACAAACCAGGAAAGGGACCTTGGTGTCCTGGTGGACAACTCAATGAAGGTGTCAACCCAGTGTGCCTCAGCAGTGAAAAAAGCAAACTCAATGCTAGGGATCATTAGGAAGGGTATAGAAAATAAGTCAGCAAGTGTCATTTTGCCTCTTTATAAATCTATGGTGAGGCCCCATCTGGAATATTGTGTACAGTTCTGGTCGCCATACCTCCAGAAGGATATTATGGAGCTGGAAAAAGTGCAGAGGAGGGCAACCAGAAGGATTATTAGGGGACTGGAACACCTTCCTTACCATCTGAGGCTGCAACGGTTGGGCCTTTTCACTCTTGAACGACGGCGTCTAAGAGGTGACCTGATTGAAGTTTATAAAATCATGCACGGTGTGGACAAAGTAGATAAGGAAAAACTGTTTTCCCTATCGCATAACACTAGAACTAGGGGACACTCGATGAAACTTTTGAGTACTAGTTCTCAAACAAATAAGAGAAAGTACTTTTTCACCCAGAGGATTACTGGTCTATGGAACTCCCTGCCAGAAGAAGTGGTGACAGCTGTCAGTCTTGACAGCTTCAAGAAAGGATTAGACGGGTTCATGGAGGACAAGAGTATCAATGGCTATAATTATGGATACTTAAGGACAACCTCCGGGTTGGAGAGATAGGCAGGATATCTCTCAATATCATTTCCAGGGTATCCTAAGCAGGTGAAGGCATCTCCTTGGGAATACCCTGAAGGAAATGGTGAGCCACTGTGTGAGACAGAATGCTGGACTGGATGGGCTGTGGCCTGTTCCACCATGCCTGTTCTTATGTTCTTATGTTCTTATGACTGTACCTTCTTTTGCATGCTCTGAGCTCCAGTCGCTCCTGTATAGATCCACCTTGTGTTGCAATCCTGATGTATTTTGCACATCTCTTTAAAATTCCCTTGAGATGTTCTAACACGCCATGACAGCCTCTTGCAATGGCCCTTTGAGGCTTGAGCAAACACACGCAGCATGGGAACAGGGAAGGAAGAGGTATATTGAATCAGTTCTAGCATCCTGCAGCCTGACATAGGCCAGAATGGACCCGTTTTAAGGAAGGAAGCCGAGACATTTCCCCTTTCTGTTGGCTTTGTAACTGCAACCTCCACTCACTTTGAGGGAAACAGTGCAGGAGACCTTCATGAGCTCTGCAGGGGTTGGTGAGACAACCACCGGACACGCATTGGGATATCACAGTTGTCTCCAACCAGATCAATACCATATTTTCCTACAAAAGACTACAGGTGATTAAACTGTTCCCCTGAAGGGTTTCTGGACTTTGATTTTTAGCTGAATGTTGGGTCAGGGGAAAGGTGCCAGAGACCCGGGGAGGAGAAAAAAACATTTGCTGACTCAAGGTCTGGAGAGGAGGCCAAGGAAGAATGTGGTTATCACCATGAAAGGATGAAATGATGGTGCAGAATGCTGTTATCCCTCATTCTTTCAGGACAGACCAGAAGACGGGGCTTCACCTCTCCTTTCCTTTACGGTCCCACCCACCATCCTGCCCACATGGCCCAGGGTCCAAAGGTGAAAGAAGAGACATAAAACCCAAGCAGCTCAGCCTCTACGTGCAGGTCCCTGTTTAGCTTAGAGACTCCCTCTCTCAATGGGCTGTAGGATGAAGCTGTTGTTGGCCACCTTGGCAGTCTATGGATTCTCTTCTCTCTGCATCCATTGCTCAGTCGCTTCCCTGGGTAAGAAGCAAACCATTTACTGCTCTGTTTGGAAAAAGTATTTTGGATAGAAATTCCCTATAGATGTAATCTTTTACAGAGTGGATTCTGGGGTTGTTCTCCTCCTCCTCCTCTTCGTCTTCATCTTCTTCGTGTCTTCGTATTATTATTATTATTATTATTATTATTATTATTATTATTATTATTATTATTATTATTATTATTTCATGCAAACACCAGGTAGCCATGAATTCCAAAAATTTGGTACGAAGATTATGTGTGAGACTGCAGATGTCCTCTTTGAGAAGATAACTCTGAACAGAGCATAATGAGATTTCAAGGGAGACAGATTATAAAAAGCCATCATAAGGTCAAGTATTGCAAAATAGGAAACGGAAACCAGAATCCTACTGCGAATTACACAGGGGTTAAATGCAACTGTGTGAGACACCATGGTGGATGGGTGCTAGTTAATGAGAGACTGGTTGTGTTCTTGGTGTGTGAACAGCATGTGATCGGCGTCCTGTCAAACTGCAACAATTAGCTTTAGCAGCATGCGCTATATCACTTTTGCACACATAACTTGCCAATAAGATTCTGGCTGGTGTTTTAAAAGGAGCCTGATGTGAATAAGGGTCATTATGAAGAAACAGAAAGGAGAGCATAATTAGGGGAAGAGAGCAGGGAGAGGGGAGAATAGGAAAACAGGAGAACCAGGGCCATAGCCATGGGGCCAGGGACACCGAAAACCCTCCTGAGGTAACAGCCCCCCCAACCACCCCGTGGTGACAATCTATATCTATAAAACAGAGGTGTGAGTTTGTATGTGCTCTATAGAAATCCACACTCCTGGACCGATCGCATTGAAATTCGGGACATACGTACCTTGAGTTGACAAGATCAGCACTGCAGGGGTCACGAGCCCCACAGAGGGTGTAGCCCCCCAAATTGATCTACAAAGGGGGCATACCCAACAGGAGGGTATGTCTGTTGCCGAGTGACATCATAGTGATGCTAACCCAGGTAGGCTGAGATTGTGACACCTTCGTGATGTAATTGAGCTGGCTAAGGGTGGTAAGTGACCATCAATGGGTGAGGGAAGCTGGACGGGTGAGGGGAGAGAGAGACAGAGAAAGGGAGGCTGCCCCGAGCAAAGCCGGGCAATCTACTAGTGTTATATACACGAGTGTGACATTGTTGCCTCTCCTGATTTTTTTTGCCCCTCCTGAAATTTTTTCCGCCCCCTCCCATCTAGAATCCTGGCTATGACCCTGAGGAGAATTAAGTAAGGATAAAAGTGGAGAATGAACAGGAATTTTGCAGATTCTTTGGGGAAATGAATTGGTGCTCCAGGACAGAGACCTTGCCAAGCTCCCAGAAGGTTGCAAGTTCAGTCCATAAGGAACACAGAGCAGATATAGCATCTGGTGGCAGGAAGAGCCCTTTCTGCCTGAGTGCTGCTGCCAGTCCACGTAAATATCACTGGACTATATGGAGCCATTGTTTCTAACCTGGTAGAAGGTGCCTTTTCTGTAGTCCAGAAAGAGAGTAACATTTCCGATCTGTATATTGGCAAAGATAAGGAGGAGAGGGGAAAAAACCTCTAAAATATTGTAGCAGTTTAAACAACAACCATTTTATTTAGGTATAAGCTTACTTACTGAAGAGCCCTGGAGAACAGTTACAGGTAAGCCACCTGTCATTATGGAGCCCTAGTGATGCAGTGGTTAAACTGCTGTACTGAAGCAGAATGCTAATTAAAGGTAAAGGTTTCCCTTGCTCGAAAGCCAGTCGTATCCGACTCTAGGGTGCAGTGCTCATCTCTGTTTCTAAGCCAAAGAGCCAGCGCTATCTGCTTCTGCAGACGTTTCCGTGGTCATGTGGCAGGCATGACTAGACACCGGAGCGCACGGAATGCTAATTACTGTACTTTTAAATCACCCAGAAAGTGCACTAAGTGCTATGGGGTAGTATATAAGTATAATTGCTGTTTCTATTGCTATTACATGGGTTGAAATCTGCTTCCTCTGCTCCTTTAAGTCAAATACCTTATTGGTATATTCAAACGTGTCCCATGACCAGGTAAAGGTAAAGGTAAATTGGGAGATGGTAGTTTGTTAACATAGACTAACATGGCAACCTTTTTAGAAATCTCCAATCTCTGCGTATTTTGGAGTTGGAAAACCCCCCCCCCCTAAAATTCTTATGCCATTTCTGCTGGGCTTTCCCAGTGCTAAGGTGCTCTTGAAGTGATTTACAGTCTCATAAACCACAATAAAAGCAACTGTACGACACCATTTCCACTGTAGCATCATTAAAATGAAATAATACCACCCCTTACCCATAAAAAACCCATAAAAATTATCTGTGTCTACAAAAAGTTAATGTCGTTACTGAAAGTTAAATGATATTATAAGCCATTTTAAAGAGATGTCTTCTAAAAGGGAGGAGATAAGAAACATATCACAACACAGATAGCATCTATGAAGTAAGGTGCAAATCATTGCCATGATTGCCTTTACACGGAAGGTAAATCTCTTAGGAAGCACTGGTCCCTCCTTGTCTCTGTCCAAAAAAAGGTGGATAAAGAGGGAAAGAAGGTTTCAGTATTTAAAATCCCCCAGTCTTAGTGGCTAGGTAATTCCAGGAGAAAGCTGCAGTGGATTAGTGGTTAAGATGCTAAGCTTCTTGACCAGAAGAAAGGCAGGTCAGCAGTTCGAGACCCAAGTCGTGCATGATGGAGTGAGCTTCCATAGTCTTTCCCAGCTCCAGCTAACCTAGCAGTTTGAAAGCAAGACGTTGCAAATAGATAAATAGGTACCACTTTGGCAGGAAAGGTAACAGTGTTCCCATTGCACCCATTGTGTCTAGTTAGGCCTGCCACATAACCACGGAAACGTCTACAGATGCCAATATTGGCTCTATAGCTGTAAATGGAGATTAGTATCACCACGCCTAGAGTCAGACACAACCGAGTTTCAAACAAGGAAGACCTTTTCCTTTACCTAATTCCAGAAACTATAGTCAGGAAAAGAAACTTTTTTGAAGTTCCGTCACTAATGTAAAGTTCCACTACAAATCTTGCCCGTTCCCCCCCCCCCCCCTAAAATGTTCAAACAGTAATGCAGATGAGCCCTGGCGGTGCAGTGGTTAAACTGCTGTACTGCAGCCCAAACATTGTGAGTTTGATCCTGATGGGTTAAAGGTTGAGTCAGCCTTCCATCCTTCCAAGGTGGGTGAAATGAGTACCCAGCATGTTGAGAGTTACTGCTAATTGCCATGTGAACTGCCCAGAGAGAGTGCATTATGTGCTATGGGGGCAGTATAGAAGTGGGATCGCTATTGCTAATGCACACCGTTTGACTCCCATCTCTTACACAACTCTCTTAGGTGACCAGCTTTGGCCCAGGAAGAGGGAGGTTTCTTCACAGGTGGTGAATCAGCACAGTAAGATTAGCATGATAGGATTGTCTGAAAAACTTTCTAGATAAGGAGGTCCAGAATCAGGCATGCCTGTTTTCCTGACTTTTGCCCTCTGTGACCTGAAATGCCCTTTGGATCGGACTCGTGATTCTCTGACCTGCCTTTGCCCCCTTTCTATGCAGTCTGGCTGATAAAGACAAGAGCTCAGGGCAGTTACTTCTAGGGATTACAGATCTCAGAATATTCCTGCCAGTATTGGGATTGATTTGATCTGATTGCTTTGATTTATTCGATTTGTATGCTGCCCACTCAGGGCGGCTCACAAAAATCACAACAATGATGTTTTAATTTTATTTCCATCGTACTTCTCTAGAGGAAGAAAAGAACCCAGAATTTTGGAACACGAAAGCCCGGCAGAGGCTGGAGTCGGCGCTCAGCTTGACCCCGATGAATCACCGAGCAAAGAACATCATTCTCTTCTTGGGTGACGGTGAGTGGATGAAGGGGAGGCCCACTGGTGTGTCACCAAAAGAGAAGGCATGAGAGAGCTCAGGGGGCTGGAAACCAAGCCCTAGGACGTAATGGCGCACCTTGGCACTCCAGGTGTTCTTGGACTTCAATTTCCAGAAGCCCAAGTCTCTATGAATCCACATGAATGGGTGGCACCATCTCCTATTTTCACACTTCTTAGGAGCTGAGGTCATTGAGTTGCAAAGGGGTGGGGCGAGGGTGATACTTATCATGCGCACAATGATGGCTACATTTCTGCTACAGGCTGAATATCAGGAAAAACTTCCTAACTGTTAGAGCAGTACGACATTGGAGCCTGTGACCTTCCAACACGGGAGGGATTCGAGATGAAATTGGACAACCAACTGTCAGATATGCTTTAACTCAGGTTCCTGCCTTGAGCAGTGGGGGGGTTGATGGCCTTAGAGGTCCCTTCCAACTCAATTATTATGTGATTCTATGAACTCCAGTTTGTCAGAAAACGGCATTTGCCAAAGGAGAGCCGTAAGTACAAAAGTAGAACAACTGCAGCAGTTCTCATCCTAGTGGGGGGGAAACTGATCATCTCCTTGCAACATCTTCTGGTTCTCCGTTGCCTTCTCTTGGCTCTTGAGCTTAACCTATGTTCCCTCTTCTTTTGTGGCCCAGACTGTGACTAAATAACCCTTCAGAGAGAGACTGGAATTAGGCAAAGACTACTGATGTTTTAGGACTACAAAGCCCACTGCTCTAGCTGGCATGGCCAAGGATGAGAAAGGCTGGATATTGTAGTCCAACAATATCTGGAGGCCACTCTTTACCCACCTGAGAAGTCACACCTGCTTTCAAGCTGGCCTCTATAAAGTTGGGAAGATGTCCATCTTAAGGCACAATGCAAGGGATTCACCAGGAGAGATGCTTAACCCACATGCTTGGAAATGGAGGCTGGGCATAAGAACATAAGAACAGCCTTGCTGGAAGAGGCCACAGGAGCCCATCCAGTCCAGCCTTCTGTCTCACACAGTGGCTCACCATTGGCTTCAGGGTATTCAGGGCAGAGGCTTACAAAACTGTGGTGAGAAAATAATGTGCCCCTAAACAGAGATGAGCACTGAACCCCAGAGTTGGAAACAACTAGCTTTCGAGCAAGGGCAACCTTTATGACTTTTAGCCCCTTCCTTTTACAAAATTTCAGCCAAGGTGGTTGCCTTCCCAGCTGTTGTCTTCGTCTTCCACCCACACCTACAGATGGTGCTCAAAATATTAAAACTTACAGTAGTATGGATGATGTTTTGGCAGACTTGGTTTATAGAACAGAGCTGATTTACATGAAAGGACTCCATAAAGGATGCTATTGTCTAGACCCGTGATGGCGAACCTTGGCACTCCAGATGTTATTGGGCTTCAATTCCCAGAAGCCCAAGCACCCTGTGAATCCACACGAATGAGTTTACTGCGATTCATCCAGCCTGCGCTGCCCTTGTCACTCCCGGAAGTGGAAGTAAAATGCGCCCGTGCGGAGGAAGGGTTAACCCAGAAGAGTCTTAACCATACAGGCGCGTTTTGCTTCCGCTTTCAGGAGCGACAAGGGCGGTGCGGGCTGGATGAATCGCAGTAAACCCATTCGTGTGGATTCATGGGGGCTTCTGGGAATTGAAGTCCAAGAACATCTGGCGTGCCAAGGACATCTGGCGTGCCAATTCATCTTGACCCTTCCTGGAGGTAAGGCTCTGATCCGTCAGCAAAACCCACCCTACTTTCCAGCTGGCCTTTGCAACCTGATTTACGCCCACTGAGTCCGGCCTCTGGCACCATCCGTTGTGTCTCCCTATAACTCAACCCACAGTTTTCACAAAGTAGCTTTTGGCAGCGGGGCAAGTGGCAGTTGGCGTTGCCAAGGCTGTTTTTCATTCCCAGGGAGAAAGGTTGAGGTGTCCCTGCCAACTTGTTCCCGCTCTGTGCCAACTTTCTGGCCTCCTTGGAAATTGGGCCAGGTGGGATTTGGGAAGCCTCCGTGTTAGAAAGCTGCCAGCCAGCCAACCGCAAGAAAGTCAGCCTGTGCTTTAGCAAAACATCTCCCAGGGCTGAGTTATGGTCAGAGCTTTATTTTCCCCATAAGGGAAACTGAGGCACAGGTAGCCCACACTGTCTGCATGTTCCCCACCGGGGCTCCGAACCTATCCTCTCTGAGTCATAAGAGGACCACAATTTACGCAAGAAGAGGTAGGTTGATGATGAGAAACAGCTCAGAGAAGCCTTTGTCACCACTGAACTACGGTGCTGGGAGACAGAGGATTTCTGTAATTCACATTTTGTGTACATGTTAGCGAATGTAACACCAATTTTCAAAAAAGGATCCAGGGGTGATCCAGGAAATTACCGACCTGTCAGTTTGACATGTGTCCCAGGTAAAGTGATGGAAACCATCCTAAAAGATAGAATTAATAGGCACATAGAAGAGAAGGCGCTGCTAAAGGAGAGCCAACATGGCTTTTGCAAGGGCAAATCATGCCTCACTAATCTGTTGGAATTTTTTGAGAGTGTCAACAAGCATGTGGATAAGGGGGATCCAGTTGACATTGTTTATCTGGACTTTCAGAAGGCTTTTGACAAGGTCCCACACCAAAGGCTCTTGAATAAACTTACCAGTCATGGAATAAAGGGACAGGTCTTGTCCTGGATCAGCAACTGGCTAAGGGACAGGAAACAGAGGGTAGCACTAAATGGACACTTCTCCAAGTGGAGGGAAGTAAAGAGTGGGGTCCCCCAAGGTTCAGTACTGGGACCCCTGCTTTTCAACCTCTTCATAAATGATCTAGAGGTAGGAGTAAAAAGCAAGGTAGCCAGATTTGCTGACGACACTAAATTATACAGGGTAGTGAAAACTGTGAGAGATTGTGAAGAGCTCCAGAGGGATCTCTTGACACTGGGGGAGTGGGCAAAACAGTGGCAAATGAGTTTCAACATTAGTAAGTGCAGAGTGATGCATGTTGGGGCAAAGAACCCCAATTACATTTATAAACTGATGGGGTCTGAACTCTCTGCGACAAACCAGGAAAGGGACCTTGGTGTCCTGGTGGCAACTCAATGAAGGTGTCAACCCAGTGTGCCTCAGCAGTGAAAAAAGCAAACTCAATGATAGGGATCATTAGGAAGGGTATAGAAAATAAGTCAGCAAGTGTCATTTTGCCTCTTTACAAATCTATGGTGAGGCCCCATCTGGAATACTGTGTACAGTTCTGGTCGCCATACCTCCAGACGGATATTATGGAGCTGGAGAAAGTGCAGAGGAGGGCAACCAAAATGATTAGGGGACTGGAACACCTTCCTTACCATCTGAGGCTGCAACGGTTGGGCCTCTTCACTCTTGAACGACGACGTCTAAGAGGTGACCTGATTGAAGTTTATAAAATCATGCACGGTGTGGACAAAGTAGATAAGGAAAAACTGTTTTCCCTATCGCATAACACTAGAACTAGGGGACACTCGATGAAACTTTTGGGTACTAGTTCTCAAACAAATAAGAGAAAGTACTTTTTCACCCAGAGGATTACTGGTCTATGGAACTCCCTGCCAGAAGAAGTGGTGACAGCTGTCAGTCTTGACAGCTTTAAGAAAGGATTAGACAAGTTCATGGAGGACAAGGGTATCAATGGCTATAATTATGGATACTTAAGGACAACCTGCGGGTTGGAGAGATAGGCAGGATATCTCTCAATATCATTTCCAGGGAATCCTAAGCAGGCATCTGCTTGGGAATACCCTGAAGCAAATGGTGAGCCACTGTGTGAGACAGAATGCTGGACTGGATGGGCTGTGGCCTGTTCCAGCAAGGCTGTTCTTATGTTCTTATGTTGAGTTTCTTTGGGCACTGTGGTGGCTTAGTGGTTAAGACAGGGTACACAGAACCACCTCAAATATTGTGGTATTTTTAACCACATTTAGGCGTACCCTGGTAACGGTAACCTTGTGTCGCTGGCTAATCTTTCTCACACAAGGTCAGGCGAAGGGAACTGCAGAATGAGTGAATTCACCAAAAGGTCCCTTCATTTTGGTAGTTTCACATCTGACCTAGATATGGCAGAAGAAGTGGTTAAGATGCTGAACTTGATGACATGAAGGTCAGCAGGTGAGCAGTTCGAGACCCAGGTACTGCATGAGGGAGTGAGCTCCTGTCTCTGTTCGTAGTTCGAAAGCAAGAAATTGGAAGTAGATAAAAAGGTACCACTTTGGTGGGCCTCTTTGACAGTGGCTGGACATGATGATCCAAACCAGGAATGCTCAAACTACAGCCCATGGGCCAGATCCAGCCCCAACACCAATTCATCCGGCCTGCACAGCTGCCGTTACTCCCAGAAGCGGAAGTAAAATTCACATGGATGGGCGCATTTCACTCCCACTTCTGGGAGCAATGAGGGCGGCGTGGGCCAGATGAATTGGTGTCAGGGGCCGGATCTGGATCATGGGCCATAGTTTGGGCACCCCTGATCCAAACGATCCCTTTCTGCCCTGCAGTTCTAAGATTATTATCACCATTTTAAAATTTAGATGGGGGAGATTTTCTGTGATTTGCAGCCTACGTCTTCAGAAGCCGCCGGTTCGGTTCTTCAGAATTGCTAAGAATGTATAATTCGTAGATGTTCCAGAGGCCTCAAAGGATTTTTTTATTGAGTTCTTACTGTTATGTTATTTGTAGCCGTTTCACAGCAAAGCAGGCCAGGTTTCAGGCAATTTAGTTCTCCACCTTTTTAGTCCAGCTAATAAACACCCTCAGACTAGATACTTGAGAGAAAGAAAAACAGCATTTACTCACAAAATGAGGTCAGAAGATACACATGTGCTCAGGAGTCTTGGTGAAGTTGCATTAGGCCAATAATGAAGGCAGGAAACCCAGGTGAGTTAGTTTTGAAAAAAAGTAAGTAAAGGTGGCCTTTCTTCCAGCTACGTAGCCTGGAAGATGGAGGCACAAAAAAGGACATCCTTCTTCTTTGGAAGGCAGAAAGCAAGAGAGAGAAGGCCAGGACAAACAAAGGCCTTAATACATGCAAATAGGGTCAGGGAACCCCTGAGGCAGGAAAGAACCTTTCTAATTGTAATTAGAGGCAAACAATGCAAAACAATTTCCTTTAGGTCAGGCTAGTCTTTCCTGTCTCTCTGGTTAGTGCGTTAGCATTCACTGCATGCTGGGGTTGTACTAGGATACTCAACACTTACAACAACCCTGCATGGCAAGTCAAACAGCCGTCTCTGTCGTAGATGGAAGCAAAATATGCCCTAATCCAAAAGCACTTAAAAGGGTTGAGATTTCTACGAGGCCACTTTGCTGCTTGCTCTGGGCACTGAGATGTTCAGTCAACTCCAACCACAATGTTGTGAACATGGCCTTCCACTCACCCATCTGCAACCCTTCCCAGTGCCTCAGCAAGCTTGCAATTCAAGCCGTGCCATTATAGCCACTGATTTCATCACATCCAATGAATCTCGCAATCTCCTGGAGAAACCTTCTGTCCCAGGGAGTTCTTGGAAAGCAAGAAGCCCCCTTGCCTGACTCCAGCGACTCTGTTGGGAAGACGCTTAAGTCAGAAGGCCAAGTTGGCCGTCCCACAGCAGGGGTATGGGTGCCAACAGTGTGATGGAGACACAGTCGGACGCCTGGCAAATGTCTTTTTAAGCCAGGGGTGTCCAAACTTTGCAACAGGGTGAGATAGATTTTTAGGCTGCTATTTTCTCTGCTTAAACCAGGGGTGTCCAAACTCCGGCCCCCGACACCACTTCATCCAGCCCACACCAACCTTCCCGCAACTGCAAGCGGAAGTAAAATGCGCCTGTACAGGCATGTTTTACTTCCGCTTCCAGGAGTGGCAAGGGTGGTGTGGGCCAGATGAATTTGTGCCATGGGCCAGATGTGGCCCACGGGCCAGAGTTTGGGCACCCCTGGTTTTACTCTCACATTGTTTCCTGGAGGAATTGTGTGACCTTGAGCTGCTTGTCTTGTTTCTGTCTCCAGCCTCCCTCCTTCTCTGACTCGTTCTTCTGTCATTGGCTGCGCTGCATGCCAGGTGTCCAGAATCTTTTTGAAATTTAGTGCTAGGAGTCCCCGGCTATGAGCCACAGAGTGTGCCAAGGCACAGAAAGAGGAAGGAGCAGGCCGAACTTAGTGCCCTGTTATCTCAGACAGGATGCTGATCCTTAAAGCTTGTGTTGTGCTTGGCTTCATCACACCTGCTGTGGTTAAGGCTTTCGGCTCACTGCCGGCCAACCCCAACACCCCCCAGCAACCTCCCAATGCTATGCGCTATGGACCTAAATACAGCAAGCTTGTGCCGCCTCTGGGCACAGTAAACGGATCATGATAGCCTAAGAGGTAGAACCTTTCATGGTTTGAGTAATTAGTTGGTTAACCAGCAGAAGCCAATGTAATCAATGACACAAAAGGCTGTAGTTTGCTCTTCCTTCCTTCCTTCCTTCCTTGGCACTTGTATGTGTTGTTAGGGGCCATGGTGGCTTAGTGGTTAAAATGCTGAGCTTGACAATCAGAAGGTCATCAGTTCGAGACCTGAGTGCTACGCGATGGAGTGAGTGCCTGTTGTCTGTCCCGTTGTCTGTCCCAGCTCCTGCACACACACACAAACACACACACACACACACACACACGTGACTGGCTTTTGAGTAAGGGAGACCTTTACCTTTACCTATGTGTTTTACTAGGGAAGGTTGGGATGAGTCATAAATGAGCACTAGATTGATGGGCACTGAGGTCTCATACGTTATCAAGGTGGGTGGGTATGTTGGGGTTTTTAATTGTTTTTAATATTATGTTTTAATCCTGTTGTGAGCCGCCCTGAGTTGGGTTCACCTGATTGGGCGGCATAGAAATTTGAGCTATAAATAAATAAATAAATAAATAAAATATATAAGAGCTCTACGGGTGAATTCATGAACTCAAGAAAAGCCTGCATCTGAACCACCACTTCATCCAAGTCTGATTTGACAAAAAAGAGCCCCAAGAGGTGAGATCAGGGACCTGAACTTTGCTCCTCAACCATGGTGAGCCAGATCTGGACCCATCTGTAGGCCACTCTCTTTCCCCACTGAAGTGAGACATGTTGCAATCCTGTTTTTACATAGTTTAAAACAAGGGTGCCCAAACTTTTTGGACCATGGGCCGGTCATTTGGTTCAGCAGGCCGGTCACGTGGTTCCTCCCACTGGAAGCGGAAGTAAAATGTGTCATACAATGTTTTGCAACAGATATGTTTTGCAACAAGATGAGATAGATTCTAGGCTGCCATTTTCTCTGCTTAAATCAGGGTTGCCCAAATTATGGCCAGTGGGCCACATCCAGCCTCCAATGCCAATTCATCCGGCCCACACCACCCTCATCGCTCCTGGAAGTGGAAGTAAAATGCGCCCAGGAGCGATGAGGGTGGCAGAGCCGGATGGATTGGTGTTGGGAGCCTCATGCGGCCCACTGGCCGTAGTTTGGGCACCCCTGATTTAAAACATTTGCTAAGTCTGCTTTGGTGCATAATAAATCAGTGGATCCTGTTTCATGCAAATCAGCATCTTCTTTTCTTCTGTTTTTTGGTGATAGGGAAGTGGCTTCCATCCACAAATGTGTTGTTATTTTCACCGGGAGGACAATGATTTTTAAAAAAACACCCACAAAATTAATCATTGCCCAAGTACTCATACAAAGACAACGATGCAACTAAAAATTACATTAGACTGACAACGCTTGTTAGAGAGTCTTCTTGTTCTGTTCCTTTTACTTCTTGGAAATTACGCAGACCTTGAAATGTAGTAATTACTTTGCACCCCCTTCAGAATAGGAAGCTCTGCTCTCCAATTTACTTGGCCTCTGCTTAAATCCAACATTGATACAAGATTGCTTGTCTTTTCCTAATGATGACAAAATGCTTGCCGTTTCAGGTTTATGAGCTGTGTCTCTCACATGCGCCTTTCCGTACCACAAAAAGACAAACTCCTCGGGAAGCCTTTGTGAAGCCCAAATAAGCTTGAAATGGAACCCATTAGAGCAGGGATGCCCAAACCTTTTGGGCCGTGGGCCGGTCATGTGGTTCAGCGGGCCGGTCACACGGTTCCTCCCACCAGAAGCGGAAGTAAAACGTGCCTTGCAATCTGTTTTGCGTTTTCTCTGCTTAAACCAGGGGTGCCCAGGGGTGCCCAGATCCAGCCCCAATGCTAATTCATCCGGCCTGCACCGCCCTCGTTGCTCCCAGAAGCGGAAGTAAAACAGAACAAAAGAAGATGCTGATCTGTGCGTTTTACTTCTGCTTCCAGGAGTGACGAGAGCGGCGCAAGCCGGATGAATTAGCATCGGGGGCCAGATCCAGCCCATGGGCCATAGTTTGGGCACCCCTGCATTAGAGTATAGTCTTAAGCACAAGAAAAGACCAATGAGATTTACTGTGAATCCACACAGCTCAGATTGTGCTGTTAGTTGGTTCAAAGGCAGCTAGCACACCCATTTAAAATGTCTTTAAAAACAACTATGATAATTAGCAACTTCTTCTTCTGCCCTATCCAAATGCAAATATAGGCAATCATCATGGTGATCAGCCATGAAGACTGCCCTGAGAATATAATGCAGCGGCCTTTGATCTGCCTTCCGCATCGCAATGTGACACCCATAGTGCCACTGGTCCTGAACCCTTTTGGCACGCAAAGTCCTTTTCATCCCCAGGACAGTATTGATGAAACCTGCCCTCCGTCAAGATGGATTCAAGTGGGATTTAATCCACTTGGGGACAAATCCCCCTTCCCTGTGGACTTCGGCACCCAAGTCTTTAGCCCTCAGGGTTGTCAGGTTAGTTAATCGCCACCTGACAATTGACATTGAGTTGCTGGCAGTAGGGTCTACTCTACTACCTTAGCAGGATAACCTGGCCAGACAAACATTAGCAACTACAGGTGCAAATAGAATGTCGAATTATCCTGGCCTGGATTGGTCTTTACCGTGCTAGCTACGATTACTCTAATGTGCAGCACATCACCAAAATGCTCCTTGATTGACCCTATTTAACACAATCAAGTTCTTCTTTCCCTTTAAAGGGAAAGATGTCT
This sequence comes from Bradypodion ventrale, assembly GCA_035047345.1. Taxonomy (NCBI): domain Eukaryota; kingdom Metazoa; phylum Chordata; class Lepidosauria; order Squamata; family Chamaeleonidae; genus Bradypodion; species Bradypodion ventrale. Next base: position 7,025,802 of record JAWDJE010000003.1, read on the forward strand.
CAAGATTGTTGAGTAGCTAGGTGTCTGTCTGTCCTTTGGTGAAGCTGCTTAGCAATTTTTTAGAAATGGAGCGCTTCCTTTCCACCCGTCTTCAACAGGCAAGGGAGAAGATGTTTTGCATTTCTTTTTAACTGTTGCTATTGCATCACTATGCCAGAGATGGCTAACCTTGGCACTCCAGGTGTTCTTGGACTTCAATTCCCAGAAGCCCTGATCAGCAGGATTTGATGATGATTTTTCTCTTTTTCTTTTCTGGTTTCGTCTTACGTGGGTGGAGGGAGGATATGGGTAATTTTTAATGGAAATGTCAGTTTTTATTTGTTTTTAATCTTGTTTTCAAATGGAGGTTGTTCAGGGGTTTTAATTGTAAATGTCTATGTTGTCTTACACAGTATTTTTATCTGTTGTTTGCCACCCTGAGTGGTGTTCTCTCCAGGAGGGCGGGGTACAAATTGATTTAATAAATAAATAAATAAATAAATAAATAAATAAATAAATGGAGTGCTAAGGTTAGCTATCACCGATTATGTTTTGAAAAGGCTTTAAAAAAAAAAAGCCCTGTGAAAGCATTGCAGATGTGCTGTGCCAGTTAGCAACACCACAGGTGAGTGAAAGGAAGGCTTTGCATTTCTCAAGATTGCTAAGTGGTTCCAACAAAGGGTGGCTTAAACCTGTGATGGTGAACCTAGGCACTCCAGGTGTTCTTGTACTTCAATTCCCAGAAGCCCAAGTCTCTGTGAATCCACATGAATGGATTCACAGAGACTTGGGCTTCTGGGAGCTGAAGTCCAAGAACACCTGGAGTGCCAAGGTTCACTATCACTGGCTTAAGCCATCCGCTTTGCTCTTGATCCCAGTCATCCTATGTGCTGGAATTGAACTAAACAGAGCAATCCTACCTGCACTAAAACAGACACGAAAACGAAAAACCAGTAGACCCTAACCCAAAAAGTGCTGGTAGGTCTGGATTGGGGAAGACTGGTAGATGGTGTCACATACATCATCTCATCACCATAAAAAGCTGATAAATAGCCTGACATCGACCCGGACCAAACCACTGGACAAATGCCTGTCTAACCGCATCTGATAACAATTTGACCACTGTGCTTTCAGGCATGGGGGTGCCCACCATCACAGCCGCCCGCATCTACAAAGGCCAGTTGTCTGGAGGTTCCGGGGAAGAGAATGTGCTGGCAATGGAGAAATTCCCTTATGTTGCCCTGTCCAAGGTGGGAGTGTATACCAAGGAAGAGAGTGTCTCTGTATGCTGCTGTGTTCACCTTCTTCTAGAACCACGATGGTGAACCTTGGCACTCCAGATGTTCTTGGACTTCAATTGCCAGAAGCCCAAGCACCCTGTGAATCCACACGAATGGGTTTACTGAGATTCATCTGGCCCACACTGCCCTCATCGCTCCTGGAAGCGAAAATAAAGCGCGCCCTTACGGAGGAAGGGTTAACTCGGAAGAGCCTTAACCATACGGGCACGTTTTATTTCCGCTTCCGGGAGCGACAAGGCAAGCATGGGCTGGATGAGTCGCAGTAAACCCATCCGTGTGGATTCACAGGGTGCTCGGCCTTCTGGGAATTGAAGTTCAAGAACATCTGGAGTGCCAAGGTTCACCATCAGAGTTCTAGATCAAGAGCAGCCATTTCTTAGAATCCTTCCAGTCTATCAATGCCTTTGCTTTAAAACAGGATGGCGATTTCCCCATCCTATCCAGCAGCTTCTAGCTGTGCTTATCTCATCTAAACCCTCAGTTCCACTTCACCATTTGAAGGAAGGCCTTCCTGAATGTCCACCCAGTTTCCTCTCCTCAGCCCTGTTACCCTCTTCCTCTCTGCCTTTCACCACCTCCCACAACACAGTTGATATTTTACACTCTACACCAGGGGTGCCCGAAATTTTCGGCCCGTGGGCCTGTCACACGGTTTAGCGGGCCAGTCATGTGGTTCCTCCCACCAGAAGCAGAAGTAAAATGCGTCTTGCAATCTGTTTTGCAACAGGTCGAGATAGATTTTAGGCTGCCATTTTCTCTGCTTAAACCAGGGGTGCCCAAACTATGGCCTGCAGGCCGGATCTGGCCCCCAATGCCAATTCATCCTGCCCACATTGCCCTCATCGCTCTCAGAAGCAGAAGTAAAATGCCCCCGTATGGGTGTGTTTTGCTTCCAGGAGCAATGAGAGCAACGCGGGCCAGATGAATTGGCATTGAGGGCCGGATCCAGCCTGTTGGCCAAAGTTTGTGCACTCCTGCTGTACACAGTTGATTTTTGACACTGTTTGACTGGCCATGACATCACAAGGGTTGTGTAGCTGGTGCAGTGTCTGTGCAGTGGAAGAGCCACAGCTCAGTGGCAGAGCTTTCTTGCACAGCAAACCAAAGGTTGCCGGTTCAATCCCTGGCATCACCAGATAAAAGCTGGGAAGAATCGCATCTGGACCCCTGATGAACCCCAGTGACCAGGATCAGCCAGACTGAGTGTGTTGGTCAACTAGGTATTTCCATGTTTTATCCTGCTAATATAATGCAGATTTTGATGTTGTCAACATGTACAGATTCAGGGGCTCATATATGAAAAAGAAATTGGCCATCCTAACACGAATGGAGCTGCTGTTCGAACAAATGAACATCTGCTGAGATGTCATTTTTCGGCAGCTCTTAAAAATTCCCCATCCTGTCCATTTTCTCCATCTCAGTGTCAAACCCCTTTCCCAGATGGTTGCTCCTGTCCACCTGCATGGAGTCATGGCACCTTCTCCTTTCCCTTGGCAGACATACAACATTGACCGGCAAGTGCCGGACAGCGCCGGAACTGGGACTGCCTATTTATGCGGGGTGAAGACGAATGCCAAAACCCTGGGTGTGAGCGCTGCGGCAGTCTATGGACAATGCAACACCACCTTTGGCAACGAGGTTGATTCCATCCTGCACCGGGCCAAATTATCAGGTAGGAGCCCCAAGAAAGAACTTGCCCTGGAGAAATCTGGAGGTGTGTGTGTGTGTGTGGGGGGGGGGGTGTTGGAGGGAAACATAATTCCCCACCCCCATGAATTTTTACACTTTTGGTGGCAAGCATCTTGGACTCCAAGGAAATATGACTATTTATTTATTCATTCATTCATTCATTCATTTATTTATTTATTTATTTATTTATTTATTTATTTAACATTTCTATACCGCTTTTCTCATCACAATGGGAGACTCATCATACAAGAAGGGGCATCATCTTAGCTATGAGGGGCTGTGGTGGCTCAGTGGTTAAGAGGCTCACCTTGTTAGCTGGAAGGCTGGCAAGTTTACTGTTCGAGACCCAGGTACTGCATGACGGATTGAGCGCCTGTCTCTGTCCCATTTCTTGGGGACATGAAAGGAGCCTCATTTGGGCGTCCCCTGGGTGGAGTTTCTCCAGCAAAAATTCTTTCAACCCAGAATAATTTCTGACACTACATTTTTATTATTTTAGCTGTGGTAATTGACAAAGAGTAGCTGTGTGGTGACTCAGACATTCATGAGTGGATGAGCCTTAATCCAAAATGCAAACCTTTGTATTATATTGCTTTCCAGATGCACATCAGGGCCCCAGAGTCCACCTGTATAAACACAGATCTGCCCCAATCATTTATTAAACACCAGAGCTGATTGTGGTTTCAGATCTCACGACAGTTGTTTTAATCTGCTTATGGTAGGGCTTATTTTATACAAAAAGAAAGGGATTGGACATACAAAAAATGGATTTCTGGGATTTAGAGCCTATTTGCAAGAAGGTCTGGAACTATAAGATCTACAAAGGTCACAGCTCTGACCTGTGAAAAGAAATTTAGGCAATTCAGATTTCATTGAGTGAAGCCTTGATCAAAGGAGGTTGATGTATTTTGGGAGAGGACAGACAAAAAATCAGGGAACCTTTGAGTCTGAGCATCCCTATGGTTTCCAGTGGCTCCTGATTCCCGACATGTCTTTCCTTTCCCTCAACCACAGGCAAATCCGTGGGGCTTGTGACTACCACCCGCATCCAGCATGCTTCTCCAGGGGCTTCGTATGCACACTCAGTCAGTCGGGATTGGTACAGTGATGCAGATATGCCCAAGGACGCTGTCAAGGGTGGCTGTAAAGACATTGCCTACCAGTTGGTGCACAACACAGACATCAATGTGAGTGGTTGTGTGGATGTGGTTAACCATGGGACCTTATTCTCTTATCCATAATTCTCTAAACCAAATTATCTATTCACTTATTTATATCTTATCCCCTATTTCCAAAAAGTTAAATATTCTTGGCCGGGCTTGACTCCTTTAGATTTATGAAATACGTGATCAATAAATTATCTCCAAATATCTATAAACTCATTTTCTTTGGCAAGCCTTTTTAAAATTTTAGCTTACATGTTGGCTTATAATAATTCCTTATATCATTCCTCCAATCCAAAATGCATGCACATTTTCCAATTCTTAGCCATTAACAATCTCATAGGTAAAGGTCTCCCTTGCTTGAATGCCAGTCATATCTGACTCTAGGGTTCAGTGCTCATCTCTGTTTCAAAGCCAAAGAGCCAGTGCTGTCTGCTTCTGTAGACGTTTCCGTGGTCATGTAGCAGGCATGACTAGACACCGGAGCGCACGGAACGCTGTTTACCTTCCCACCGAAGTGGTCCCTATTTATCTACTTGCAATTTCTTGCTTTCGAACTGTATGGCAGGAGCTGAGGCAGAGACGGGAGCTCATTCCGTCCTGCAGTACTCGAGAATCGAACTGCTGACCTTCTGCCTTCCAGTCAGCATCTTAGCCACTTGAGCCACTGCAGTCTCATAGCTGTTATCACAACGACAATCAAATCTTTCTTATGCGTATCTACATTTAAATCACTCATTTCAATTAGGAATGCAATCCAAGACACATTTGTAGCCTTAAGGATAACATCTTATTGTCTGAAAGACTATTATTCAAATCTTATTCACTACCTTACATTCCCACCATAAATTAAAATAAGTTCCAGGACTTTCTCCAACATACTTTTTTCTTATTTGAAATGTTTGAAGTGGTAGCCGTTTTAGTCTGTGCAAGCACATCAGAGTGTAAACAAATCAAAATGGCAAAAAAAAGACAAAAAATGTTGTGGCACCTTAAAGACCCACTCCTGTATTTAAATGTGAGCTTTCATGGATCAAATCCACTTCGTCAGACATAATCGACTTATTTTTTCGTACTTGTGATCATAATGGTTTAATCGAATTGCAGATCTAGTCTTGAGGAAGTAAATTGTCCAACCTGAGCAGCCAACCTGCGGAAGGCTTGAAAAGCTGCTGCCGCCGCCGCCAAAGACTCGCCTGCCTCTCCCCGGAGGGAGCCCATTCCACTGGCCCGGGGATGGGGAGCCCAGACGCTTGTAACGTTGAACCCAGGGCCCCGTCCATGTCATTGAGCTTGGGTTCCATCGGGAACATGAGTTGGGCTCCGTATCTATCTATATTCATATTTTTAATTATATTTTGTATTGTATTTATATTGTACATTATTTTGTATTACTTGTGACTGTAAACCGCTTTGGGTCACCCCAGGGTGAGGAAGGCAGTATATAAATCATAGTATAAATAAATAAAAATAAATAAATTCTTTCAACAGGTGATCCTAGGAGGAGGCCGAATGTACATGACACCTCAGCAGACCCCTGATCCAGAATACCCAAATGATCCTAAACAGAACGGGGCCAGGAAGGATGGCTTGAACCTCATTGAAAAATGGCTAAGTGGCAAAGAGGTACTGGATGATGGGGATCAGGACTGGGATGGAACTGGGATTGGCTGGAAGGCAGGCATGGAAGTGGGATCGATCTTTGGGGACACGGGAGGAACAAGGTGTATTGAATGATGGATAGACCTGAGAGGAAGTTTATCCCTGCCACATTCCATCTATGAGACCTTGGGGAAACCTTTAGCACATGAGAGAGCATATGCCAAGTTAAGATTTACTGGCAGAACACTGTCTGGTCTTTAAGATCACCAAAGATGACTGACTTCAATTTTTCTTCAGAATTGCTAAGAAAGTATAATTCTTAGACAGTCCAGAGGCCTCAAAGGATTTTGTATTAAGTTCTTAATGTTCAGTTATTTGTAGCAGCTGCACAGCAAAGCAAGGGGTTTTTTAAGGCAATTTTATGTTTGAATGTATGTTTCCCAATTCACCCCTTTTAGCCCAGCTAATAAACACACTTAGGCTAGAAGCTTAAGAGAAAGAAAATGCCATTTACTAACAAAATGAAGTCAGAAGTTACATATGCTCAGAAGTCTTGGTAAAGTTGGTTTAGGAAGAAGTAAAGTATTTCTTCCAGCCATGTGGCCTGGAAGATGGAGGCACTCAAAAGAACATCTTTCCTCTTCAAAAGACAGGAAAGCAAGAGAGAGAATGCCAGAACAAGCAAAGGCCTTAACACATGCAAATAGGGTCAGGTGACCCCTGAGGCAGGAAAGAACTTTTCCAATTGTAATTAGAGGCAAACAATGCAAAACAATTTCCTTTAGGCCAGGCTAGTCTTTTCTTGTTTCTCTGGTTACTGCATGCTGGGTTTGCACATGACCTATCCTTGCTTGGTTGTTGAAAAACAATGCTTCACATGTATTGGTCTCCCAAATTGGCAACTAACTCGTGTGCTGAACAAAGGCTAAAATTGCCCATTTCTTTCTTTTTCCCGTATGCCTCTCTGCTCTTGTGGCCCTATTTTGTACATAGGCTCTGGTGGATTGACTTCAGAGACTTATTTGTTTGTTTACCTTTATCTCTGCCTTCACGGATCCCAAAGCAATGTACCACACATATGTTGAAACCATGAAAAACCAGATGGGAAACACTGAGAATAATCCACATGGTTAATTATGCTGATGTAAGCTAAACTGGAGCAGCAAATTACCTCTAACTAATGAGGTGTTGCTTGTATTCCTCCTCACAGGCCAGTCGCATGAGCTGGTGTGTAATGAGCAAGGCATGCTAACGAATGGCAGTTTGTTACTGCAGTGCACGGCTTTGCACTTAACAACCGTGTAATTAACCACCAGGTTTAAAGCACTCTTTAGAAGCAGATTTTATTTTTAAAAACCTGTAAAGGCTAATTTTGAGAATTGTTGAAAAGGAGGTTTATTCAGAATACTGACAAGCTGATTCAAAACACAAGGAAGAGAACAAAAATAAGAAGGGTAGAGGGAAGGATGATTCCACTTTTCTAATGTATTTGCATATCAATAATGGACAAAATCCTGTTGCTTAGGGAAGTAAATTACACTGGAGTAGGGTAGGCCTGTTGAATTTTTGAGGACTTCCTGAGTCAATACTTTTTCATATCTATTGATTCATATGGGCTTCCTTTACCTGTGACTTATTTTATTATGATTTACTGTACTAAGCAATAGGATTTTAGCCATTCTACCTATAATTCTGTAGAGTTAAAGTCCTGAGCTCCTAGATGATTCTCCCACTGCTTGTAGGGACACATTTATATTTGTTGTATTGTATATACATCAGCTGTGGAAACTGGAACTGCTTCAATGGCTTCAACAGTGGGGTGTTTGTGTGTATATGTGGGTGGGGTATGTAAGCTTGATAAGAGGCTCATAACCCCTCTGTCAATGGGATAGGGCAGGGTTTCCCAACCTACGGCCTGTGGGCCAGACTCGACCTACGACACCCTTTCATGTGGTCTGCTGCCATGTTCACTGCACCCGGAAATGGAAGCGGATGCATTTATGTCAGCCGTAAAACACGCCACGCATGTGTAAACATGCCCGTGGCTGTCATAAATGCAGGTAAAGGTAAAGTAAAGGTTTCCCTTGCTCGAAAGCCAGTCGTATCCGACTCTAGGGTTCAGTGCTCATCTCTGTTTCAAAGCCGAAGAGCCAGCGCTGTCTGCTGCTGCAGACGTTTCCGTGGTCATGTGGCAGGCATGACTAGACACTGGAGCGCACAGAACGCTGTTACCTTCCCACCAAAGTGGTCCCTATTTATCTACTTGCAATTTCTTGCTTTCGAACTGCTAGGTTGGCAGAAGCTAGGACAAAGACGGGAGCTCATTCCGTCCTGCAGTACTCGGGAATTGAACTGCTGACCTTCTGCCTCCCAGTCAGCCTGTTAGCCACTTGAGCCACTGCAGTCCTGAATGCAGAAGTGGGCACATTTATGACAGCTGTAAATGCACCCACTTCTGCTTCCGGGAGCATGGTCTGGCCCGTTCAGCTTTCTGGGGTGTGTGGTCAGGCCTGTAGTGTAAAAAGATTGGCCACCCTGGGATAGTGGATCTGTTTCAGCTTTTAACCTGGACTTTAAGAAATCCAAGTTATTGAACATTTTGTTTGAGAGGGAAGTTTTCAGCACCTTGGAGAGCTCTTATAAATGTTGGACCAAAATTGGCCAGCCGACCTCAGATTCCTTTCCACCTCTGTGGTGTTTATGATTTGTTTACTGTTGACTCCTGGCATTGATAGACCTTCTGCCTACTGCTTGTTTCCAGGGAGCTCAGTACGTCTGGAACAAAACAGCCCTGGATGCCGTGAATGAAAACACAACCAACTACCTCATGGGTGAGGCCACAGATCCTGTATGGCGCACTTGCTTTCTCTCCCTTGGCCCAGAGTTGAAGAGAAACTCTACTCCATCTCTTACATCTGTGATAGTGAACCTTGTCACTCCAGCTGTTCTTGGACTTCAATTCCCAGAAGCCCTGATCAGCAGGAGTGCTGACTTGGGCTTCTAGTAATTGGAGTACAAGAATACCTGGAGTGCCAAGGTTGGCCATCACTGTCTTACACCAAGGGCTACATCAAAGGCAGCTCCCCTGGTGGCTTAGTGGTTAAGACACTGAGCTGGAGACTGGAAGATCAGGTTTCGATACCCGAGGCCTGCACTTGGGGACATGAAAGGAGCCTCATTCAGGCGTCCCCTGAGTGGAGTTTCTCTGGCAAAAGTCCTTTCAACCCAGAGTAATCTCTGACATGAAATTATTATATCAAGGGCTACAGGTTCAGGGGCCAGATACTCGTTACCAGTTTGGAGCAGGGAAACTCCATTGCACACGTGTCAAGTTTTGGATTTGGAAATAAGGGAAATTTCCCGTCAAATACGGGATACTTGACAGCTTTGCTTATTCTTTTTATTTATTTATTTTTCACGCTTATATACCGCCCACTCAGGTACAACCCAACTCAGGGCGGTTTACATAGCGGACAGTAAATACATAAAAGACACATGATAAAAAAGTTAAAAGTTTAAAAAGTTTTTAAAAAAAACACCCCTAAAAGGTGCACAAGAACCGAAGGGACCTTGGGGGAAGGCACACTTCTCTATACCAACCACCCAACGGTACCCCCATCCCCACCCGCACCCCAAACTTGGCCCGCCAGCCAGGTCTTTAGTTCCTTCCTAAAGGGCAACAACTCCGTCTGGAGACGCAGTTCTACTGGCAGGAGGTTCCAAAGGGCCGGTGCGGACACAGAGAAGGCCCTCCTCCTTGTGCCAGAGAGGCGAGCCCCCCTGGCAGATGGCACAATTAGAGAGCCCCTCCTGTCCGCTCTGGTTGGTCCTTAGGGCGATGCGGTCTCTGAGATACCCTGGCCCACTACCATGTAGGGCTTTAAAGGTCAAAACCAGCACCTTGAATTGCACCCGGAGACAAACTGGTAACCAGTGCAGCCCCCGAAGCAGTAGTGAGGCATGGGCATAACGTCCACACCCCATCACCACCCGGGCCGCAGCATTCTGGACCAGCTGCAGCCTCCGAATGGTCATCAAGGGCAGCCCCATGTAGAGCGCATTACAGTAGTCTAGTCTGGAGGTCACCAGAGCGTGAGTGACCATGAGCAAGGAGTCCCGGTCCAGGAGCGGGCGCAACTGGCGAATCCCCCGAAGTTGGGCGAAGGCCATTCTGGCCACAGCCGCCACCTGTTCTTCTAGCAGCAGCCGCGAATCCAGGAGGACCCCCAAGTTGTTAACCGGGTTGGTCTGGGGCAAAACAGCCCCATCCAAAACCAAAGATGGTAGCTCCTGGGATAACGCAGGACCCCCCATCCATAGCCACTCAGTCTTGCTAGGATTCAGCTGTAGCCCATTTGCCCCCATCCAGACCCCAACAGCCTCCAGACAGCTGGAAAGGACTTTGACTACATCACTGGGGTTCCCACGGGCCGAGATGTACAACTGTGTGTCATCCGCGTACTGATGGTACTGCACCCCGTGGGAACGGATGATCTCACCCAGCGGCTTCATGTAGATGTTAAATAGGAGAGGAGAGAGTACTGAGCCCTGAGGCACCCCATATTTTAGGGGCCTAGGACTCGACCTCTCACTCTCCAACCACACCGACTGGGTCCGGCCCCTCAGAAATGAGGAAAACCAGGACCACACCGTACCCTCGATCCCCAATCCTTGGAGCCGTTCCAGGAGGATACCGTGGTCGATGGTATCGAAAGCCGCTGAGAGGTCAAGAAGAGCAAGGACGGACGGATGACCGCCATCCCACTCTCGCCAGAGATCATCCATCAGCGCGAACAATGCAGTCTCAGTACCATATCCAGGTCTGAATCCTGACTGGAAGGGGTCCAGATATTCCGCTTCATCCAGTACCCCCTGCAGCTGACGCACCACTGCCTTCTCCAGAACCTTCCCCAAAAAGTGGAGGTTGGATACAGGTCTGTAGTTGGTTAGGACTGCTGGATCGAGGGATGGCTTCTTCAGGAGGGGGCGCACAAGAGCATGTTTCAGCAGTGCAGGAAATATCCCCTCTCGAAAAGACGCGTTAATTATAGCCCCGACCCAGCCACCTGTCACCGTCTTGGAGGCTTTTACCAGCCAGGCGGGACAGGGATCCAATGGACAATTAATGGCACGGACCGCTGCAAGGATCCTGTCCACTTCATCTGGGGCAACAGGATCAAACCGATCCCAGGTAACACCGCAAGACTGCGCACTGGCTCCCCCCGGACCCTCCCCGTCCACGCCAAGTTTGAACCCCGAGCGGATCCGATCGATTTTCTCCACCAGATAGTCAGCAAAGTCCTCAGCCGATCCCTGCCAACCAGGCACAGCCCCCCCCCTACCCAGGAGGGACCTGGTCACCCGAAACAGGGTGGCTGGGCGATTATCAGCGGAGGCAATAAGGGAGGTGAAGTACTGCCTCCTCACCACCCCCATCGCCACTAGGTAGGCCCTAATAGCGGCTCTAGCTAGTGTCCAATCGGAATCATTCCTGGTCTTCTTCACCCAGCGGCGCTCAAGACGTCTCTTTGCCCGTTTGAGCTCCCGTAGTTCTTCAGTGAACCACGGGGATGACCTAGCTCCACGGGCTCTGAGAGGCCATAGTGGAGCGATTACATCCAAGGCAGATGTCGTCGACCCGTACCACAGGTCAACAATTGCCTCAGGTGAATCGTGTCGCCGATTCCAGAGGAAATTCCCCCAGTTCCCTCTGGAATCCATCCGGATCCATCAGTTGCCAGGTGCGGGCCACTTTAATCGACCCTGCCTCCTTACGATGAAGTGTCGCCCCCAGAAAGTCTAGAGCCACCAGATAGTGATCTGACCATGGCACAGGTGTTATGTCTAGCTTCTGTAAACTCAGATCACTCTGCCACCGCCCCGACAAAAAGACTAAATCTGGCGTGTGGCCACTGCCCCTGGTCGGGCCCTGAATTACCTGAGCCAGGTCCATAGCTGCCATGGAAGCTATGAACTCCTGAGCCACCTCGGAACCAGACCCCAGCGAAGGCAAATTGAAGTCCCCCAAAACCATCAGTCTAGGGAACTCCAAAGCCAATGCCGAGATGGCTTCAAGGAGCCCAGGCAGGGAGTCCCTTTGCTGCCCTCCAATGGCGGCAATAGGGCATTGCAGTCTAATTAATACAGGATGATGTCAGGGAAGAGGGTAAAATAAGGGTTTTTCCTGGCCAATACGGGATACTTGACAGCTATGCTCCATTGATCTACGTCAGGGTTTCTCAACCTTAGGCCATACCTGTCAAGTTTTGGATTTGGAAATAAGGGAAATTTCCCGGGAAATATGTGATACTTGACAGCGTTGCTTATCCTGTGCTGCCCTCCAATGGCGGCAATAGGGCATTGCAGTCTAATTAATAAGGGATGACGGTGGGAAAGAGGGTAAAATAAGGGGTTTTCCCTGCCAATAAGGGATACTTGACAGCTATGCCTTAGGCCCCCAGATGTTCTTGGTTGGACATCAATTCCCAGAAGGCCAAGTCAGCACCTGCTGACTTGGGCTTCTGGATATTGAAGTCCAAGAACATCTGGAGGCCCAAGGTTGAGAAACCCTGATTTAGATCATTGCTACTCATGGAAGCTTCCAGCAACGATCATTTTCATTGAGGGGTGGAGGCTAAATCCCTTCCCCGTGCCGATATTAGTGTGACTTCTGCCTGGCAATGCTGATCTACAAATTTTATTCAGGTTCCTGACCAATTCTGAACAGTGTTTTCTTTTTCAAACTTTCCAATTGTTTCAGACAAAGCCGTGGCCAAGCAAAATTGTGTTTGCTACATGAGTATATAAATATATGTGTGTGTTCAACGACATTGCAAAATGCCAAGTTGGAAGTAAGGCAATGGGATGATGTAGCATATTTCTTTCTGGGGTAACTGGGGCAGGATCACGTTCATGCTTACGTGTTGTGGTCTATGAGATACAGAAGGAAAATATACTGATTTTAAAAAACATGAGGGTTAATTGGCCAAGACTTGAGGACCAATTTTACCATCTTTTTCAGGTTTCTTATATAAAATATGTTCATGAAACATTATTAATATGTGAACTCAGACAGATATTAGGTAAAGGTCTCTCTTGCTCGAAAGCCAGTCGTATCCAACTCTAGGGGTCGGTGCTCAAATCCATTTACAGCCAAAGAGCCAGTGCTATCTGCATCTGCAGATGTTTCCATGGACATGTGGCAGGCATGACTGTATACTAAAGCACATGGAATGCTGTTACCTTTCCCAACAAAGTGATACCTATTTATCTTCTTGCAATTTCTTGCTTTCACACTGCTAAGTTGGCAGGAGCTGGGACAGACAAGGCCCTTGTGCAGCATTCAGGTATTGAACTGCTGACCTGCTGACCTTCCAGTCGTTAAGATCAGCATCTTAACCACTAAACCATGAACATGTCACCAATTTGAACATAACAAAGAATTCCCACATTTCAGCCATACCTCATAACTTTTCTGGGCTGTGAGGATAATCATTTCCAGAGGAGAAACCCCATTGGCCCATAATCTATTGCCACACAAACAAGATACCTTGAAGACTAACCAGATTTATTTTTATTTTTTTATTTTTTATTTTTTTTGGGGGGGTAAGCTTTTGTAGACTGCCATTCATTTTTTCACTTGCATCTGACGAAGGAGACCGCGGTCCACCCAAACTTGTCCCAAATAAAAACTGGTCCTCTTTTAACCACATGATTTGTTGCTGTTTTTGCAGCAGCAGAACTCATGATGGGACCATGGTCACAGTTGAGTGTCTCCTGCAAAGACTCTGACCTTCTCCTCTCAAACCTTTTCAGGCCTCTTTGAGCCGAAGGACATGACATACGAGCTGAACCGTGACAACAAGATGGACCCCTCCATTGTGGAGATGATGGAGAAAGCCATCCGGATACTCCGTCGGAACCCCAGGGGCTTTTTCCTCTTTGTGGAAGATGAGTATGACTGTCATCCTTCATTGAGGGAGAGGCAGCCCTTCCTTCCCCTCTGGGATAGCCACGGTTGGGCCACGAAAGGGGAAAGAAAGGGCCCATGTCTTCAATGGCAGATGCTCCTGGACTGTAACCATCTCTCTTGTCTGGGGGGGGGGGACTTTTAAGCCTCACTTTTGACAATCCCATCTCCCCCCCCCCTTAATCTCACACATCAATTGATCATTAATAGCAACATTCCAGATTTCTTTATACTATTCAATAAGTTGAAATTCAAATTTTATTTTCTAGTTGTTTACTTTCTAATTGTTAGAGACTGGCAAGGCACGCCACAAAGTTTGCCAAGAGAACCAATGGACCAAAACAAAAGGCAAAACAAGGGGATGCTCAGCACAGCAGATCTGAAAAGGGGGAGGGATACGAAAGGAGGAGGAGAAATACAGTGTTGCAGGGAACAATACTGCATAGGGACATGGAATGTGAGGTCTATGAATCAAGGAAAACTGGAAGTGGATAAAAACGAGATGGAAAGAATAAGCATTGACATCCTGGGCATCAGTGAGCTCAAATGGACAGGGATGGGGGAATTCAGCTCTGGAAACCATCATATCTACTACTGCGGGCAAGAAAACCTTAGAAGAAATGGAGTAGCCATAATTGTCAATAAAAGAGTGAGAAAAGCAGTAATGGGATACAATCTCAAAAATGACAGAATGATGTCAGTCAGATTTCAAGGCAAACCTTTCAATGTCACTGTGATCCAAATATACGCACCAACCACTGGTGCAGATGAAGCCACAATGGACCAGTTCTATGAGGACTTACAACACCTCATAGAACAGACACCAAGAAATGATGTCCAAATTATATTAGGAGACTGGAATGCCAAAGTAGGAAATCAAAAAGTGGAGGGAATAACAGGCAAATTTGGTCTTGGAGTACAGAATGAAGCAGGGCAAAGATTGATAGAGTTCTGCCAAGAGAACGCACTGGTCATAGCAAACACTCTATTCCAGCAACACAAGAGGCGACTTTACACATGGACATCACCAGATGGCCAACACCGAAACCAGATTGACTACATACTCTGCAGCCAAAGATGGAGAACCTCCATACAGTCAGCAAAAACAAGACCTGGAGCAGACTGTGGCTCAGATCACAACCTACTGATCTCAAAATTCAGGCTTAGACTAAAGAAAATAGGGAAAACATGGAGACCAGAAAGATATCACCTAGACAGCATCCCTAAAGAATACACGGTGGAGGTGATGAACAGATTTAATGGCTTAGACTCGGTAGACAGAGTACCGGAAGAATTATGGACGGAGATGAGGGACATCATGCAGGAAGCAGCAAAGAAAACCATATCAAAAGAAAAGAAGAGTAAGAAAGCAAAGTGGTTGTCTGATGAGGCTCTTAAAATAGCAGAGGAAAGAAGGAACGCAAAAGTCAAAGGAGAAAGGAAAAACTACAACCATTTGAACACAGAATTTCAAAGAAAAGCAAGGAGAGATAAGGAAAACTACCTAAAAGAACAGTGCAGAGAAATGGAGGAAAACAACAAAAGAGGCAGAACCAGAGATCTTTTCCAAAAAATTGGGGAAATCAAGGGAACATTTAAAGCAAAAATGACTATGATAAGGGACAAAGACGGAAAGGAGCTAGCTGATGCAGAAGAAATTAAGAAAAGATGGAAAGAGTACACAGAGGAACTTTACAAAAAGGACCTCAACACTCCTGATAATCACAATGATGAAGAAATTGAACTTGAGCCAGACATCCTGGAGAGCAAAGTCATAAAGGCCCTAAAGAGCACTGCAAATAACAAAGCTAGTGGAGATGATGGTATCCCAGTTGAATTTTTCAAAGCGCTAAAAGATGATGGCGTCAAATTACTGCATTCAATATGCCAGCAGATTTGGAAAACAAAACAGTGGCCACAGGATTGGAAAAGATCAGTATACGTCCCAATCCCAAAAAAGGGCAATGCCAAAGATTGTTCAAATTATCGAACAATCACGCTCATTCCACATGCCAGCAAGGTGATGATCAAGATAATACAGGACAGACTTCAGCAGCATGTGGAGAGAGAATTACCAGAGGTGCAGGCAGGTTTCAGAAGAGGCAGAGGGACTAGAGACCACATTGCCAACATACGCTGGATCATGGAGAAAACAAAGGAATACCAGAAACAAGTTTACTTTTGTTTTATTGACTACACTAAGGCATTTGACTGTGTGGACCACAACAAGATGTGGCAAGTAATTAAAGAGATGGGAATACCAGAGCACCTCGTATGCCTCCTGAGAAATCTGTACATGAACCAAGAAGCAACAGTTATGACAGAACATGGAATAACAGAGTGGTTTGGAATAGGAAAAGGAGTAAGACAAGGCTGCATTTTGTCACCATGCTTATTCAACCTATACACAGAGCACATAATGCGCAGTGCAGGGATGGAGGAATCACAATATGGGATTAAAATCGCTGGGAGAAACATCAATAATCTGAGATATGCAGACGATACCACCCTAATGGCAGAAAGTGAGGAAGACCTAAAGAATCTCTTGATTGGGCTGAAGGAGGAGAGTGCAAAAGCTGGCTTGAGACTAAATATCAAGAAAACCAAGATAATGGCAACAGGCCCCATCAGTTCATGGAAGATAGATGGGGAAGAAGTAGAAGCAGTGACAGATTTTACTTTCTTAGGATCAAAGATCACTGCAGATGGGGATTGCAGCCATGAAATAAAAAGGCGACTGATTCTTGGGAGACAAGCGATGAGAAACCTGGGGAACATAGTGAAAAGCAGAGACATCACATTGCAAACAAAAATTAGAATAGTCAAAGCAATGGTTTTCCCAGTAGTAATGTACGGATGTGAGAGCTGGACAATTAGGAAGGCTGAACGCAGAAGAATAGATGCCTTTGAAATGTGGTGTTGGAGGAGGGTTTTGAGAGTCCCCTGGACAGCGAGGAGAACAAATAGGTCAATCTTAGAAGAAATTAACCCTGACTGCTCATTGGAAGGTCAAATAGTAAAGATGAAGCTAAAATACTTTGGATATCAAATGAGAAGGGAGGATTCACTTGAGAAGGCATTGATGTTGGGAAAGGTGGAGGGCAAAAGAAGAAGGGGGAGGCCAAGGATGAGATGGCTAGATGGCATTGTAGACACAATGGGCACAGAGCTTGGTGGGCTGAGGGGGATGGTGGAGGACAGAGGCGTCTGGAGGAAAATGGTCCATGGGGTCGCAAAGGGTCGGAGTCGACTGTGCGACTGAACAACAACAAAGTTGTTTGCTATAATTAATCATGCTTCAGTTACCAAAAACTTGTAATTCGTTCTCTTTTTAGCTACAGGTGAAACTCAGAAAATTAGAATATTGTGAAAAGGTTCAGTAATGCAATTTAAAAGGTGAAACAAATATATGAGATAGACTCATTGCATGAAAAGCCAGATAGTTCAAGCCTTACTTTGTTATAACATGGATGCTTATGGCTTACAAGTTTATGAAAACCCCACCCCCACCCCCTAATCTCATGTACCCCATAATCATCACATAATCTCATGTACGCTATACGCCATAATCATCACAATCATAACGAATTAAGGCATGACATCTCTCGCTTTGCATGTAGTGAGTCTATCTCATATATTTGTTTCACCTTTTAAGTGAAATGAATGAACATTTGCACGATATTCTAATGTTCCGAGTTTCACCTGTATTTCAACTAAACACCTCCAAAGCTGGATAACAGTGCTATTTTGGGACATAGAGCAAGTTTTAAGATAAAATCTCATTCATTTAATTAAAAGTCACTTTCCAAGCTTTTTCAACCGTCCCACATTCCCACCATCAATGGAAATAGATATCAACTTTTTGATTACACCTCCAACACATTGCAGAACATTTTAGGTTATAACAATCCATTTTTACAGGTGCTATAACAAGTTTTTACAGGTGTTTTGAACTGTAGCTATCCATTTTTGCAGGTGTCGAGTACCCTCTCCATATTGTTTTATAACATTTCTCTTTAATCCTAACAGACATATTCTTTAAAATTCTTTTCATCATCATAAACAATTTCACCAGCGTTTCCCCAAGAGCTAGTGTGGTGTAGTGGATGGCGCTTCAAAGTAGAACCCTACTTAGCCATGGAAACTCACTAGGAGTGGTGGCTGGGGTAATCCATCCACTGAGCATCTCACATACCTTGGAGACCCTATATAGCCATGATGGTGAACCTTGGCACTCCAGTTGTTCTTGGACTTCAATTCTCAGAAGCCCAAGTCTCTGTGAATCCACACGAATGGGTTTACTTGGGATTCTGGGAATTGAAGTCCAAGAACAACTGGAGTGCCAAGGTTTGCCATCACGGCTATATAGGATCTCATATATATGGTAGGCAAGACTCCGGTCTGGCCAGGTTAACCTGGTATAGTAATAGAGTAGACCCTACTGCCAACGACTCATTGCTGATCATCAGGTGGCAGTTAACTAACCTGACCACTCTGAGAACTAACGGCCTTGGGTGGTGAAGTCTACAGGGAAGGGTGACAGTCCCCATGTGGATTAAATCCCATTTAAATCCATATTGACGGAGGGTAGACGCTTCATCAATACATGCCTGTGGCTGAGGAGGACTTTGTGTGCCAAAGGGCTTAGGACCAGAATGTGACTTGTAGAACTGGACCAGTGGTACAGTTGTCACACTGTGATGCGGAAGGCAAATGGAAGGCCACAGCATTACATGGTTCCAGTACAATCTTAATGGCTGATCGCCATGAGGATGGCCAATATTCAGAATTTTATACGGCAGAAGAAGACAAGACCGCAAAGACTGACTGCAGTGAGTTTTGAGTCTCTGTAGGGACCAAGTCCCCCATATCTCTAGCCCTACACCATAACTACTAACCCTGTGATGGCGAACCTTGGCACTCCAGATGTTCTTGGACTTCAATTCCCAGAAGCCCCCCACTTCCCTGAGATGGTATGGTTAGTACCATGATGGTGAACCTTGGCATTCCAGATGTTCTTGGACTTCAATTCCCAGAAGCCCAAGCTCTCATGAATACACACGAATGGGTTTGCTGTGATTCATCCGGCCCGTGCTGCCCTCGTTGCTCCCGGAAGTGGAAGTAAAACATGCCCATACAGAGGAAGGGTTAACCCGGAAGAGTCTTAACCATATGGGCGTGTTTTATTTCCGCTTCCAGGAGCGTCGAGGGCAGCGCGGGCTGGATGAATCGCAGCAAACCCCTTCATATGGATTCATGGGAGCTTGGGCTTCTGGGAATTGAAGTCCAAGAACATCTGGAGTGCCAAGGTTCACCATCACGGTACTAACCATACCATCTCAGGCCAGTGGGGCTGCATGCAAGAAGGGCCTTTGGACTATGCATGCATTGCCTTTCTCTCCTCCACGAGGTCGAATCGATCACGGTCACCACAGTGGCAAAGCTAAACAAGCCCTGACCGAGGCGGTGATGATGGATCGGGCTGTGGAGAAGGCCATGGAGCTGACCAATGCCACAGAGACTCTGACTGTGGTCACGGCCGACCACTCCCACGTCTTCACGTTTGGAGGCAGCACCCCACGTGGCAACAATATCTTTGGTGAGTGTGCGTAGGACCAGGGTGGGGTGGGGTGGGGCAAGCCATTGAATAACCTTCCTTGCTCCAAAGGCTCTATGTTAGAAGTGGTCAGAGGTATGCCCTTCAACTGCAACACCCAGGAATCCCCAGGCAGATGTGCACAAATCTGCATAGTGCTGCAGAGGTCTCTATTACAAAAACAATTTAGTGATTCTTTTCCTCTGCCAGAACCCTCCAAACCTCCTAACAGAGTGGAAAAAAAAATACCACCCACAAACAATTCTGAAGAATAGGGACACAATTAGTCCAAATCAAGTATCTGTCTTTATTGGATAATCACAAAGTTTTCATAGGGTATTTTAGTGTATGGGACCAAAGACAACGAAACAGCCGAAGAGTTGGCTTAACACAGGTTTATTGCATGATGATCCGGGGGAACATGAGGTAATGGCGGTGATACATCTCAATATATACAGTGGCATTATACATTGATGTTATGTATGCATGTTCACTGTACTGTAAAGATAAGAATGTAACCACTCCAAATACAATGTATCTCAGCTGTAAAGGAACGCGAGCAAGCAGCCCACAGAGGGCAGCTGCGAGCGTTCAGTCTCACATGGTTCACATTGCTCAATCACGGACAGCCGCGGGAAAACCTTCCCCGCATTAATCAGGAGGAGAAAGAACTACTGAAGAGAGGCGTGCCTGGGCGAGGCCACGCCGGTAGCAGCCAATGAGCTACCGTGCTACAAGATTAAAATGTATAATGCCACTGTATATATTGAGATGTATCACCGCCATTACCTCATATTCCCCCGGATCATCATGCAATAAACCTGTGTTAAGCCAACTCTTCGGCTGTTTCGTTGTCTTTGGTCCCATACACTAAACTGGCGACGAAGGTGGGATCATGGCAGCCCATGGGACCAAGACATGCGCCGGCTACGAAATCGAGAAGCCGGGAGATTTGGAGCTGTTCGAGATAGACTTCAATGGGGCGCTCGTCGAGCTCGAAGTCACGGACGAGGCTAAAAAGAGGGCCATTTTCGTCAGGCTGCTCGGGCACGAGACCAAGCGGACGTTGGTGGACCTGATCGCGCCGAGGAGGGTGAGCGACTTCAAAGCTAAGGAGCTCCTGGCAGTGCTACGCGCCCACCTCCGGCCCGCGATAGCAATGTTCCCCGCTCGGAGCGCGTTTTGGAGGCGAGTCCAAGCGCCCGGGGAGTCGGCCGCCGATTTCGCAGCGGCCCTGCGACTGGCCGCCGGCCCATGTAAGTGGGAGAACCCAGAAGTCACCCTCCGGGACTGCCTGCTATGCGGCCTGAGGGACACCGAGACTCAGCGCACGCTGATGAAACAAGAGCCGCCCCCCACACTACAAGAGGTCCTAGACGCGGCGCAGGCCGCGGAAGCCACGATGGCCGGGGTGCAGGAGCTCCAGGACTGGCGGCCGAAGACGGCCAAGGCTGAAAGCTCGGTGCGTGCAGCCCGGCGAGCCTCAAACTCATCCGCGGAGAGCGGAGACGACGAGGACGTGCGGAAGGTCCAGAAGGAAGGCCGGCGTTGCGACGGCTGCGGCGCCGCCCACGCCCGCGCCAAATGCCCCTTCAGGAAGGCCGAGTGCACATCGCCAAAGTCTGCAGAAAGCGGCGCGACACCAGGAGGAGTTCGCCAGACCGCTCGGCGAGGCAGGACCGCACCACGAGGCCCAAGGACGGCACCCGGACCACGAGGAAGCAGGACGGAGTAGGGCGCATCTCCGACAACAGCGAGGACGACGCCCCGGTGTTCAGCGTGTCCGCCGGACATCCCCGATACTTCGTTGAGGTAGTAATTCAAGGGCCCCCTGTTAGGATGGAGGTGGACTCGGGTTCTTCATACTCTATCATCTCTCAGGGAGAGTTCCTGAAAATCGCCCCCCACGTGCGGCCTAAGCTCAAAGCATTGAGGTCCACACTGAAGGACGTGCAGGGGAACCGCATCCCAGTGTTGGGGGTGGGGAAGTTCCAGGTCCAATTTAAAAAACATGCCGCAACGCTCCCCCTAGTCGTCCTAAAGGGAGGTAACTGCAGTCTCCTCGGGACTCAATGGTTCCAGCCCCTGGGTTTGTTCATTGGGGGGGTGCACGCAGTTGGAGTACACGCCGTCGGGACTGATCCAATACAGGGCGTGTGCGACGCGCACCCCGAGGTCTTCAAAAAGGGGCTCGGAAAATTCAAGGGCCCCCCAGTGACTTTTGACTTGGACCCTGAAATACGACCAATCAGGCTAAAACCGCGCAGAGTGCCTTTTGCACTAAAGGACAAAATAGAGGCGGAACTGGACAAATTGGTGGGTCAGGGGATTCTTGTGCCTGTCGATTCTGCGGAGTGGGAAACTCCAATTGTAACAGCACTGAAGGCCAACGGGGAGGTCCACATATGCGCTGATTACAAGTGCACCATCAATAAGGCGATTCGCCCTAATGCATATCCGGTGCCGGTAGTCAGCCACTTGCTGGCCAGGTTATACGGGGGGAGGTGTGTCGCTAAGCTTGACCTGGCACAAGCCTACCAGCAGCTCCCGGTGACCCCGGCCGCAGCTGCAGCACAAACCATAGTCACCCACAAAGGGGCGTTCCAGGTGACGCGCCTTCAGTTCGGCGTAAATTCGGCGCCCGGGATTTTCCAGTCACTCGTGGAATGCCTCCTAAAGGGATTAGAGGGGGTGTTACCCTACTTCGATGACGTACTGATAACGGGGGGGAGCCGGGCCGAATTGGCAAGGAGGTTGGGAAAGGTCCTAACAATATTCGAAAAGGCGGGGTTGAGGTTGCGGAAAGACAAATGCGTCTTCTTCGCGACCGAGGTAGAGTTCCTAGGGTTCCGAGTAACTCCTGAGGGTATACGGCCGTCCCAATCAAAGGTGGACGCCATCAAAAAGGCCCCTCGCCCCACATCCAAGCCCGAGCTGCAGTCGTTCCTCGGACTGCTCAACTTCTACCACTCCTTCCTTCCGCGCAAGGCAGCCGTGGCAGAACCGCTACACAAGTTGTTAAAAAAGGACGTGGCATGGAAGTGGGGCGACGACCATGAGAGGGCATTTAACGACCTAAAACGACTCCTGGCATCCGATGCCGTACTGACCCACTTCAACCCCAAACGCCAGGTGGTCCTGATATGCGATGCATCCCCAGTGGGGGTGGGGGTGGTGTTATGCCACGTGTTAGAAAACGGGAGGGAGGCCCCAATAGCGTTCTACTCCAGGTCCCTGTCCCAAGCAGAGAGAAACTACGCCCAGACAGACAGGGAAGCGCTAGCGATCATTGCGGGAACCAAAAAATTTCATGATTTTGTGTATGGCCGTCCCTTCACCATAGTGACCGACCATAAGCCCTTGCTAGGCATTTTCACCGCAGATAAGCCCACGCCACAAATCCTGTCCCCGAGAATGCTCAGGTGGGCCATTTTTCTCAACACGTATCAGCATGCGTTGGTGTACCGGCCAGGGAAGGAGATCAGCCACGCGGACGCCCTATCGAGGTCCCCCCTTCCCCAGGGTTGCAACCACGTGGGCGAGGAAGAGCGAGACCACCAGGTCTTAATGATAGAGGTCCTAGACTCGCCCCCGGTAGTACCGGCCGACATCGCCAAAGCGACCGGCAAGGACAAAACGTTAGCGACAGTTAGCTCCTGGGTGCAGAAAGGGTGGCCGGTATCGTCCCCAGCAGCGGAATTCGACACATTTTTCAAGAAAAAAATAGAGTTGTCCCTAGAGAGGGGTTGCCTTTTGTGGGGACAGCGGGTAGTGATCCCCACGTCTCTCCGGCCGAGGGTGCTTAAACTGCTGCATGTCAGCCACCCGGGGATCGTCCGTTCCAAGGCACTGGCCCGTAGTTACTTTTGGTGGCCCCAGCTAGACGCCGACATCGAGCACATGGTCGGCACTTGCGAAGCGTGCCAGAGCTCAAGGCCAGAAGAGGCTCGTTTGCCGCATAGAGAATGGGACGCAGCAAGGGGGCCCTGGTCCCGGGTACACGTAGATTTTGCTGGCCCGTTCAGAGGAGCGCTCTTCCTCCTTGTTGTGGATGCGTACTCCAAGTGGCTGGAGGTAATCCCAGTCTCGAGCACCTCCTCGGCCACAACAATTAAGCATCTATGGAGGGTCTTTTCCACGTTCGGTTTACCCGACACTCTCGTTAGCGACAATGCTAGTTGCTTCACGTCCACCGAGTTCAGGACGTTCATGGGTCTTAACGCCATTCGGCACGTCACCTCCGCCCCTTCCACCCGGCCACCAACGGCCAAGTAGAGCGCCTCGTGCGCACCACAAAGGACGCGCTGCGGCGCATGGGTCCCGGAGATCTCGACTTACAAGTGTGCCAGTTCCTGCTAGGGTACAGGGTCACCCCATTGGCATCAGGGTACTCCCCCGCGGAGCTGTTAATGCGTAGGAAGCTGGCCACCGTAATCACCAGACTAGACCCCACTAGGGTAGAGGACAAAGGGCGGAACGTAGGGATAGAGCCCACGTACACTGCAGGAACTACGCCAGCGCAGGGCCAGACTGGGTGCCGGGCGTTGTAATAGAACAAACCGGCCCCGTCTCGTACCGCGTGGAAACCAACACAGGCCTCCTGTGGAGGCGGCACACAGATCAACTCAGGCGCAGGATCCTCGGAGAGCAGGACGAAGACGAAAATAGCCACGAATCAGCGTTAGGGTACTCCCCCACCCGCTTAGCCCAAGGGGGAGAAAAAGGGGGACATGGGTCCCCACCTAGGGGGGAGGGATGTTATGTATGCATGTTCACTGTACTGTAAAGATAAGAATGTAACCACTCCAAATACAATGTATCTCAGCTGTAAAGGAACGTGAGCAAGCAGCCCACAGAGGGCAGCTGCGAGCGTTCAGTCTCACATGGTTCACATTGCTCAATCACGGACAGCCGAGGGAAAACCTTCCCTGCATTAATCAGGAGGAGAAAGAACTACTGAAGAGAGGCGTGCCTGGGCGAGGCCACGCCGGTAGCAGCCAATGAGCTACCGTGCTACAAGATTCAAATGTATAATGCCACTGTATATATTGAGATGTATCACCGCCATTACCTCATGTTCCCCCGGATCATCATGCAATAAACCTGTGTTAAGCCAACTCTTCGGCTGTTTCGTTGTCTTTGGTCCCATACACTAAAATACCCTATGAAAACTTTGTGATTATCCAATAAAGACAGATACTTGATTTGGACTAATTGTGTCCCTATTCTTCAGAATTGTTTGTGGGTGGTATTTTTTTCCACTCTGTTAGAAGGTTTGGAGGGTTCTGGCAGAGGAAAAGAATCACTAAATTGTTTTTGTAATAGAGACCTCTGCAGCACTATGCAGATTTGTGCACATCTGCCTGGGGAATCCTGGGTGTTGCAGTTGAAGGGTTTAGTGTATGGGACCAAAGACAACGAAACAGCCGAAGAGTTGGCTTAACACAGGTTTATATATACAGTGGCATTATACATTTGAATCTTGTAGCACGGTAGCTCATTGGCTGCTACCGGCGTGGCCTCGCCCAGGCACGCCTCTCTTCAGTAGTTCTTTCTCCTCCTGATTAATGCGGGGAAGGTTTTCCCGAGGCGCTCTACTTGGCCGTTGGTGGCCGGGTGGAAGGGGCGGAGGTGCCGTGCCGAATGGCGTTAAGACCCATGAACGTCCTGAACTCGGTGGACGTGAAGCAACTAGCGTTGTCGCTAACGAGGGTGTCGGGTAAACCGAACGTGGAAAAGACCCTCCATAGATGCTTAATTGTTGTGGCCGAGGAGGTGCTCGAGACTGGGATTACCTCCAGCCACTTGGAGTACGCATCCACAACAAGGAGGAAGAGCGCTCCTCTGAACGGGCCAGCAAAATCTATGTGTACCCGGGACCAGGGCCCCCTTGCTGCGTCCCATTCTCTATGCGGCAAACGAGCCTCTTCTGTCCCCACAAAAGGCAACCCCTCTCTAGGGACAACTCTACTTTTTTCTTGAAAAATGTGTCGAATTCCGCTGCTGGGGACGATACCGGCCACCCTTTCTGCACCCAGGAGCTAACTGTCGCTAACGTTTTGTCCTTGCCGGTCGCTTTGGCGATGTCGGCCTGTACTACCGGGGGCGAGTCTAGGACCTCTATCATTAAGACCTGGTGGTCTCGCTCTTCCTCGCCCACGTGGTTGCAACCCTGGGGAAGGGGGGACCTCGATAGGGCGTCCGCGTGGCTGATCTCCTTCCCTGGCCGGTACACCAACGCGTGCTGATACGCGTTGAGAAAAATGGCCCACCTGAGCATTCTCGGGGACAGGATTTGTGGCGTGGGCTTATCTGCGGTGAAAATGCCTAGCAAGGGCTTATGGTCGGTCACTATGGTGAAGGGACGGCCATACACAAAATCATGAAATTTTTTGGTTCCCGCAACGATCGCTAGCGCTTCCCTGTCTGTCTGGGCGTAGTTTCTCTCTGCTTGGGACAGGGACCTGGAGTAGAACGCTATTGGGGCCTCCCTCCCATTTTCTAACACATGGCATAACACCGCCCCCACCCCCACTGGGGATGCATCGCATATCAGGACGTTTGGGGTTTGGGGTTGAAGTGGGTCAGTACGGCATCGGATGCCAGGAGTCGTTTTAGGTCGTTAAATGCCCTCTCATGGTCGTCGCCCCACTTCCATGCCACGTCCTTTTTTAACAACTTGTGTAGCGGTTCTGCCACGGCTGCCTTGCGCGGAAGGAAGGAGTGGTAGAAGTTGAGCAGTCCGAGGAACGACTGCAGCTCGGGCTTGGATGTGGTGCGAGGGGCCTTTTTGATGGCGTCCACCTTTGATTGGGACGGCCGTATACCCTCAGGAGTTACTCGGAACCCTAGGAACTCTACCTCGGTCGCGAAGAAGACGCATTTGTCTTTCCGCAACCTCAACCCCGCCTTTTCGAATATTGTTAGGACCTTTCCCAACCTCCTTGCCAATTCGGCCCGGCTCCCCCCCGTTATCAGTACGTCATCGAAGTAGGGTAACACCCCCTCTAATCCCTTTAGGAGGCGTTCCACGAGTGACTGGAAAATCCCGGGCGCCGAATTTACGCCGAACTGAAGGCGCGTCACCTGGAACGCCCCTTTGTGGGTGACTATGGTTTGTGCCGCAGCTGCGGCCGGGGTCACCGGGAGCTGCTGGTAGGCTTGTGCCAGGTCAAGCTTAGCGAAACACCTCCCCCCGTGTAACCTGGCCAGCAAGTGGCTGACTGCCGGCACAGGATATGCATTAGGGCGAATCGCCTTATTGATGGTGCACTTGTAATCAGCGCATATGCGGACCTCCCCGTTGGCCTACAGTGCTGTTACAATTGGAGTTTCCCACTCCGCAGAATCGACAGGCACAAGAATCCCCTGACCCACCAATTTGTCCAGTTCCGCCTCTATTTTGTCCTTTAGTGCAAAAGGCACTCTGCGCGGTTTTAGCCTGATTGGTCGTATTTCAGGGTCCAAGTCAAAAGTCACTGGGGGGCCCTTGAATTTTCCGAGCCCCTTTTTGAAGACCTCGGGGTGCGCGTCGCACACGCCCTGTATTGGATCAGTCCCGACGGCGTGTACTCCAACTGCGTGCACCCCCCCAATGAACAAACCCAGGGGCTGGAACCATTGAGTCCCGAGGAGACTGCAGTTACCTCCCTTTAGGACGACTAGGGGGAGCGTTGCGGCATGTTTTTTAAATTGGACCTGGAACTTCCCCACCCCCAACACTGGGATGCGGTTCCCCTGCACGTCCTTCAGTGTGGACCTCAATGCTTTGAGCTTAGGCCGCACGTGGGGGGCGATTTTCAGGAACTCTCCCTGAGAGATGATAGAGTATGAAGAACCCGAGTCCACCTCCATCCTAACAGGGGCCCCTTGAATTACTACCTCAACGAAGTATCGGGGATGTCCAGCGGACACGCTGAACACCGGGGCGTCGTCCTCGCTGTTGTCGGAGATGCGCCCTACTCTGTCCTGCTTCCTCGTGGTCCGGGTGCCGTCCTTGGGCCTCGTGGTGCGGTCCTGCCTCGCCGAGCGGTCTGGCGAACTCCTCCTGGTGTCGCGCCGCTTTCTGCAGACTTTGGCGATGTGCCCGCGCCGGCCGCAGTTATGGCACTCGGCCTTCCTGAAGGGGCATTTGGCGCGGGCGTGGGCGGCGCCGCAGCCGTCGCAACGCCGGCCTTCCTTCTGGACCTTCCGCATGTCCTCGTCGTCTCCGCTCTCCGCGGATGAGTTTGAGGCTCGCCGGGCTGCACGCACCGAGCTTTCAGCCTTGGCCGTCTTCGGCCGCCAGTCCTGGAGCTCCTGCACCCCGGCCATCGTGGCTTCCGCGGCCTGCGCCGCGTCTAGGACCTCTTGTAGTATGGGGGGCGGCTCTTGTTTCATCAGCATGCGCTGAGTCTCGGTGTCCCTCAGGCCGCATAGCAGGCAGTCCCGGAGGGTGACTTCTGGGTTCTCCCACTTACATGGGCCGGTGGCCAGTCGCAGGGCCGCTGCGAAATCGGCGACCGACTCCCCGGGCGCTTGGACTCGCCTCCAAAACGCGCTCCGAGCGGGGAACATTGCTATCGCGGGCCGGAGGTGGGCGCGTAGCACTGCCAGGAGCTCCTTAGCTTTGAAGTCGCTCACCTTCCTCGGCGCGATCAGGTCCACCAACGTCCACTTGGTCTCGTGCCCGAGCAGCCTGACGAAAATGGCCCTCTTTTTAGCCTCGTCCGTGACTTCGAGCTCGACGAGCGCCCCATTGAAGTCTATCTCGAACAGCTCCAAATCTCCCGGCTTCTTGATTTCGTAGCCGGCGCATGTCTTGGTCCCGTGGGCTGCCATGATCCCACCTTCGTCGCCAGTTTAGTGTATGGGACCAAAGACAACGAAACAGCCGAAGAGTTGGCTTAACACAGGTTTATTGCATGATGATCCGGGGGAACATGAGGTAATGGCGGTGATACATCTCAATATATACAGTGGCATTATACATTTGAATCTTGTAGCACATAAGAACATAAGAACATAAGAACAGCCTTGCTGGAACAGGCCACAGCCCATCCAGTCCAGCATTCTGTCTCACACAGAGGCTCACCATTTCCTTCAGGGTATTCCCAAGGAGATGCCTTCACCTGCTTAGGATTCCCTGGAAATGGCATTGAGAGATATCCTGCCTATCTCTCCAACCCGGAGGTTGTCCTTAGGTAGCCATAATTATAGCCATTGATAGCCTTGTCCTCCATGAACTTGTCTAATCCTTTCTTAAAGCTGTGAAGACTGACAGCTGTCACCACTTCTTCTGGCAGGGAGTTCCATAGACCAGTAATCCTCTGGGTGAAAAAGTACTTTCTCTTATTTGTTTGAGAACTAGTACCCAAAAGTTTCATGGAGTGTCCCCTAGTTCTAGTGTTGTGCGATAGGGAAAACAGTTTTTCCTTATCTACCTTGTCCACACCGTGCATGATTTTATAAACTTCAATCAGGTCACCTCTTAGACGCCGTCGTTCAAGAGTGAAAAGGCCCAACCGTTGCAGCCTCAGATGGTAAGGAAGGTGTTCCAGTCCCCTAATCATTCTGGTTGCCCTCCTCTGTACTTTCTCCAACTCCATAATATCCTTCTGGAGGTATGGCGACCAGAACTGTACACAATATTCCAGATGGGGCCTCACCATAGATTTATAAAGAGGCAAAATGACACTTGCTGACTTATTTTCTATACCCTTCCTAATGATCCCTAACATTGAGTTTGCTTTTTTCACTGCTGAGGCACACTGGGTTGACACCTTCATTGAGCTGTCCACCAGGACACCAAGGTCCCTTTCCTGGTTTGTCGCAGAGAGTTCAGACCCCATCAGTTTATAAATGTAATTGGGTTTTTTTGCCCCAACATGCATCACTCTGCACTTACTGATGTTGAAGCTCATTTGCCACTGTTTTGCCCACTCCCCCAGTGTCAAGAGATCCCTCTGGAGCTCTTCACAATCTCTCACAGTTTTAACTACCCTGTATAATTTAGTGTCGTCAGCAAATTTGGCTACCTTGCTATTGACTCCTACCTCTAGATCATTTATGAAGAGGTTGAAAAGCAGGGGTCCCAGTACTGAACCTTGGGGGACCCCACTCTTTACTTCCCTCCACTTGGAGAAGTGTCCATTTAGTGCTACCCTCTGTTTCCTGTCCCTTAGCCAGTTGCTGATCCAGGACAAGACCTGTCCCTTTATTCCATGACTGGTAAGTTTATTCAAGAGCCTTTGGTGTGGGACCTTGTCAAAAGCCTTCTGAAAGTCCAGATAAACAATGTCAACTGGATCCCCCTTATCCACATGCTTGTTGACACTCTCAAAAAATTCCAACAGATTAGTGAGGCATGATTTGCCCTTGCAAAAGCCATGTTGGCTCTCCTTTAGCAGCGCCTTCTCTTCTATGTGCCTATTAATTCTATCTTTTAGGATGGTTTCCATCACTTTACCTGGGACACATGTCAAACTGACAGGCCGGTAATTTCCTGGATCACCCCTGGATCCTTTTTTGAAAATTGGTGTTACATTCGCTACCTTCCAGTCATCAGGCACAAAGCCTGATTTGAGGGAAAGATTATATATTTTGGCTAGGATATCAGCAATTTCATCTTTAAGTTCCCTGAGAACTCGTGGATGGATGCCATCTGGTCCTGGGGATTTGTTAGTGTTTAGCTTAACAAGACATGCAAGGACCTCCTCCCTGGTTATTTCTATCTTGCTTAATTCTTCGGTTTCCCTCCCTACGAAGATAGGCTCTGTTTTGGGCATGTGGTCTCTGTCTTCTTCAGTGAATACTGAAGCAAAGAATTCATTGAGTCTCTCTGCAATCTCTGTTTCCTCTTTAATAACCCCTTGCCTTCCATTGTCATCTAATGGTCCAATGGCCTTCCTAGTTGGGTTCTTACTTCTAATGTACTTAAAGAAGTCTTTGTTATTTCTCTGAGTATTTTTAGCTATACGCTCCTCAAAGTCTTGCTTTGCTTTCCTGATTGTTGCCTTGCATTTGTTCTGCCAGAATTTATGTTTCTGCCTGCTGTCCTCATTTGGACAAGCCTTCCATCTTCTAAATGAACTTTTCTTGCTCTTGATCACTTCCCGAACAGCTCCTGTAAGCCACATCGGAGTCCTCTTGGACCTGGCAGTGCCCTTTTTCCTTTTGGGTATGCATTCCAATTGAGCCTCTGTTATTGTTTTTGTAAACAGCCTCCATGCCTCTTGGAGTGTTTGGACTCTCTCAATTTTCCCTTTCAGTTTCTTTTTTACTAGTTTCCTCATCTTTGGGAAATTTCCTTTTTGAAAATTTAAGGTCTCTGTGTTAGATTTTATCAGTGACTTGCGGTCTATGATCAAGTTAAACATAATTGAGTTGTGGTCACTGTTCCCTATTGGATCAGTCACATTAACATCTTGCACCAGATCCTGAGTATTACTCAGGATCAAGTCAAGGATTCTTGTACCTCTAGTTGGGTCTTCAACCATCTGTCCCAGGGAACAATCATTGAGCATATCTACAGGATATTGAGCACGGTAGCTCATTGGCTGCTACCGGCGTGGCCTCGCCCAGGCACGCCTCTCTTCAGTAGTTCTTTCTCCTCCTGATTAATGCGGGGAAGGTTTTCCCGCGGCTGTCCGTGATTGAGCAATGTGAACCATGTGAGACTGAACGCTCGCAGCTGCCCTCTGTGGGCTGCTTGCTCGCGTTCCTTTACAGCTGAGATACATTGTATTTGGAGTGGTTACATTCTTATCTTTACAGTACAGTGAACATGCATACATAACAGGTATTAACCCCAAATAAATATTACAAGAACACCAAATAACACTGGCGGAGGCCGCTAGAAGTGCCAGAACAAGAGCCTCGCATCTCCCTCGATACCCAATGGGATAAATGAGGAAGTAAAGAAGAGGAGGAGGAGGAGGAGACACGTAGATTCTTCCAAGTCAATGACAAGCTGACTAACAGAATGGGATAGAACATTAAGTACTGTAATCTATTTCTGATGTTCCCTTGTCTCCTTGCTTAGTAGAAGCTCTGCAATTTTGCGCGTTTGTCTTATCGCCCAGGAATGTAGAGAGGAAAAATGGAGAGTGTCATGACCCTGTATCTTAGCTAGGTGAAGGCAAAAGTCTCCCTTGCTCAAAATCCAGTCGTATCTGACTCTAGGGTGTGGTGTTCATCTCCATTTACAACCAGAGTCAGTGCTGTCTGTGTCTGCAGGCATTTCTGTGGTCATGTGGCAAGCATGACTAGATGCTGGAGCGCATGGAACACTTACCTTCCCCACCAAAGCTGTACCTATCTCTCTACTTGCAATGTATTGCTTTCGAATGGCTAGGTTGGCAGGAGCTGGGACAGACGACAGGCGCTCACTCCATTGTGCAGCACTCTGTTCTTGAACTGCTGACCTGCCAACCTTCTGATTGTCAAGTTCGGCATCTTAACCACTAAGCCACCACAGTCCCTGTGTATATATTAGCTACATGACTTTTAATAATTGGTCAAAGGTTTCAGCTGAATTACTGCTCCTAATAGCATGCTTTTCTAAAAAGTTGCAATACTTTCGTAATAGTACATTTAAAATTGCAAATAAAGGTGCTTGAATATCATTTTTATAATTTCCTGTGCCTCATCCTTATTTGATCCAAATTCAATAGCTGACCTCTTGGTACTGAGGTCTGGCCCGATTCTTACAACCTACTGTGTGTCTGTATTCCCAGGCCTGGCACCCAAAAGGGCCACAGACAAAGGTTCCTACACTAGCATCCTCTACGGAAATGGACCCGGGTACAGTATCAAGAATGGCAGCCGCCCAGATGCCAGTTCTGTGGCTTTCGGTGAGAGCTTCCACTTTTAGCGGCGCACTCTTGTGGTCTCATCGGACCCTCCTCTTTAAGACAATGATGTTGTTTTGATGTGGACATGTGTTAATTTCTCCCACCTACATTCCTCTGAAGATGTTGGGTATCTACAGTCATTCCACTGGTACCTTTGCTCCAACAGGTTCTGCAAGTTTTTCCAAAACCTGCACAGCCTGTTTAAGCACAGACAGTTGTGTAGGGGCCCGGGTGGGAGGGGTGGGAGGCAAGGTGGACCTGGATCTCTCCAGTTTTCTATTCTCCATGACATTAGCTCCTCCGAATGTCCAATCACAAAAGGAAAACAAGCTGATTTGCGACTTGCAGAGGAAGGCAAGCTCATGGTAATATAAACAGATGTCTTCTACTTTTTAAGACAGTTCTGTTTCCAATGATACACCATCCCGATTGGACTATTGTAATGCGCTCTACATGGGGCTGCCCTTGATGACTATCCGGAGACTGCAGTTGGTCCAGAATGCGGCAGCCCGCGTGGTGGTGGGCTGTAGTCATTTCACCCGCGCCTCGCCACTGCTGTGGGAGCTGCACTGGCTGCCTATATGTCTCCAGGTGCAATTCAAGGTGCTGGTTGTCAACTTTAAAGCCCTTCATGGGGGCAGACCAGGATTCCTCAGGGACCGCATCATCCCTAGGACGCTGACCTGTCCCACAAGAACAAACTGAGAGGGCACCCTCCAGGTACCGTCTGTGGGGCAGGCTTGCCTTTCCAGCCCAAGGAAAAGGGCCTTCTCGGTCGTAGCCCCCACACTATGGAGCCTCCTCCCAGTAGAACTACGCCTCCAGGCCCAGTTGCTACCATTTAGGAAAGAATTGAAGATGTGGTTGGCAAAATGGGTCTGGGGGCCGGGATTCTCAACAAACTCCCCTTTCTGGCTCGTCTGAAACTTCCCCCCTCCTGTAATTAATTTTTATTATGTTAAAATTTTGTAGATTTTTTTATGTTAAAATTTTGTAGATTTTATATTTGTTTTTAGATAAACGATGGCACGGGGTGGGGGGGTATTGTTATGTTTGAAAGTGTTTGTAATTGTTTTTATTGGTTTTAACTCATGTGTATATTGTATATTATGTATGTTGTTTGTTTACTATGTGAGCCACCCTGAGTTGGGTTCCCTGACTGGGCGGCATACAAGTGCGAAATTAAATTAAATTAAATACCAAACTACTTTGCCCATACCGTCTGAAACTGCTAAGTCAGGGGTTCCCAGCCTAAGGCCCAAGTGCTGGATTCAGCCCACAGCACCATTTCATGTGCCCCCCCAGAGCATTCAAGAAACAAAATGGCCACCCCTTTGAAGCTGTTGGGACAAAATGGCCACCCCATCATGCTGGCAGGGCAAACTGGCCATCCGGCCCTTGAGGCTGACTGAGAGAGTGTGACCCGGCCCCCAGCTTGAAAAGGTTGGGAATTCCTGAGCCAAGTGACGGGTTTCCTTAAGCTTTTACTACCTGAACTCCACAGAGTCCAGCATTTCCCCAGGTTTGTGTTAATTTTTTTGCTTCTTGCCTCTCTAGAGGACAACGACTACAAGCAACAGGCAGCCGTGCCTCTCAGCTCGGAGACCCATGGAGGAGAGGACGTTGCTATCATGGCCCAGGGACCATTGGCCCATCTCTTCCACGGCATCCAGGAACAGAACTACATTGCCCATGTCATGGCGTATGCAGGTTGCATCCAGCCATATCACACACAACCCGAGTGTCTGGTGTTGGGCGAATACAGGTCAGGCAGCCTCAGATCGTCTCTGCACTGGCTGTTGCCATTCCTCGTCCTCTGGATGTGGTTTTTCTTGCTGTTAATGTGACTGAGAAGCTCATATCTGCCCCTGTGCATAGACACGAAGAAACCAGTGTCTTCAAATTGCCTTTCATAACTGTTAAAACATGTTTGTCTTTCCCCTAACACCAATTCATCCAGCCCATCCAGCCCTTGTCACTCCTGGAAACAGAAGTAAAATGTGTCCGTATGCATTTTACTTCCACTTCCGGGAGCAACAAGGGTGGCGTGGGCTGGATGAATTGGTGTCGGGGGCCACATCTGACCCATGGGCCATAGTTTGGGCATCCCCGGTTTAAACAGAGAAAATGGCAGCCTAAACACTAGCACATCCTGTTGCAAAACATATCAGTTGCAAAAACACATGTCAAGGCGCATTTTACTTCCACTTCTGGTGGGAGGAACCATGTGACCAGCCCACTGAACTATGTGACTGGCCCATGGCCCAAAAGTTTAGGTACCCCTGATTTACAGTTATATTTGTGTGCACGATTGTGACTTGCTTTGCTCCCTGCTCCACACCCAACCTTAACAAATAAACAATTAAATTATAGCAATAGCAAGAGAAATTAAACGTACATATACCACCTCATAGTACGTAGCACATTCTCTGAGGAGTTCACAAGGTAATTAGTAACACACACACCCCGATCACCCTGGTACTCATTTTACCTACCTCAGCAAGATAGGAGGCTAAGTCAACTTTGAGTCCATCAGGATCAAACTCTGAGTGTGAGCAGAGCTTTGGCATCAGCACTGCAGCTTAACCACTGCACCACTGGGTCTCTTACAGTTATCTCCTTAAGGTGTCACACATTTCATTTCCAAAGTTTTGCCTTGTGGTGGTCCAGATGGGCCACAATAGCAGAGGGAAATAAAAACATATTTTTAACGCTTCTTCTTCTTTTGTGTATAATGTGTCTGGTAGTAACTGGCAGACCAGGAGATGATCTGGATTCTGTATCTCTCCAGATTTACATAGCATGTTGTTGTCCACCAGTAGGTCCCACTTGAGCATGTTGCTCTTACATTTAGGCACCCCAACCCTCAACCTCTTCAGGGTCCTCCAAGTGACACAGGAGAGGTTGAGATCCTTAGCTATATCCTCCTTTAATGTTATACCTGTACTTTGTCCAGTGAGCTCCTTCCTCCATCTTCTAATTTGGTTTTGCTCTTGTGAACCCTCAAGAATGTTTGTTCTTGCCATAAAGCTCTTCCTGGATCTGAGCCGTTGGACTTAAGAACATAAGAACAGCCTTGCTGGAACAGGCCACAGCCCATCCAGTCCAGCATTCTGTCTCACACAGTGGCTCACCATTGGCTTCAGGGTATTCCCAAGCAGATGCCTTCACCTGCTTAGGATTCCCTGGAAATGATATTGAGAGATATCCTGCCTATCTCTCCAACCCGGAGGTTGTCCTTAAGTATCCATAATTATAGCCATTGATACTCTTGTCCTCCATGAACTTGTCTAATCCTTTCTTAAAGCTGTCAAGACTGACAGCTGTCACCACTTCTTCTGGCAGGGAGTTCCATAGACCAGTAATCCTCTGGGTGAAAAAGTACTTTCTCTTATTTGTTTGAGAACTAGAGGTTGTCCTTAGGTATCCATAATTATAGCCATTGATACCCTTATCCTCCATGAACTTGTCTAATCCTTTCTTAAAGCTGTCAAGACTGACAGCTGTCACCACTTCTTCTGGCAGGGAGTTCCATAGACCAGAGATTCTCTGGGTGAAAAAGTACTTTCTCTTATTTGTTTGAGAACTAGCACCCAAAAGTTTCATGGAGTGCCCCCCTAGTTCTAGTGTTGTGCAATAGGGAGGCTCATATCTGTTCAGAGGGCGTCGAGGGTCATTCCCTTGCTTAGTTCTCTCAGCATCTGCTGCTACTTCTCTCCTGATCTTAGGTGGAATAATACCAACTACTGAGAAAGACATAGAACTGAGAGTTAAAATACACATCACATACAGCTTTCAGATCTTTTTTTCTTTTCATGTTGCAAGTAAACAGACTGGACTTGGAAAGGACTAGAACGTTGATGGTGAACCCTTTAAAGACCGAGTGCCCAAACTGCAGCCCAAACCCCACTTATTTATCGCAAAGTGCCAACGCAATAACAGGCGAGGGAGGAAGTACTCCCATTGGGGTGCTGGGCAGAGGGGTGGGGTAAACTCTGTGCCAGGGCCATAACCAGGATTCTAGAGGTGGGTGGGTGAATATTTTGTCAGGATGGGCAACAAAGCCTCTTTTCAATGCATTTCTATAGGAAACCACGCCATGCCCAGGTGAGCAAACTGCTAAGTCAGGGTAGGCCAAGCCCACCCTAGCCACCCCCTGGCTATGGCCCTGCTCTGTGCTGGGGTGCCTGCACAGGTGCCCACAGAGAGGGCTCTGACTGCCACCTCTGGCATGTTCGCCACCACTGGACTAGAAGCCTAAAACTGTTGTATCTTTTGTTCATCAGTTTCTTGTAGATCACAAGCTGAATATGAGTCGACAGCATGATGTGGCTGCAAAAAAGGCCAATGCTCTTTTAGGGTGCATTAACTGAAGCAGAGTCTCCGAAACCCATGAGATACTAAAGGTCACCTTTGCTTGAAAGCCAGTCGTATCCAACTCTAGGTTTCAGTGCTCATCTCTGTTTCATAGCTGAAGAGCCAGCGCTGTCCGCTTCTGCAGACGTTTCCATGGTCATGTGGCAGGCATGACTATACATCGGAGCGCACAGAATGCTGTTTACCTTCCCACTGAAGTGGTCCCTATTTATCTACTTGGAGCTCATTCCGTCCTGCAGTACTCGGGAATCGAACTGCTGACCTCCCGCCTTCCAATCAGCGTCTTAGCCACTTGAGCCACTGTAGTCTGAGTACCATCTCCCAAAAGTGAAAGTAATCTTTCTTCATTTGCGTCAGAGGCACCACCAGCATATAACATGCAAAGCTAAAATTAACATATCTAAAACAAAATAGAATTTAAAGGGCTAGATGACATCCGCCCAATATCAGGCCACCTCAACAGCATTTCCTCTTGCCAACATAAGGTCCCCCTCAGTGCACGTTGAGGGGCATCGTGTGCATTGTATCATATGGGTGATTGCTTGCTTTTCTCCACATTCACACAGGCTGTCATATACAGGGAAACCCCACTTTCTCAGATAAGTCCTTGATCTTCCTACCCCAGCATGCCATCTGTTTAAAGCTTTCCACACAGGCCATGGTTGTTCTTGGCCAGGCGGTAGAGAGTCATGTGGTTCTGCCCAGTTATCTGGTAGCTCCTTGCTTGTCTTCCAAAGTGCTAGGGCAGTCTGTGGGGGCTGGTTGTTCAGGGCATACCTGTCAAGTATCCCCTTTTAGTCAGGATTTCCCATAATTCACTGCTCTGTCATGCTCCTTCGCGCCATCACCCCATATTTGAATGGCCAGGAAAGGGGTTACTGCACATGTGTGCCGCTGCCTCTGATGGGCACGCATTTGCAGTAACCCCTTTCCTGGCCAAAGGGGTTTCTGTGCATGCGCAGAGGGGTTACTGTGCATGAGTTACTGCACATGCACATCACTGCTTCTGATGTCAGAAGCAGCGGTGCACATGCACCAACGCTGGCGCACAGAAAGCTTCCCGTATTTGGACATTGGCAACTTGACAGTTATGGTTCGGGGAGGGGGGCAGAAGTTATGAGGAAACTGTGACTTGATTTCAGTCTCTGCTTTGGTGGTTGGTGATCAAACAGCAGGTCTGTTTCTGAGGATCTTGCTTTGACCCACTCTTTCTGAGCGGCACTTTCTTGACAGAATTTTGATGGAGGGTTGCCAACTAAGTAATGCACTTTTTGTACTGGGGTTGGTTTTAGGCATCCTGTGACCAATGAAAGTGAAAGTAATGTTCTATTTTTCCCTCTATGCTCCTGGAACTGAAAGCCAAGCCAGGCTAAATAAAACTCTGAAGCCTGTTTAACCCTTTCCTAGTCAATTTTGTGGTTGGAAAAGCTTTTGCCTCACTGTGAAGCAGTATCTTAATCCTGACAAACCTAAAAAGACATATCTAACACATTATTGCACAGTACTTTTAATGTGTCTCACTTTATCTTACCAGTACAGAGAGGTCAGAAGTCTGTTTGCTCTCACACAAGTGACAAGTGTGTTGGTAAATCTAGTAAGTCAGATCTGCCTTGGCTGTTACTTTCTTCTGTTAGCAACCATATAAATGCCTTCGTATTGCTATCATCCATTTGCATTTGTATTATTCTTTCTGATTAATTTTAAAACTCTGAGGTCACAGTTTCAATTGTTGTTCAGTTTTAGTTAAAAAATTAGTTACGAAGCATATTAATTACTTTGTTACTGCCTATATGTGAAGTCTTTTTAAATTACACTTATATAAGCTGTGTTACAAGTTCATATACTGTATTCTTGCTACTCTATTAAGTTACTATTTTAATAATTATTTTGTAAATTCATATATATTCAAGTCATGATATGTAAGTGACACATTTACTCTTCTGAGTATACAGTAATACCTCGGATAAGTTAAAACTTGGTTCCACAAGTCTTAACGTTATCCGATTTTTAGCCTTATCTGATGCACGCATCGGATAACATTAAATCCAATGGGATGCATCGGATAAGGCTAAAACTCCATTGTAACCGACACAGGCTTTAGCGAATGTTATCTGATGCATCCCATAGGATTGTAACATTATGCAATGCAATCTTTTTCTCCAGATTGCTTAACATTATGCAATTTTAGCCTTATCCAATGTAACGTTATCCAAAGTATTACTATAACTATAATATAGGTTAGGGGTTCTCAACCTTTATAAGCCGAGGGTCGGATCATGCCTCCTCAGACTGTTTGTGGACTAGACTGGTGTGTCCCCCACCTGCCGCTGCCAAAGGCAGTGGCAGGACTATCCCAAGCCCACCACACCCAAAAGCCCCCCTCCCACCCACACCACTCCCCTGCTTACTGGCCTGGAGGAGCTGCACGGTGTGGGTGAAGGATACCCCACTGCATTCCACCGGGAGCACACCAGTGACTGTTGGAAATGCATCCATTGGAGCGAGGGCGCAGGCTGGATGATTTAGTGCCACAGGCCAGATCTGGCGCATGGGCCGTAGGTTAAGAATCCCTGATACTGTATAGGCAATAAGCTCTTTTTAATTATTCTCCTTGCTATTTTATAAAGTCTAACTCTAAATTAATTAAGCACTCATAGTTACTTATAATTACTCAGTTAATTACTGATATAAGTCCTAAGTAATTTTATACAATTGGCATCAGCCATTTTATTTGTATGAGTTCTTAGTTTAAACCAGTCAGTTAACACACATTTACTGTCCTTTGTTGAACAACTACTAACATATGGTTTGTTTCAGCTGGTCTTTATAATGCTTCAAAGGAGCTCCACAAGCTCTTGTACCAGAGCTAAGTTACCCATAAAGAATTTGACGAGGAAGCCTGGAACCATCCATACTGTGGACATGCCCTATTCGTCTAAGATGATGGCCTATGATGGAAACTTCAATGCTATTTCAGGTATAAACCCACAAACCTGGGAGGCGGTGGCCGTAGATCGCCCACTTTGGCTCCAAACCATCTCTGCTGCTACCAATCACTTCAAAGGAGAACGCCACAGACATAAGCAACAAGCGCAGAAGCTTTGCCAAACTCAACTACACCCTCCACCATCTATTCAGTGTAATGCGTGGGGTCTTATGTTTCATGCCAGGATTGGTTTATGGAGTCACCAGAGACACATCCATCAACTGAGAAAATGATTTCCGGGGGGGGGGGGGGGGAATGTATGGTTGGATACGAGTAGTAGCCGACGACAACAACAACAACTAACATATACTGCCTATTTATCTACTTACAATGTCTTGCTTTTGAACTGCTAGGTTGGCAGGAGTTTACTCATGATTACTCATGCTTAAATAAATGTTAAGAAGGAACTTTGTCATGTTCATTTCCTAATCCTTGTACAAGGGTGTGTACCTGCAATGAAGCTCACACAGAGATGCTGGGATCATCAAAATTTTCTGGGAACTTCTGGTCTTTAGGGTAGAGAACAGGTGTCTACTCTTCACTTTGCATAGAATACACAGAACCCATCCTAAGACTTTCTTCTTCTGCCATATCTGAATATTGGGGATCATCATGGTGATCAGCCATGAAGATTGTCTTGAGAATATAATGCAGAGGCCTTCTATCTGCCTTCCGCATCACAGCATGACACCCATATAACCAGTGATGCACTGCAATTTTTTTTACTGCCTACTCTGTGGGCTGGCCAAATTTATGGGAGGGGACAAATCTGTGGGCGGGGCCAAACATCCTGCATTACGGGCTATGGAGGTGGGCGTGGCCAACCAAGTGGGCATGGCCTGGGGGAATTTCCGCTACCAGTTCTGCAGAACCTGACAGAACCTGCTGCAGTGCATCACTGCATATAACTGATCCAGTTCCATGAGTCACTTTCTGGTCCTGAGCCCTTTTGGCACACAAAGCCCTCCTCAGTATTGATGAAGCTGCTGCCCTCCATCAAATTGGATTCAAGTGGGATTTGATCCACTTGGGGACCATCACCCTTCCCTGTGGACTTTGGCATCCAAGGCCATTAGTCCTCAGGGTTGTCAAGTTAGTTAACCGCCGGCTGACACTTGCCGTTGAGTCGCTGGCAGTATGGTCTACTCTATTACCATGGCCAGATAACTTAGCCAGACACCCGCTAAGTCTTTGACTTAGGCCAGTGGTGGCTAACCTTGGCACTCCAGCTGTTCCTGGACTTCAATTCCCAGAAGCCCTGAAATATTAAGTGTGCTGACTTGGGCTTCTGGGAATTGAAGTCCAGAAACAGCTGGAGTGCCAAGGTTAGCCACCACCAGCCTAGGCAAAATCCTGACTTCCACAGGGTCATCAGACGTTGGAAGTGGCATGATACCACATAGCAACAATGCCACAAATCACATTGCTAACTTGCAACATGTCTAGTGCTTCAATCTAGACTCGAGTGCCCTGATGTTTGCCCCACCCAATAAAGCCATGGTGCTGTATTTATTAGCCTCTCTCTGTTAACCCCTCCTGGTACCTATAGTTATAAATCAATAAACAGTGGTAGGCACAGAAGGAGGAGGAAGTGGTAACCAAGGATTATTCTCGGCTATCTGGCGGTCCAAAGGTCCCTCAGGGTGGTATCTTATAAGTCACTTGACATACTTGGAGATTCTTCCTGATCCATCCTGGAACTCTGTTATCCTACTAGCAGAGATGAAGTTCCCATGCTTGGTCTTCTGGCTGGGACTGGCTTTGGCCTCCGCCATCATCTCAGGTAACATCAGGAAGTTACAGTGGCAGCAGGAGGGTGGTAGGAATTGGGTTTTTGTTGGTGCCCATGCTCCTGCCATGAGCATGGGCAGAGTGATGCCAGCAGGTGACCTAAGGCTTCTCCACGTTGGGTAGGTTGGATGTTTGGTGGGCCATTTCCCCCATCTGGCTGATCTGTGGCCATCATGCTCTGGGTTCATCAGTCCAGTCAAGGGGCTGTGGTGGCTCAGTGGTTAAGAAGTTCGCCTTGTTAGCTGGAAGGCTGGCAAGTCAGCAGTTCAAGACCTGGGTACTGCATGACGGATTGAACGCCCAACTCTGTCCCAGCTCTTGAGGGCATGAAAGGAGCCTTATTTGGGCATTCCCTGTGCGGAGTTTATTCCGCAAAAATCCTGTCAACACAGAATGATTTCTGACATGAAATTATTATTATTATTATTATTATTGGATACAAATCAATCATTTGGTTCATAGCCGAGGACTGGAATAAAATTAACAGTTCAAGGCCTAACCAAGGACCTACTAACTGTTGAGGTAACATCTCAGAATATATGCAGTTCCTAGTAGAGTAAATTTTGGAGAGTTATTGTAGGATGTTTAAGTCAGATAAGTCCAAAATTTTCAACTATCTAGGACTGGCTTTTGAGCAAGGGTGACGTTTACCTTTAGGGAGTCCTTTAGGTATTGCTCCAAACACTATGGGAACAACAACAGATTTTTTCTTTCATAGACGCTCGACTTCAATTTGGAAATAACATTATTATTATTATTATTATTATTATTATTATTATTATTATTATTATTATTATTATTATTATTATTATTATTATTATTATTATTATTATTATTATTATTATTATTATTATTATTAATTGTGTATAGGGAGGAGAATAGTTTCCAAGTGCCACGCCATTGTAGGCGTTATTGATATTTATTTAATGGACTTCTGTACTGGGAGGTAATCCCACTCTGGGTGGTAGAAATGATTAATGTTAAACATATAAATAATGAAACAGAAACCCAACCCGGCAGCAATATGCTATTAAATAGAATGTGTTACAATATATACAGAGGGTGCCAAAATGTATCGGACTGCAGTGGCTTAGTGGTAAAGACACTGAACTTGGTTGGCAGGTCGAGACCTGAGGAATGCACTCCAGAGTCATCTCCCCCATCTGCAGCCAACCTAGCAGTTCAAAAGCAGGGAATTGCAATTAGATGACTAGGTTACCACTTCAGCAGGAATGGTAAGAGCGTTCTGTGTGCTCTAGTGTCTAGTTATGCTTGCCATGTGACCACAGAAACATCTGCAGACGCAAACAGTACTGACTCTTTAGCTGTAAACGGAATAATTAGACTATTTTTTGATCAGAAATTGGATGCATTGAGCCATTCAATAATAATCTGCCTTGGGCTTGGACTAGGATTCTCGCAGTGGTGTGGTGGCCCACAGGGATACAGGGACTCATCCCAGTGCGCCACAGTGACTGCCGCCCCCCAGAGGCAGGCAGAGGTAATTGAAATGTATGGGATTCCCCCCCAAATCTCCCAATAGGCGCACCCATCTCTTCCTGTCCACTGCCCTCCCAAGGTGCCCAGCACACCTGTTGTTAGCTGGAAGGCTGGCAAATTGGTAGTTCGAGACCCAGGTACTGCATGATGGTTTAAATGCCCGTCTCTGTCCTAGCTCCTGTCAACCTAGCAGTTCAAAAGCCAGAAATTGCAAGTAGATAAATAAGGACCATTTTGGTGGGAAAATATCTTGGGGACATGAAAGTAGCCTCATCCGGGCGTCCCCTGAGCGGCGTTTCTCCAGCAAAAATCCTTTCAACCCAGAATAATAATAATAATAATAATAATAATAATAATAATAATAATAATAATAATAATAATAATAATAATAATAATAATAATAATAATAATAATAATAATAGTTATTGTTGTTAGTATTATTGTTATTGTTGTTAGTATTGTTATTGTTAGTATTAGTATTATTAGTATTATTGTTGTTATTGTTGTTATCACACTGTGTGGAAACCAGTACCTGCACAAATCTCTGACCCATGGCAACCTATATACTCCCATTTTATAGGTAAAGAAGACTGAGGCCAGGAGAGAAATTCTTGTCAGAAGGGGCAGAATTTTAACTTTGCTTTTTTTTAAATTCCAAATTTTACTTGAAAGCATCAGGCTATTGAGAGACTACCTTCCTTTCTGATCTATTGCGAATGGCGTAGCGTTCTGCTGGGTGATCATGAATTCATCTGGGCCCTGACACACAAATGTCTGCCATGCCTTCCTGGCCTGTTAGATCATGTGCCTACGAAGACGCTGATTCCAATCCAAGGGTTCCCAACCTTTACAAGCCAGGGGCCGGGTCACGCTCTCTCAGTCAGCTTCGAGGGCTGGTGGTAGTAGGCCATTTTGCCCTGCCTGCACGACGGGGGTGGCCATTTTGTCCCCAACAGCTTCAAAGGGGCAGCCATTTTGTTTCTTGAATGCCCTTGGAGGGTGGGGTGGGCTACATGAAATGATGCTGGGGGCCAGATCTGTCTCAAGGGCCTTAGGTTGGGAACCCCTGCACTAATCTCTGTCTCTTTTCTGAAGAGGAGAATCCAGAGTTCTGGAACCAGCAGGCATCGAGAGCCATCAAAGATACCTTAAAGCTCATGCCACGGCACCACCAAGCTAAGAATCTCATTCTCTTTTTAGGAGATGGTGAGTAACTTTCATCCCCTGCCCATACCTGTCAACCTTCCCGATCTGGCCAGGATTACCCCGTAAATTGACGTCGATTGACATCATAACCTGGCCCCCACTGCCAAAACCCCATAATTTGGCAGCGGGGGAAAACGCTTTCCGCGCATGCGCGGAAGGGTTTTACCCCTTCCACGCATGCACGGAAGCGCTACGTCGCTTGCGTAAGGGCTGCGCAAGCGGCATAGCACTTCCACGCATGCGTGGAAGGGGTAAAACCTTTCCACGCATGCATGGAACGCGACCTGCGCACAAGCGATGTGCGCAGGTCCCGTTTTTCCGGAGCCGTTGGTTGACAGGTATGCCCTTGCCTCTGCAAAACCTATGGAGTAGGGTCTCTATGTTGTGGAGTATGGATGTGTCTTCTGTAATGTGACAAGTTACTTTTCAAAAGCAAATAACTGTTTATGATTTCCAACACCCCACAAAAGAAATTCGTTG
This sequence comes from Bradypodion ventrale, assembly GCA_035047345.1. Lineage (NCBI taxonomy): Eukaryota > Metazoa > Chordata > Lepidosauria > Squamata > Chamaeleonidae > Bradypodion > Bradypodion ventrale. Next base: position 7,070,274 of record JAWDJE010000003.1, read on the forward strand.
CAACAGTCATCGCATTAAAAAAAATTATTCTCATAAATAACTAAATTCCTCTAAGTCTAAAAAAGTAACATCTCAATGCTATAATCTTCAAAATACATTTTCTTTCTGTCCACCTCATTATTATCGAAACACCTTCATGTGAGTATGTGACATGGTACAGACCAATGCTTGGACCCATTTAGGGTTGCCACAACCTGATAATCATACCAGTAATTTTAAGAGGCTTGATTTTCAAAAGGAGCAAAACTATGCATTGGTACATAGAAAAAGTCTCCTTGAAGACTGTGGTATTTTCGCACTACAATCAGATGTACCCCTGGGCAACGGCAACCTTGTTGTGTCGACTAATCTTTCTCACACTAGGCCGGCCAAAAGGAACTATGGAATGAATTCACCAAAAGGTGGCTTCGTTTTGGCAGTTTAAAGTTTGACCTAGACACAAAAGAAGAAGTCTGCCCTCATTTATACTATTGGGACTACAAAAAGATATTAATTACAAGTCACAAATTATTTGTAATTTGTTAGTTCCAAATTCTCAAGAACGTTTGAGCTTTTGGATACATTTTTTTAACCTATCATCCTTCATCAGTGGCTGTGCTGATGGGACTTTGAGTCGAACAATTTCTGGAGGGCCACTCAGAAATGAGGCGCATGGGAGTTGTTGCTAAACCAGTGGTTGTTAAACCAGCTCTTTCTCAGCCTTCTCGTTCCAGCATCTGAGCCCAGACAAAGTCTACCTACCTTCCATCCTCCTCCCTCGTGTGTGTTTTGATCAAACCCAATCTCTGCCTGGGAGACAAACCTGTGTCAGGAATGGTCTTTCTTACTCATCTGAACTGGGAGATCCCATTTGGGAAGCTAGGTCCCAGTCCAGCTGCAACTGGGCTATTGGATTTCTCAATGGTCATACATACCCGTCAACCTTCCCGGATTGGCCGGGATTTCCCAATTTTCAGCGCCGATTTGCGCCATTTCACGGCGCAGCTGCCAAAACCCAGGAATTGGCAGCGGGGGGAAAGAGGTACTGCGCATCCTTTCTGCGCAAGTCGCGTTCTATGCATGTGTAGAAGGCTTTTATGTTTGTGTAGAACCCTTTTACGCTTGCATAGAACCCTTCTACGGTTGCGTAGAAGGCTACGCAAGCGTAAAAGAACCGTTGTGCGCAGGTCCCGGATTGTCCGGAGCCGCGGTTGACAGGTATGAGGTCATAGAGACAGAGAAAGATTGTGAAGAATAGAATATGATGGGGAAAGGATACTTGGGATTATATGGAGTAGAGGCTGCAATGAGAGCCTCTTCAGAAGGGAACCGGGGTGGGAACAAGTTGTGTGAATTGAAGGCTGACAGCTTGAGCTTGCAGTGAGCAGAAAAAGCCGAGATCCTAGGGGTGGCTGGGGTCAAGTAATCCAGATCTTTTTACCTGGAATCTGTTTCTCCGGCAGGCATGGGTATTCCTACCATTACAGCCACCCGCATCCTGAAGGGGCAGATGCAGAACCATCTGGGGCCTGAAACACCACTGGCTATGGATGCTTTCCCTTATGTGGCTCTTTCCAAGGTGCACAGTCCAACCCACACGGTCCCAAAGCCCCATGGGATGTCCCTCCCCTCCATCTCTGGACATGCTAGAGCAGCAGTGACCAACCTTGGCCATCCAGGTCTTCTTGGACTTCAATTCCCAGAAGCCAAGATCAGCACACCAGCTGATCAAGGATTCTGGGAACTGAAGTTCAAGAACACCTGTAGTGCCAAGATTGGCCGCCACTGTGCTAGAGCCTTCAACTTCCCTTTTGTGAACAACTCCCTGGTCCATAGTTTCCCCATCAGGACAACTGGTGGCCACAACAGCTAGTGAATGCTGGAAGTTGTGCTCCCAACAGAGCATGGTTTCCAGGCCCTGGGAGAGGTTTCTTCCTCCCTTCACCACTGGCATGTCAGGAATTCAACAGGTGAAGCTTGTTCTTGGTGTCATCCTTTGGAGAAGCTACTCCTGAACTGGTGTACCAAAGCTCACCACCCCTACCTCGGAGAGTGGCCAAGAAAGGCCAATGGCTAGAAGTGCCAGATTTGCCCACGGCATACATTATGCAAATTTGGGACATAATATGCTCTGGTCACTGGGGAATTCTGGGAGCTGGGAATGTGGGTTGGGAGGTGGCCAGGCTCCTTTCATCCACATGCCCTTTGTTTTGGCAGACGTATAACGTGGATCGGCAAGTGCCGGACAGTGCCGCCACTGCCACGGCCTTCCTCTGTGGGGTGAAGGGCAACTACCAAACGATTGGGTTGAGTGCCGCTGCCCGGTATAACCAATGCAACACAACAACAGGCAACGAAGTGGTGTCTCTGCTGAAGAGAGCCCGCTTGGCTGGTAAGGAGGCAAAGACGGGTGGAAGACAAACACGGGCATGATTGGCCTGACATTGCTATAAAAATTAACAGTTGGTTCATTCTTCTTGGCAGGTTCCCTTTCCAATGGACCTTAAGAGTAGAAAGAGAAAAGGCATGCACTCACAGACATTCAGCAGAAAGGGGGACCCAGGGACTTTTCAGATCTTGGATCAGTATCTTCTTTGTTCCAAAATTCACACAGTCCATACATGAAAATTTTGAAAGGGTAGCTATGTTAGTCTGTGTTTCAAGCATATCAGTGAGTAAACAAAACAAAAAGAGGAAAATGTCACGGCACGTTAAAGACTAACTGCTGTATTTTAATGTTAACTTTTGTGTTATCAAGTCCACTCCTTGTGAATCCACACTAATGGGTTACTGCACATATGTGCAGTAAACCCATTAGTGTGGATTTACAGGGAGTGGACTTGATCTAGGAAAGCTAACATTAAAATACAGCATATCAGAGAGTAAACAAAAAAAACATGTTGTGGCACTTTAAAAACTAACTGCTGGATTTTAATATGAGCTTTCGTGGATCAAGTCTACTTTATCAGACACTAGCAGAGTTTGCCCGGCATTGCCGGGCTCTTTTAAATTGTGTTGGAAGTTTTTTTTCTTAATGTTTGTAAAGAAGAGGTTAGTCTGTAATTGTCATTTTTAAAATGTTTATGTATACACACTTTTTTGTGGTCATTTGTTAAATAGATTGTATTGTTTTGATACTGTAAAGTAATAACATTTATCTTTGTAATGTTTCTAATGTATTTTTGAATATTTGTTTTAACATATATCTTATTTTTTGTGACGATGCCGGGCTGTTATAAATTGTGATTATTTTTTTTGGCGGTTGTTTTGTGGATTAAAAAAGAATAAAGGATGATATAATGTTTTTCAAAAAAAAATTTATTTAACCAAATAATGTTTTAGTATGTGACTGTTTTTTAATAGTTGTACCATAGGTAATAATTTTAACAATGTCAAAGTACATGTTTTTTTACATTCAATGTTTTTAAACTGTGTTTAGATGTTTTTGGTTTTTATGTGAGTTGAAACTCAACACAGGATTTTAGAAATCTTTTTATTTTATTTTTGTGACATATATTTGAGATTTGTGTAAAAGTGTGATGTATTGTTATGTTTTTGACTTGTTTTTACTCTTGTGGCCTTTTGTTTGGAGCTGTTGTGTATTTTTGAGTTGTTTTTACTATTGTGCCCTGCATGTGGGGCTGCTAGTGGTTCTCTTTTACTTTGACTGTTTTTTCTCTCTTGGTCTCTGGGTGGAGCTTCTTCCGGTGCGTAGTCTCTTTGTTTCTTCATTTCTGTTCCGGTGGTCGTGGAGGGAGGATGTGATGCCGGTGAGTTGTCTTGTTTTCTTTATTTTGGGTTTTTTCTTTGTTTTGCTTTTGTGGTGGTGGGCTGGGAGGTGTTTCTGTTTGTTATTTTTTGTTTTGGTTTATTTTTTGGTTTGTTTAGTTTTAGGTGTGTACTTTGTGGTTTAGGTTTGTTTAGTTTTAGGTATGTATTTTGTGGTTTATTTCTTTTTGTTTATTCATTGTTTTGTTAATTATTGATTTATTTTTGTTTTGTTATTTTTTAATATTTTTGGAGTTTTGTTGATTACTTTTGTTGGCTGTTTTGTTGTTGGTTAGGGGTAGTTACTTCCTCGGAAGGTAAAAGCAGCGACTGGAGGGCCGTTCGCTGCCTTTCCTTCCTGGGCAATTGGTTCGCTTTCAAGGGGGGGTGCGAAGGCACCAGTACCTTCCCCCCCCCTCCTTGAAAGTGAAACATTTCCTCAGAAAGTAAAGGCAGCGACTGGAGGGCCGTTCGCTGCCTTTCCTTTCTGGGCAATTGGTTCGCTTTCAAGGGGGACGAAGGCACCTCCCCCCTTTGCCCCCCCCTTGGTTTTGTTTTTTTTCTCGTGGCTTGTTTGTTTTGCGTGGCTGTGAGGCGCTGCGTTTTGTATTTTTATTTTTCGCGCGGCGGCTTTCTCAGCGTTGTGCATGCTCACGGCGCGCAGGACGCTGGGACGTGTAGTTTTGTGTTTGTGGTTTGCATTTCTGCAGCGTTTTTTCCCTGCGGCTCAATTTTGATTGGCCATGGCGCGTTTCCCAATGTTCTTTTTGCTCGCACCGCTCAGCCTGATTGGCTGTGGCGCGGCGCAAGGAACATTCGGAATTGAGGTTCTTTTTCTTTGTTCAAGTTTGTGGGTCTCCTGCCCCACTGGCGCATTTCTGAAATCTTTGTTGACCTCCGGACCCATTTCGGGCAAGTGCACGAATGCTCGGTACGGGCTAGTATGGCCGGTTGTAGGATCCTTTGTAAAGTTCTAACGGTTAACGCTCAGATTTATAGGTTAAGATAAGACTGAGATTTCTTGGCATCAATTTATACACATCAGGTACAGAGGTACTAAATGGCATAACAGATAAGTATACATAGTTTATTCAGAGAAAGAGCAAACCTCTTAGGTATGTAGAACAGGTTTCCTTGGCTCTCCAGCTGTTCTTAGACTTCAATTAACAGAAACCCAAGTCAGGACATCTACTGATCAGGGCTTCTGGAACTGAAGTCCAAGAACATCTGGAGAGCTACGTTTGAGGAACCCTGACGTAGAAAATGGAGGAACATGTTGGAAAGAGTTTCCCCAGACGTTATAAAAATATTGTTTTTAAGTACTTTGACCTTACAGCCATACAGATACCTATACCACCCCTTATTAACTCACAACTGGCACAACAGGTGCAATAGAATAGAATATAGTTTATTGCACCAGTCATTGTCAATGGCAAGGTAAAAGAAGTTAAAACAATCAGAACTAGGATATAACGCAAACACACCAATTAAAATGGATGCAGTAAGATTAATACATCTTAAGATTGCATACATAAGAGGTAAGACTTTACGTATCAAACAATTTAGTATTATTGAAATGTAGACAGGACTGTTAGGGGTGGCATTGGTGAGTTTTATCAGTTTCCAGTTGTATGGTTGTGGTTCGAAATCTAGAGAAAGATAGCTTAGAGCCGTGATGGCAAACCTTGGCACTCCAGATGTTCTTGGACTTCAATTCCCAGAAGCCAAAGCCCCCGTGAATCCACACATTTATGGTGATTCATCCGGCCTGCGCCACCCTCATCGCTCACAGAAGCGGAAGTCTTTGATTGAGGGAGAGAGATTGAAAATCCGGGACTTTAACAAGATTTTTATTAAACCTGCAGTTTTTCTGACCTTGAATCTGGGACAATCCTATTTTTCTGGGACATATGACAACCCTAATTCCATGTGCTCCAGCATCTAGTGATGCCTGCCACATGGCCATGGAAACATCTGCAGACACAGAGAGCCCTAGAGTCAGACACGATTGGCTTTTGAGCAGGGAAGACCCTTACCTTTGTACCTAATATGTCTCCAGATGATAAAATGGTAGTATTAGCAATCCTATTATGTAGTTTAAAAAACTCTGTTCTCTCAGGTGACTGGGAAAGAAAAGCAAGAAGCAAAACAATCACACTTAAGAACATGAGAGCAGCCTTGCTGGAAGAGGCCACAGGAGCCCATGATCCACTCCAGCCTTCTGTCTCACACAGTGGCTCCCCATTTGCTTCAGGGGATTATTCCCAAGCAGATGCCTTCACCTGTTTAGGATTCCCTGGAAATGGCATTGAGAGATATCCTGCCTCTCTCTCCAACCACGAGGTTGTTCTTATATTCCACCCCATCCCCTGGCTGATTCAGGAGATGACGGTCCCTTTGCCACAGTTGTCAATGTATGTGTTGGTCTTTTACATTTTATTGCACTGTTACATTTTATTGTATTGGTATTGTTTTTATTGCATTTTTACATTTTATTGTATTGTTATATTTTATTGTACTGTAATGTTTGATATGTTGTGATTTTTGTGAGCCGCCCCGAGCCGGCGTATGCTGAGCGAGCAGCATACAAGTTGAATAAATCAAATAAATCACATCAAATCAAATCACAGCGCTTAGTGCACTCTCTGAGCAGTTCACAAGTTAATTAGCATTTCCCCTCATCATGCTGTGTACTCGTTTTATCGAACTTGGAAGGATAGAAGGCAGAGTCAACCTGAAGTCCTGGTCAGGATTGAACTCACAACCTTTTGGTTGTAGTACAGCAGTTTAACCTCTGCGTCACTAGGGGTCAGGGTCCTTCATGTGAATGTAGAGAGTTTTGGCATTGGTGTTAAGTTTTCGCCAGTGGTCAATTAAAGGGCCATTGAGAGGAGGGTGAGTTCTGTTTTCCCTCACTGCTGCTCTCTAATTCTGGACACACAGGAGGTAATTCTGTCCTTAAACCCCTAAGGAATGTACCCTGTACAGACCCTATTGTTCAACATCATTGCGTTCACCAGATTTCAGATCAAAGAGATACATTTCTTCACACCTGGGGATCAGGTGGCCACTTGCGGCTTGTCCTCTTTTAGGGAGGACTGTTGGAAGGCTTTGAGGTTTTCGCTGTGAAAAGCAGTGCAATCCAATTTGGATTTGAAGAGGAAGGAAGATAAGAAGGGACATCAGGGACTGGGGAGTTCCCCAACAGCCAAGGTGAACAGGAAGACAGGTACGCTGTTGCCTGGTCAAAGTCTTCACTTGAGTGAGATTGTAATGGCGCTGAGTTAATACGCACTTCTCATTTTGCATCTGTATTAGCCCCAGTGGCACAGTGGTTAAACTGCTGTCGTGCAACCAAAACGTGAGTTCAATCCTGATGGGCATCAAGGTTGACTCAGCCTTCCATCTTTCTGAGGTTGGTAAACTGAGGACCCACCATGTTGGGGCTAATTGCCTAGTGAACCGCCCAGAGTGCTCCAGGTCGGCTGGTCTCACCAACTCTCTCCCTGCGTTGCAGGTCGCTCTGTGGGGATCGTGACCAGCACGCCGGTCCAACATGCAACTCCTGCTGGGGCCTATGCCCATGTGGTGAATCGCGACTGGTATGCAGACTCTGAAATGCCCCAGTCAGCGCTGGCACAAGGCTGCAAAGATATCTCCCAGCAACTCATTGAAAATATGGACATCACGGTAGGTTGGGCAGAAGCCCTTGCCTCCCCAGGCTCAATTCCTATCCCCTCACCCCATATTCCTTTCAGTCTAGCTCAGGGTTCCTCAAACATGGCTCTCCAGGTGTTCTTGGACTTCAATTCCCAGAAGCCCAAGTCAGCACATCTGCTGCTCAGGGCTTCTGGGAATTGAAGTCCAAGCACATCTGGAGAGCCAAGTTTGAGGAACCCTCGTCTATCTCCTCAAGTTTAGCTGATGTGAAAAGTGCCTGACTAGCTGATGTAGAAATTGCTTCCAAGGGAGAGGCTATAGATTGGAAGGAATATGTTAAACCAGTGCAGTTACATGTAACATGTTCTTTTCAGGAACAATGAGGCTGTAATGAAGTTACAGAGTGGAAACAATGTGATGGCTCTTGGCCTTGGGTCACCCAGATGTTTTTGGACTGCAACTTCCAAGAATCCTGGCCAGCACAGCCAATGCTGAAGGCTTCTGGGAGTTGTAGTCCAAGAACATCTGAGCCCCCAAAGTTAAGAACCAATGTCAGATAAGCTGTCAAAGTTATTCGGAGAAGAAAGTTAGGTAGGGGTGTGTTTTCTTCCTGCTAGTCTTTCTTTCCTTCCACTCCTGCACTCTCTAATTTTTCTATCTCCTCGTTCCTCTCCCTAGAAGTCAGCTGGCGAGGTATAATTGGAGTCGAACATTGTGGTTAGCATGCTTCTCATGCTTCTATCTAGTCATGGGGTGCCCAAACGTTTTGGCTGGTCACGTGGTTCAGGGGGTTGGTCACTATGTTTGGGCACCCCTGATCAAGTCCGTGCAGAGCTGTGTGGAGACCTTCTGGGGAGACAAATATACTGTACCACAATTAACTACCACTTTCTCTTTTTTGGTTAGACACACTAGTGACTGAAAATAGTGTCGCAAGCTACATAGATTTAAATGAACTAAAACTAAATTAACCCATTAAATTACACACACACACACACACACACACACACACACACCTTCCTTGATTTGAATTTTGAATAAAATAATCAAATAATCAAGAGCAGAGGAAACTGCATTCTGCAAATTCATTTGTCCATTTAGTTAATAACATGCCAGCTATCTTCTCTGACCCTAATTTGTGGGCAGGTGGCTTGTGAACAGGCTGTGGGGGACATTGGACCCAAAATTTCTTGGGGAGGTGTCCATGTACCCTCATCATGGAGCATGCAAGTAGTTCCCCAGCTAAACTCGTTCCAAGATGTGCATTGCCATGACAACACCAACCCTTTAGGTTTCTGCATTTTGCCTCTTCTGCGACACCTCCCACTTATGGCACTCTTTCCTAGATATGTTGCCCAGTCATTGTTTTTGTTTCATTTATTATTTCATGTCCCCTTGCAAACTCCACATCTATAATGGTTGCAGGCAGCCAAATGTAGCTTGTTTGTATATGTGTACAATCTTTACTGTGATGTAAACCTCCCCCCCCCCCCCCCGACAGGTGATCTTGGGTGGCGGCAGGAAGTACATGACCCCAGCGGGCACGCCCGATCCCGAATATCCCTCCAACATTTCGCATCATGGCGTCCGCCTGGATAATAGAAGCCTCATAGAAACTTGGCTTAACTTATCTTCAGTAAGCTTCTCTTGTTAAGATGTCTCTGCAGTTTGAATTATTGGCTTGAAGGAACAATAAGGTGATGTATAACATTGAATGTATGACAGACAGCACCTCCTCTGGAGATGCATACCAATGCTTAAAAATACATTACATTCCCTGCTTAAGGTAATCCAAATTCTGCATCATGGCATGCTTGGTATTCTGTAGAGTTCATAAACATGTTAGTGAAGAAAGAAAACCTATAGCTGGACTTTAGTTCTCACTTTCTGTTAGGTATCCAGTGGCTCAAGTGGCTAAGATGCTGACTGGAAGGCGGGAGGTCAGCAGTTTGATTCCCGAGTACTGCAGGACGGAATGAGATCCTGTCTTTTGCCCCAGCTCCTGCCAACCTAGAAGTTTGAAAGCAAGAAATTGCAAGTAGATAAATAGGGGCCAATGCGGTGGGAAGGCAACAGTGTTCTGTGTGCTCCAGTGTCTAGTCATGCCTGCCACATGACCACAGAAACATTTGCAGAAGCAGACAACGCTGGCTTTTTGGCTTTGAAACAGAGATGAGCACTGAACCCTAGAGTTGGATACAACTGGCTTTCGAGCAAGGGAAACCTTTACCTTTATCCTCATATTATGAAATTTTGCTTGAGAGATGCCTCTTATCCAATACTTTTGCATTGACCATGAGAACAGGCCAAAAATTAGCAATAGAAATAGCAATTACACTTATATACCACCCCATTAGACTGCGGTGGCTTAGTAGTTAAGATGCTGAACTTGAAGACTGGAAGGTCGGAGTTCGATATCTGAGTACTGCATGATGGAGTGAGCTCCCGTCTCTGTCCCAGGTCCTGCCAACCTATCAGTTCGAAAGCAAGAAATTGCAAATAGATAAACAGGTTCCACTTCAGTGGGAAGGTAAACAGCGTTTTGTGCACTCTGGTGTCTAGACATGCCTACCACATGTCCACAGAAACATCTGCAAACTCAGACAGCACTAGCTCTTTGGCTATAAACAGAGATGAGCACTGAACCTTAGAGTTGGATATGACTGGGTTTCGAGCAAGGATGACCTTTACCTTTATTTTACCGCACCATGGCGCTTAGTGCACTCTCTGGGTGGGTTCACAAGTTAATTAACATTTTTGCCCCCAACACATTGGGTTTCCATTTTGCCAAGGCTGAGTCAACCTTGTCCCCATCAGGATTGAACTCACATCGTTTTGGCTTCAGTACATCAGTTTAACCACTGCGCCACTAAGGCTCTTTTGCTAATTCATACTAGGCTAGGAATACACATTTGCTAGGCCACACCAAAGATCAAAAATGGTGTGTAAGCTTTAAAGTTCCCCAGAACTCTTCATCCGGATGCATAGCAAGCAAAGGAAAATAAAAATATATGGTTGAAATTGCAACCAGGGAGCTTGATTTTCAAAATGTAAGAAGAGGCATGATGCTCAGTCATACCAAAGGCTCATCAAGTCCCCCATTCTGTACAACCAGTGGCCAACCAGATGTCCCACTGGAGAAAGGACCAGTGGGCTTCCCGTGCCACATTGCCCGTCTTCTCTACTTTCCCAGCTATTGGAATTCAGAGGCTGCCCAACTCCCTGAGGATGATAGGATGGAAAGAGATGGGTTGGGGGGTTGCAGACATTCAGGTGCGGCTCTGCCAGTTAAGGCTGGTTGCGGTTGCAGCAAGAACCAGAGGCTGTTGGGATGAAGAAACCAGCCAGCCAACCACCCCTCCATAGACATTTAAGTGTAGGTAAAGGTAAAGACCGCCCTTGCTTGAAAACCAGTCATATCCAACTCTAGGATTCGGTGCTCAACTCCGTTTATAACCAACGAGCCAGCACTCTCTGCGTCTGCAGACATTTCTGTGGTCCTGTGGCAGGCACAACTAGACACGGAATGCTGTTACCATCCCACCGAAGCAGTACCTATTTATCTACTTGCAATTTCTTGTGGGGCACTGTGACAGACCGTGCAACATATTATAGAACAATGAAGCCTTAGAGCATGAGGGCAATAGTGAAGATTTTCTAAGGTTGACTCTGTGGTGTTGGTTTATAAATTAATGTTAGTTTTTATACAGTACATATATATAATTTTTGTTATATGTTGACTCCATGTGTACAAGTGCCATATGCTAAATAAATAATCTTGCTTTCAAACTACTAGGAGCTAGGACAGATAACGGGAGCTCACTCCGTTGTGCAGCACTCGGGTCTCAAACTGCTGACCAGCCGACCTTCCAGTCATCGGGTCCAGCATCTTACCCACTAAGCCACCGCAGTCCCTCTCATTTAAGCATAGCTTTTTTACTCTTTCCCATTTCTTTCACTAACCTCCAAGTAGTCATTAAGAAGCAGAGTGCCCAAGGAAATTGAAGCTTAAAGACTTCTGAGTTACAGTTCATTAGGAGAGTGCAATTTCTCACCTGAGCTCCCATATGCAGTTACAATTTCCAATTGCCCTGCTTGAATTAATTGGCTTCCCCGGTACTAGGATGACTGTGTTATCAGCAACAGGTCAATGGCTGGTGTTAATGCTAGAATGGTTGCTCTAATAATTTCTGCATTCAGTTTCACTCTGACCTTGTAACTCAAGGGTGCCCAAACTTTTCGGACTGTGGGCCGGGCACGTGGTTCAGCGGGTTGGTCACATGGTTCAACAGGCCGGTCACGTGGTTCCACCCACCAGAAGCAGAAGTAAAACGGCCTTGCAATCTGTTTTGCAACAGATATGTTTTGCAACAGGATGAAATAGATTTCAGGCTGCCATTTTCTCTCTTTAAACCAGGGGTGCCCAAACTACGGCCCATGGGCCGGATCTGGATCCAGCCCCTAACACCAATTCATCTGGCCCATGCCGACCTCGTTGTTCCAGTACGGGCGTGTTTTACTTCTGCTTCCGGGAGTGATGAGGTCGGCATGGGCCAGATGAATTGGTGTCAGGGGCTAGATCTGGCCCACGGGCTGTAGTTTGGGCATCCCTGTCATAACTGAATGACAATAATCTGTGCCATATGGTTGCCTGAATTGTGAAGGATGCTCCTACCATTTGAGAAAGTGAGATAAGATCCACAAAAGCTCAGACTACAAGGAATCTGCTTATTTTCGAAGGAGAGTAACACAGAGAGATGTAGAAGCTACTTTTTCAAAGCATTAGCTTCCAGAATACTTTACCCATGCAGGCTGAGAGATGTGGCCCAAAAGCATCTGCAGACATTTCCATGGACTAAACACTGGAATGTTTCATACTTTCACTGATTGCATGCTCCGGGTAGAACTTCCAAGAAAGAGGCACTCCTGAAGATAGCTTGATCTTAAAACCGTAAAGAACTGATACACGAATAGTATAGAAAAAATATTTCTGATTGTATGAATTGTATGAATTTCGCCTTTGCTCTCCATCATGCTCTCCATCATGCAGCACTCAGGCCATATGAAATGGTGCCTCAGGCCGCACCCGGCCCATGGGCCATAGGTTGAGAATCCCTGCTTTGAAGAATACACAGAAATGACTTATAATTCCCTTCCTTCAGGAGCAACATGCAACTTGTCAAAGGCTACGTAGGCTGGTTCCTCCCCCATGAAGCACAATGGAGAATCAAACGCTTGATCTCTGACTCTGTGGCCAAGTACTCAACTGGGTATTTTATTACTGGAGGAACTGTACCTCCCCTGCTCAGTTTTAAAGACCCAGTTTTGTGCAAACAGCAATCCTTTAAGTCTGTGAAATGCACACAATGGCCATCCAGTCTGCTTTTTTCTAGAGAAGGTAAATCTAGAGGAGATCAAAGCCCTTGTTTATTCAATGTTGTGAATGGGTCAACCGATATGCAGCCCAAGGGATATACATGCTTCTCTGTCTCTGTATTTGTTCCTAGGGCAGACATTATGTCTGGAACCGAACAGAACTGTTGAAAGCTGCAGATAACCAAAGTGTGAGCTACCTGATGGGTAAAGATCTTGATTTGTCTCTCCAGTGCTTAATAGAAAAGTATCTCACTTATGGCTTATCATTTAAATCATTGCAGCAGCATGACACCCATACTGCTGTTCCAGTTCCACGTATCACTTTCTGGTCCTGAGCCCTTTTGGCACACAAAGTCCTCATCAGCCCTAGACCAGTATTGATGAAGCTACTGCCCTCCATCAAGATGGATTCAGGTGGGATTTAATCCACTTGGGACCCTCACCCTTCCCTGTGGACTTCACCACCCAAGCTGTTAGTCCTCAGGGTGGTCGGGTTAGTTAACTGCCGCCTGACACTTGGCGATGAGTCGCTGGCAGTATGGTCTACTCTATTACTATAGCAGGATAACCTGGCCAGACTATTCCTAGGTTAAGTAAAGGTAAAGGTCTCCCATGCTTGAAAGCCAGTCTTGTCCAACTCTAGGGCTCATTGCTCATCTCTGTTCACAGCCAAGGAACCAGCACTCTGCGCCTGCAGATGATTTTGTTGACATATGGCAGGCATGCCTCAACACCGGAGTGCACAGAACACTGTTTACCTTCCCACCAAAGTGGTCCCTATTTATCTACTTGCAATTTCTTGCTTTCGAACTGCTAGGTTGGCAGGAGCTGGGACAGAGACGAGCGCTCATTCCGTCCTGCAGTACTCAGGTATTGAACTGCTGACCTGCTGCCTTTCAGTCAGCGTCTTAGCCACTTGAGTCCATAATTTTACTGATTGCATGCTCCGGGTAGAACTCCCAAGAAAGAGGCATTCCTGAAGATAGCTTGGTCTTAAAACCGTAAAGAACTGATACACGAATGGTATAGAAAAATCTTTCTGATTGTATGAATTGTATGAATTTCTCCTTTGCTCTCCTCTTGGTTTTCCCCAGGCCTCTTTGAACCTGAGGACATGAAATACAAGCTGGATCGGAACAACACTACTGACCCATCCTTGGTAGAGATGACGGAAGCAGCTATCAAAATCCTCAGCCGCAACCCCAAGGGGTTCTACCTTCTTGTTGAAGATAAGTTGGGATCGGGGACACTTGCAGTCATTTCGGCTTTACCCCTGTTAGAAAGATGGTGTTGACTTTCCTTCCGCCTCTCCTTTTCTATTTCTTTGTGAGATGTCCAGTGGCTTGAGCAGTCTGCTTTGGTTGGATTCCAGCAATGGTTTGTACTGGAACCCAACCAAAGCAGAGGGATTGTAACCACTACCTAAAAACCCAGTAACCTCTGTTAGAGAGCCAAATAGGTGCAAATAAGAAATGGTCCATGGATGGTCTAGTTTGCTTTGGTACATACATCATGTAGTGATCAGGAATAGGAGAGAACCAACCCATTCCCAGAGTGGTCCAAACAACAGAACACATCCTCATCTAGTCACACCTTCAGTCAAAAGGAAGTACCAGTTACTGTGTAAGGTTCCTGTCACCTCTCTCTCTCCTTCTAAGGCCTGTGGAGGAATCTAGTTGTCCAATGTGTCATCTTAAATTGCCCTTTTGTCCACACGAGGCAAGATTGACTATGGACACCACAGCAACGTTGCCAAATGGGCCCTGACCGAGGCGGTGGAGTTTGACAATGCCATCCAGCGGGCAGGGGAGCTGACTGATGAATCCGACACTTTGACTGTCGTATCTGCAGACCATTCCCACGTCTTCGTTTTCGGTGGCTACACACTGAGAGGCACCTCCATCTTTGGTAAGAGGCTGGAGTGGGTTAGCATGGTGAGAGGGCCCGTGTTTGGGCAGCTTGGGGGAACAGCTCACAGAAGGGTCTTGAGGGTCATAGACAGGCTTTCACAGTTGGGGGTGAAACCCAAGATACTAGTTCTAAGGGTAGCAATGCCAAACCGCAATAGCAAACCGGATTTATGCTCTGAGGTTCACCAACGTCTGTCTGGCCAGGTTATCCTTCTATGATAATAGAGTAGACCATACTGCCAGTGACTCAACACCGAGTGTCAGGTGGCAGTTAACTAACCTCAGTCCTGAGGACTAACGGCCTCGGATGCCAAAGTCCACAGGGAAGGATGATGGTTCCCCAAGTGGAATAAATCCTACTTGAATCCATCTTGATGGAAGGCAGCAGCTTCATCCATCCTGGCCTGGAGCTGAGGAGGACTTTGTGTGCCAAAAGAGCTCAGGACCAGAAAGTGACTCACCAAACTGGATCAGTGGTACTATGGGTGTCATGCTGCAATGTGGAAGGCAGATGAAAAGCCATTGCATTATATTGTCCCCAGGACAATCTTCATGCCTATCACCATGATGATCACCTATATTCAGAACTGGATATGGCACAAGAAAAAGGATCTTTACATATCCACATGGGGAAAAGCCTTTTTGAACCTGAACGACAACAACAAAAGTAGAAAACCTGAAGTGGGAGAAGGAAAAGCCACATTGGAAGCCAAAAAGGGGCTTAAGAGGGATGCAAATTAACATTTGCATCATGTGAGCAGCAGAAAGTGCTACGAATGCATCCATGGAGGGGAAAGGAGCAAATCCCAATGTATTTTGGTGGTCTTACTCATGCTAATGTTACTTTTGGCTTTCCCATGGATACACATGAATGGATTTGAGCAGCACTTAGTATGGATGCTGGGGAAATGTTCAAAAGTGGCAAGAATGACCTCTGGCTCCAAACCCTTTGGCTCTGTCCATCCTGTGCCCTTAGCAGCAAACTTTCTACCCTGGTTGGAACGTAAAGGTCGAACACTCCATTGTTTGAAACCCAATCATGTCTGACTCTAGGGGGAGATACTCATCTATGCTTACAGCCAAAGAGCCAGCCCTGTCTATGTCTGCAGATGTTTCCATGGACATGTGGCAGGCATGAGTAGACACCAGAGTGCATGGAATGCTGTTACCTTCCCACTGGACCAGTACCTACTTATCTAGTTGCAATTTCTTGCTTTCAAACTGCTAGGTTGGCAGGAGTTGGGACAGAGATGGGAGCTCACTCCATTATGAAGCACTCAGGTCTCTAACTGTTGACCTATCAATCGTCAAGTTCAGCACTAAGCCACATCAGTCCCCTGGTACCTATTTATCTACTTGCAATTTCTTGCTTTCAAACTGCTAGGTTGGCAGGAACTGGGACATACAATGGGCACTTACTCCATCACACAGTACTGGGGTCTCGAGTTGCTAATCTGCCAACCTTCCAGTAATCAAGCTCAATGTCCTAACCACTTAGCCAATGCTGACACTGTGGGGATGTAGCCCTTCCTGAAACTTTATTGATTGATACTCTGGTACTTAGGTTGAAGGATTTCCCCCATGCTTTCTCTAAATCAGCTCTAATTTCCCAGAAGCCTTCGCCATTTGCTAAATTGGCCAGGATTTCTGGCAGCTGAAGTCCAAAAACATCTGGGAATCCAAAGTTGGCAACTGTCGCTCTAGACAAAGGTTCCTCAAACTTGGCTCTCCAGGTATTCTTGGACTTCAAGTAACAGAAGGCCAAGTCAGCACTCCTGCTGATCAGGGCTTCTGGGAACTGAAGTCCAAGAACATCTGGAGAGCCAAGTTTGAGGAACCCTGTTCTAAGACAATGTGCTTCTTCTTTGTACAGGGTTGGCACCCAAACTGGCTTTCGACAACAAGACATACACCTCCATTTCATACGGGAATGGGCCGGGCTACCAGATCACCAGGGAGGGACGTCCCAACGTGACTGCAGAAGAGGCTGGTAAGAAAGATGTCACCTTTGAGTGGTGGAGGTCAGAGAGTTAACAATGAAGAGTGGAAATCCACCTCTCAGATAAGAACAGCTGGACCACTGGTCACAAGGAAAGGAGCCAAAAATTAGATCTCGTGCTGTTTATTTTTGCTTCAATGTTAAAGCAGCCCCAAGTACTCAAGGATTGAATCATCAATGCCTGGAGGGAATGGTGATATTTTACCTACCCCCTACACTGATTTCCTGGTTTGAGTCTTCCTGGTTTGGGTCCAAGCATAATGCAAAGTATTTCCTTCTGCTGTATCATTTAACTTTTTGTGTAAGAGATTTCCCTTCTTCCCTCCCAAAATGAAGAGTCTTTAGAAAGGCTTCCATCTATGCTATGCTATGCAATGGGGTTAGGCTGAGGGCATTTATAGGGGAGGTTATGTTATTGAGTGGGGTCTGAGCAGTGGACATGAGGGTGTTAGCAAATGGGGTGGCGACCCATCTTTTAGGGGGTGTAATCCCATCTCCTATAATAATTTTGTGTCAGAAATTATTCTGTGTTGAAAGGATTTTTGCGGAAGAAACTCTACTCAGGGAACGCCCAAATGAGGCTCCTTTCAGATCCCCAAGAGCTGGGACCAAGACGGGTGCTCAATCCGTCATGCAGTACCCGGGTCTCGAACTGCTGACTTGCCAACCTTCCACTTAACAAGGCGAGCTTCTTAACCACTGAGTCACTGCATCTCCTGAAAACTTGTGACTATGTGAACTTCCACAAGGTTTGCCCAGGACCATTTTGACCCTTCTTGACCTGTGTAGTCTTACTCACCGCAGTTGTCATAAACAAGGGCAAACTAACCACCTTGACTATATATTTCCATGATAACATCCAATGGCTTTCTCCTTTCCTTTTAATTTTAATTTTGCTTCTCTCTCTCTCTCTGTCCTCAAAACCTGTCATTCTCAACCTGTATCAGAAGCCAAAGTTATCAATTTAAGGGCAGAATTAAAGGAGAAAGCTACAGGTTGTTATCATGCAAATATTATATATAGTCAAGGTGGTTAGCTTTTAGGACATTGATGGTGAACCTTGGCACTCCAGGTGTTCTTGGACTTCAATTCCCAGAAGCCCAAGTCTCTGTGAATGGGTTTACCCATTCGTGTGGATTCACAGAGACTTGGGCTTCTGGGAATCAAAGTCCAAGAACACCTGGAGTGCCAAAGTTCGCTATCATGGTTTTAGGAGATGCCTAGAAGACAGGCAGGAAATTGGGACATTTGCCAGCTGGTCTCAGCTTTGGAGGAGAGAAAGAGCAGATGAGAAGTGGCAGGCATTGGCCAAGTTCAAGAGGTCATGCTGTAGGCATGTCACTTGAAGAAGAAAATTAGGCGCACAGCTCGGCAATGTGATGAGCTAAAACTCCAAGACTTCTCCCAGCCTGTACTGCTGATGGCCATATTCTGGAAGTTACCATCCGAAAAGGAACTTGGAAAAACTAAGACTGCAATAACCACTTCTTCTTCTTTCCTGCCCAGATCAAACGTTAGATTGCCAAAATAAAGCCACTGTCTTGGCTTTGTCGTTGGCCTAAATTAAGTCCTCACTAGTACATGTTTCTGGTAGTAATTGGCAGACCAGTAAATGAACCAGATTCTGTATCTCTCTACATTCACACAGTATATTTGTTGCCCGCCAGCAGCCCCCACTTGAGCCTGTTGGTCTTACATTTAGGGAATCCAACACTCAGCCTATTCTGGTTCCTCCAAATGTTGAAGAGGAGGTTGAGTTCCTCTCCATGTTGGCCCAACATTTTTCTTGAGAAAATCTTCCCATCTGCGAAGTGGTCTTCCTCTGAGTCCTTTGCGATCTCTCGGATACCAATTCATTATCCTGGTGCTCCACTTATTGTCACTTGTACGTGCAACATGGCCAGCCCACCTTAATTTGTTTGTCAGCTATTCCGTTACTACGTCTTTTAGCAGTGATCTCCACCTGAGATCCTCATTTTTCACTTTATTGTGAAGTGAGATTCCGAGCACTGATCTCTCCGTTGCTCATTGCATTGCTTGCAGACGTTTTTCTTCTGCAGCTGCTAAAGCCCGTATTTCACTGCCATATGTCATTGCTTTCATGACTGAAGAATTGAAGAGATTCCTTAGCCATCTCCTCTTTTAATGTTATTTGTCAAGTGAGTTCCTTCCTTCAGCAATAACCACTGATTCCATGTTTCTCCCTTTCCTCTTTTTCTCAATAGAAGGCAACAACTATAACCAACAAGCAATAGTTCCTCTTGATTCAGAAACTCATGGCGGTGAAGATGTGGCCATAATGGCCAAGGGTCCAATGGCTCACCTGTTCCACGGCGTGCAAGAGCAGACATACATTGCCCACGTGATGGCATATGCCACCTGTTTGGAGCCGTACGTGGACTGTGGTCTGCCCTCTTATAACTCTGCCAGCTTCACCAAATCCACATGGATGGCTGTCCTTCTTGTCTCTTTGGTTCCTTGGGCCTTTTAACCTTCTGGAGAACTTGGGAGCATTTCCATCTAAGACTGTGGTGATTCTTGATTCATGAAGAACAATCCAAGTGTTTTCCCTTCGAAGTCAAAGCGATGCACTTTCCAGCTCATCACAAGACATATCGGAGCATGGCTTTCACCTGCTAATGTTCTAAGAAATCACAGAGAACGGTTGAGATTGGCCGTTTTCCAATTCTGGTATTCTTTTTCCATGGAGACACATTGACATCTGAGCCCAAAGATCTTTTAGAAGCAATGCAAACATATTTTTTAAAAAACATTCCAACTGGTTTTCAGTAGATGGGAATAGGGAGTCATAGCCATACCTGTCAAGTATCCTGTTTTGGCCGGGATTTCCCGTAATTCACCGCTCCGTCATCCCGTATTTGAACGACCAGGAAAGGGGTTACTGTGTGCATGCACGCCGCTGCCTCTGATGGGCATGCATACGCAGTAACCCCTTTCCTGGCCAAAAGGGTTTTTGCGCATGCACGCAGGGGTTGCTATGCATCCATGTAGGCGTTACTGTGCATGCACGTCACTGCCTCTGACATCAGAGGCAGCAGCGTGTATGCGCCAACACCGGCACTCGGAAACCTTCCCATATTTGGACACCGGCAACTTGACAGGTATGGTCATAGAAGGTCGAAACCTGCCTTGTAACTTTGTCATTGGATGGATTAAAAGAAGGCCAATTAATTAACAACACCCATTTGCCCATGCAGACAAAACAGCTCTGGCTTTTTAATTTGATATAATCAGCAGCAGAAAAATACAATGCAATATTTCTGTACAAAAAGACAAGACTGCACTGCTGGCCAAGAATGTACATGAGATGTTTTGGAGGCAGGAGAGTGGAGAGGGTAACATAAATCTGTCCATGCCTTACTATCCAGAGCAGGGGTTCCCAACCTACGGCTCATGGGCCAGCCCCGGCCCAAGGCACCATTTCATGTGGCCCACCCCACCCGGAAGTGGAAACGGACATGTTTACGTCAGCCATAAAACACGCCCGTGCGTGTGTACATGTACCTGCTTCTGGGGGGTGGGGGCATGGTCCGGCCCACACAGCTGTCAGGGGGCGTGGTCAGGCCTTTGGTGTAAAAAGGTTGGGAACTCCTGATCGAGAGTAACCCTATATGTTTGGTGACAGCTGACAGGAAGCAATAGCAATTACACTTATATACTGCCCCATTGCACTTAGTGCACTCTCTGGGCAGTTCACAAGGTATTGACATTTTGCCCCAACATGCTGGGTCCTCATTTTACTGACCTTGGCGGCTGAGTCAACCTTGAGTCCCATCAAGCTTAACTCACAGTTACCTAGTCTAGCAATAGTTCACTCTGGTTGGGTTGCTTCTCTGGAAAGAATGACCCAGACCCAATGACACTGGTCAGTAGACTCAGGACACCAACTCCTGGAAGAGCAGGCCCCTCAAACTCTTCAGATGGATGCCCCTCACTGGCAAGTTGGAGCCAATCCAGGGGGAGAATGTCCTTTTTACTAGCAACCAGAGATCTGGGGTGAGGGATGGGCTGGATCATACTGCAGCCCTCTCCCCATAGTGGCTCTGTGTGTGTGTGTGTGATATTATAGATCCCATTTGACCACCATTACAAAAACATTACAAAAACAATCAGTGTTTCTGGTTCCTGTCGTCAAAGCCTCTAAATCTCATGAAGTCTTTCCAATGCAGAGTGAGGACAAATTAATCAATCGCCTTATCTGCAAATTTCTAGCCTAGAACGCAAAGGCAAGATGGGGGTTGCACTATAAAAACTACAGTTTTCAGAGCTCAAAAATGTTACTCAAAAGGGCCAATACATTAGTGTTGATTTTTTACTTTAAATCTTTATAACGGGCCAATACTTACTGAAACTGGGCAGGTTTAGTGCATCCATAATGTATTAGCATTTAATAAATGTTCATTAAATTATTTGTTGTTTTGTTGCATTTTTTTAAACTTTAAACCACTGGGGGAAATGAAATTTAGTTTTTGGTAGCACAGAAATGCTTGCAAATAAATAAATAAATAAATATTTTAACACCCTTAAAATAATAATGTTTAAATTACCCAAATGAGGTATATAGGTTTGGGCATATAACAAGGGCATATTTGCTACACCCCAAATGATATCATGTTAGCATTAAACTTAAAAACTCAAAAATGACTTTGTTATGCCCTTACTACTGCAAAAAAAGGGGAAAAAAGAAAAAAAAGAGAGTAAAATCCCAGACTCTGATCATTTGAGATGCAGAGGTATGTGCAATCCAATGTGATATGTTCTTTTCAAGAACTACCAATCCCAGAGTTCTTTGTGCATAGGCTGATTGGTAGGAGGGACGTTCAACAGTGTTAATATCAGGAACATTGTTCCCAGGGATAATGGGAACCAGTGCTGCTGAAAGGAGTTGGTATCCCCGAGTATATTCAATTTGTATGGAAACAATGCAAGATATTATTTCAATCAAATATAAAGGGACATCATTCATGCTTTTCCAGTAAAAGGAAAAAAATATTTTTAAAATTAATTGGTCTACTTTTGAAAAGTTTGCAGTTGTCCTGATTGACTAGATTGGGAATACTGTACAGTGGAACCTCGGATAACGGAATTAATGCATTCTCCGGGACGTTTCATACAATGAAAATGACTTAAACCGAATTTCGCATAGGAATGCATTGAATGCAATTTCCCATAGGAATGCACTGAAAACCAAAATACATTAACCAAAATGCAGTTTCCCATAGGGATGCATTGAAAACCAAATAATCCATTCCGAAAAAAATTCCGTAAACCAAGCCACTATTTCCTATGGATTTCCTTTCGTTATGCGGTTTTTACGTTAACTAAGCCATTCGTTAACCAAGGTTCCTCTGTACTTTAAAATAATAATAATTATCAACAGAATAATTATATTAGGACCAACCCAAAAAACTTAGAAAATTGTCAGCAAGTTGTTTAAGATTCTTCAGGCAGGAAACTAGGCTATAACAGACATAGCGGGGGGAAAAATGGGTGTGTTTTATTCGGTGTGTGAGAGAGAAGCCTGAATGTGGAGAAGATGTACAGGTGAAACGCGGAAAATTAGAATATCATGCAAATGTTCATCCAGTTCAGTAACGCAACTTAAAAGGTGAAACAAATATATGAGATAGACTCATTACACGCAAAGCGAGACAGTTCAAGCCTTACTTTGTTATAATATTGATGCTTATGGCTTACAGTTTATGAAAACCCCAACCACCCAATCTCATGTACCCCATAATCATCACATAATCTCATGTATGCTGTATGCCATGATCATCACAATTATGAATTAAGGCATGGCATCTCTCACTTTGCATGTAGTGAGTCTATCTCATATATTTGTTTCACCTTTTAAGTGAACATAAGAACATCAGAACAGCCTTGCTGAAACAGGCCACAGGTGCCCATCCAGTCCAGCATTCTGTCTCACACAGTGGCTCACCATTTGCTTCAGGGTATTCCCAAGGAGATGCCTTCACCTGCTTAGGATTCCCTGGAAATGGCATTGAGAGGTATCCTGCCTATCTCTCCAACCCCAAGGTTGTCCTTAGGTATCCATATAATTATAGCCATGGATCCCCTTGTCCTCCATGAACTTGTCTAATCCTTTCTTGAAGCTGTCAAGTCTAACAGCTGTCACCACTTCTTCTGGCAGGGAGTTCCATAGCAGTGATCCTCTGGGTGAAAAAGTGCTTTCTCTTATTTGTTTGAGAACTAGAGGTTGTCCTTAGGTATCCATAATTGTAGCCATTGATATCCTTGTCCTCCGTGAACGTGTCTAATCCTTTCTTGAAGCTGTCAAGACTGACAGCTGTCACCACTTCTTCTGGCAGGGAGTTCCATAGACCAGGGATCCTCTGGGTGAAAAAGTACTTTCTCTTATTTGTTTGAGAACTAGTACCCAAAAGTTTCATGGAGTGAAATGAATGAACATTTGGACGATATTCTACTTTTCCGAGTTTCACCCTGAAATTTCATAATTAAAATGGAACTGTTTCTTCATGGGATCCTGGGAAGGATTGAGCGCTCTCCAAAAGGGGCTTGGGCCCTTTCTGCAGGTTTGTCCATGCGTCCATGTGTCTGACCCTCAATACCAGGGCTAGCTTAGGAGAGCGGCTAGAGTTCTCCACATCTCCTTTTGACCCGCTGATGATCTAGGATGAATGTCAGAGAGAGGCCCCAGCAGCAGTGACATTGGCACACGCCAGGTATGGCCAGGGATGGGGGCATGAGTAGCTGGGCATTTCACCAGACAGAGCATTTTTGAGTTGGATTCATAGGTGAGTTCTTAGGACAATGGAAGACTCTGCCGAACTCCTCAAACTGTGAGACGCTGCCCAGAACTCTGAAAGGCAGGGAAAGAAGGAAAAGGACAGACACATATAGAGAGAATGAGCAAGTACAATTCGAAAAAGGAGGCTTAGAAATATTTAATTTTGCTATTTAAATGCCACTTTCTCCCCATAGGGGAGTCAAGGAAGCTTGCAATGATTAAAACTGTAAAATAAAAACAATACTACACGGAACTATTGGGACTGCAGTGGCTTAGTGGTTAAGACGCTGAACTTGACGACTGGCAAGTTGGCAGTCCGAGACCAGAGTGTTGCGTGGCGGAGTGAGCTCCCACCTCTGTTCCAGCTCCTGTCAACCTAGCAATTCGAAAACAAGAAACTGCAAGTAGATAAAGAAGTACCACTTCAGTGGGAAAGGTAAACAGCGTCCCGTGCACTCTGGTGTCTAGTCATGCCTGCCACATGTCCATGGAAACGTCTGCACATGCAGACAGTGCTAGCTCTTTGGCTATATGCAGAGATGAGCACCGCACCCTAGAGTTGGATACGACTGGCTTTTGAGCAAGGGCGACCTTACACAGAACTATAATTTTAAAATTAATTAAAAGATTGTTGTTGTTCAGTCGCGCAGTCAAGTCCGACCTTTGCAACTCCATGGACCACAGCACTCCAGGCTGCCCTGTCATCTGTCCATGGATCGTTGCCTTGCCATGGCAAGGGGGCTTGTGTGGTTCACTATGGCTATGGGCTATGCCATGTAGAGCCACCCAAGATGAACAGGCCATAGTAGGGAATTCAGACTAAATGCGATTCACCGCGGAAGGAACTGGCAACCCACTCCAGTTTCCTTGCCAAGAAAACCCCATGAAGTTAAAAATTAATCAAGATTAAAACCAAGATTGAAAACAATTTGGAAAAGTATTTCCAAGAATTTTTCTTCTTCATCAAATGCCATATCCAAGTCTGAATATTGGCTATCATCATGGTGATCAGCCATGAAAATTGCCCTGATAATATAATGCAGTGGCCTTCCATTTATCTTGTGCATCGCAGCATGACACCTGTACCACTGATCCAGTTCCACGAGTCACTTTCTGGTCCTGAGCCCATTTGGCACTCAAAGTCCTCCTCAGCCTCAGGCCATGATGGACGAAGCTCCTGTCCTTCATCAAGATGGATTCAAGTGGGATTTAATCCACTTGGGGACCATCACCCTTCCCTGTGATGATAGCTAATATTCTGAATCGGATATGGCACCCAAAGAAGGAGAAAAGTCCTCAAAACACACACCTTTTGCTGGCCTTACCATTAGGCAGAATGGGGCGGAGTTTAGGTGTCGTAGAATGGCAGGAATTTTTTTGTTGTTATTGAATTTCTACTGCTCCTTAGTTTCTATAGCTGGGGGTCTCCCCTACCTCAGGCAGCAGAAACTGTTAGTCAGCCCTGCTTTGTACTGTAGTGTTTGTTGCTGGTGAGAACCGGCCCCTCTTGTTGAACCCCAAAGAGGCCAAACTCTGGTTTCACTTGCAGGATCTCTCTTCAACCCCATGCCTTCTCATGCTCTTCAACCTTGAACACACACACACACACCACCTACCTGTAGTGCTCAGGTGCGTGCTTGTCGGTCAGGACTTGTAGGTAGATGGACTGCGAGCGTCGTTTAATGCACCAATTCTGCCCGTGGGAGAAAGGAGAAGTTCAGACACAAGGCAGGCTCAACTGGAGGGTGATAACAGAGGGCTAGTCTCTGGCTCAAGCCAGCTTGGTGTAGTCAACAGTGTCAGACTAAGGTTCAGAAGGCCTGAACTTTCATGTGCAGTCTTGGCCAGTGAAGGATTGCCAATGGCAAACCATTTCTCGAACATCTCACCTTGAAAACCCTCTATGGGTTGCCATGTGTGGGAAGCCAATTAATGGTACCCAACAACAGTAAATGTACCAATTTGTGCAATTATGCCTTGATAGCTTTGTAGGGGTGGGACCTTCCAATTGAGGCTTTCCCCCCAGGTGGGCCGCATTTAGGTGTTTGTGAAGTGTCTGTCAGTCAGACAGACTGATGGGATTTGCAGTCTGACAGAATCCCAAAAGGGAGTGACTTCAGTCAGTCAGTCAGTCAACCAACCAACCAACCATCCAGTTGCATATGGCCAACCTTTTAAAGCCACGGGCCTGATCACACCCCCTGGATAGCTGAGTGGGCCAGACCACACCCATGGAAGTGGAAGCATTCATGACTGTCACAAATGCACCCATTTCCATGTTTACAACAGCCACGGGTGTGTCTATACATGCACGGGTGCATTTTACGGCTGATGTAAACACATCCGCTTCCACTTCTGGGTGCGGCAGCAGGCCACATGAAATGGTGCCATGGGCCAGGTCTGGCCCATGAGCTGTAGGTTGGAAACCCCTGTAATAGACAGTATCTGATTGGAGCTCAGAAAAGTTACTGTTGTTTGAGCTACAGTTTCTCAAAGCTTCAGCCAGCATGAAATAATCCTTTTTTTAAAAAAAATCCTGGACAATGATGTCAGACAGAACTGACTTCACTAGGTTAGATAAAACAAAGATCTGACTCCATATAAAAGCAACATCATGTATTCCTAGTATCCAGGGCATTCCAGGAGAATAAAATAAGGCTTCACAGGAGGCAACTGGTGGAAAGAACCTAAGTTGGCAATAGCAATTAGACTTATATACCGCGCCACAGCACTTAGTGTGCTCTCAGCAGTTACAGGTAATTAGCATTTCGCCTCCAAAATGCTGGGGACTCATTTTACTGACCTTGGAAGGATGGAAGGTTGAGTCAACTTTTGGCCAGGATCGAACTCAAAACGTTTTGGCTGCAGTACAGCTGTTTAGCCACTGCACCACCAGGGCTCTCATAGGGTTAGTCCACCACAACCTCCAGGGAATACCCATTGGAATAATAAAGGGAAATCTAACAAAGGTGGAGCCGAGGAAGAGGTTCCTGTGGCCGGAAAGCATTACCTGGGCAAAAGCAATGAAGAAGAGTTGCTCGTGGGTGTATTTGAGCCAGAGAAGCGGGTTTTCGGGGCCGTGGTCACGCACCCATTTCTGATAGGCCTGCGAGAGAGAATCAGGGTCAGCAAATACAGACGTTTTGCTGATAGCACCGTGTGTAAAGCAAATGCGTGGAAAAGGTGCCCAAGACGCAGCTTGAAAGATTCCTGACAAACTTTAAGGAGTTTATCAGGGTCCTCCGGAACTCTCTCCAAACCCCCACCAAGGAAAATTTATTTATTTATTTATTTCATTTTTCTGATTTATATTTGGCTGAAATGGCCAAAAGAGCACACCTTGTGCACAGTGATGTATTTGGGAGGCCTTCAGACACTGCTATAAAGAAAACAAAAGTAGAAGTCATTTTGCCTCTTTATAAATCTATGGTGAGGCCCCATCTGGGATACTGTGTACAGTTCTGGTCGCCATACCTCCAGAAGGATATTATGGAGCTGGAAAATGTGCAGAGGAGGGCAACCAGAATGATTAGGGGACTGGAACACCTTCCTTACCATCTGAGGCTGCAACGGTTGGGCCTTTTCACTCTTGAACGACGACGTCTAAGAGGTGACCTGATTGAAGTTTATAAAATCATGCACGGTGTGGACAAAGTAGATAAGGAAAAACTGTTTTCCCTATCGCATAACACTAGAACTAGGGGACACTCCATGAAACTTTTGGGTACTAGTTCTCAAACAAATAAGAGAAAGTACTTTTTCACCCAGAGGATTACTGGTCTATGGAACTCCCTGCCAGAAGAAGTGGTGACAGCTGTCAGTCTTGACAGCTTTAAGAAAGGATTAGACAAATTCATGGAGGACAAGAGTATCAATGGCTATAATTACGGATACTTAAGGACAACCTCCGGGTTGGAGAGATAGGCAGGATATCTCTCAATGCCATTTCCAGGGAATCCTAAGCAGGTAAAGAAGGCACCTGCTTGGGAATAATGCCCTGAAGGAAAGGGGGAGCCACTGTGTGAGACAGAATGCTGGACTGGATGGGCTCCTGTGGCCTCTTCCAGCAAGGCTGTGCATATGTTCTAAGTCTATCGCTGAAAAACATCTGCAGTCATTTACGTGGTCATGCAGCAGGCATGACTAGATGCCAAACCAGACAGAATGCTGTTATCTTTCCTGCTGAAGCAGGACCTATTTATCTACTTGCAATTTCTTGCTTTCAAACTGCTAGGTTGGTAGGAGCTGGGACACACAACAGGAGCTCACTCTGTTACGCAGCACTCGGGTCTCGAGCTGCTGACCTGCCGATCTTCCAGTTGACAAGTTCAGTGTCCTAAGTACTAAGCCACTGTGTACCTTTGTCATCAATGGGAAGCCAAACCAAATCAAACAGGTCTTATTAATAGACTTTGGGGTCATTTTGCAAGAAATACATACACACACCATGCTGTCACACCTGGGTGTGCATGTGCAGGTGTGTGTGAAAAGCTACAATAGGTTATAAACTACTCCTGTGCTGGTAGATTTGATGATAACAGTAGGCTGTTGGAAAAATTATTTTTCTGAGCCATAGGTTCCAGAATCCTCCAGCCTGGACAGACCACATAACTTTGAACTTGAACCACAATGTCATGGAGTTTTCAAAGTGGTAGCAGACGAGGAACAAAACAGTAGATGAGGAACAAAACATAACATAACAAGTAAATATAGACATAAACATTGTGGCACCTTAAAGCAGGGGTTCTCAACATTTTTGGTCTGTGGGCCAGACCACGTTCCCTCAGATAGCTGAGTGGGCTGGTCACGTAGTTTCCCCTGCCATAAACGCTGCTGTAAATGCACCCACAGCTGTCGTAAACATGTTTATGACAGCCACCGGTGCATTTACGGTGGACATGGGTGCATTTTACGGCTGATGTAAACACATCCACATTCACTTCTGGGTGTGGCGGTGGTGGCGGCAGGCCACATGAATTGGTCCCGTGGGCCGGGGCCGGCCTGTAGGCCATAGGTTGTAAACCACTGCTTTAAAGACTAACTGCTGTGTTTTCAATGCAAACTTTTGTAGATCAAGTCCACCTCCTCAGTGTGGGAAGGGGGTCTGACAGCATCCTCCAAAGCTGTGGCTGCCCACCTACGGTTGTGGGACTTACATCTATGGAAACGGCTTTCCTCTCCAGAGGTACTCACGTAGTAGGCGAGCTTAAGTCCCCCCAGGTCAGCGATGTTCTCTCCAAGGGTGTGCTTCCCGTTCACCTGCAAGAAAATGAGGAGCAGAAAGTCTGGGTGGAATAGTTAAAACCTTGGAAAAGAGGAGCAGAATTCAAAAAAGGATCTTGATAGGCTAGAACCATGATGGCGAACCTTGGCACCCCATCTGTTCTTGGACTTCAGTTCCCAGAAGCCCAAGTCCCTGTGAATCCACACAAATGGGCTGACCGAACCTTGGCACCCCAGCTGTTCTTAGACTTCAATTCCCAGAAGCCCAAGTCCCTGTGAATCCACACAAATGGGCTGACCGAACCTTGGCACCCCAGCTGTTCTTGGACTTCAATTCCCAGAAGCCCAAGTCCTTGTGCACAGTAAGCCCATTTGTGTGGATTCACAGGGACTTGGGCTTCTGGGAATTGAAGTCCAAGAACAGCTGGGGTGCCAAGGTTCGCCATCACTGGTCTAGAACACTGGGCTGAAACCAACAGAATGACATTTAAGAGGGAGAAGGGCAAAGTTTTACACCTAGAGACAAAAACCCAGATGCACGGTTACAAGATGGGGGAGACTTGGCTCAGTAATTATACAACCAATTATACAACCTGTTGTAAATCACAGGCTAAATATGAGTCAGCAGCGCAACATGGTTTGCAAAAAAGGCCAATGCTGTTTTCCGCTGCAATAACAGAAGTATAGTCTCCAAAACCCGTGAGGTACTTCTAGTCCCCCTCTATTCTGCAATTGTCAGACTGCAGTGGCTCAAAGTGGCTAAGACGCTGGCTGGGAGGCGGAAGGTCAGCAGTTCAATTCCTGAGTACTGCAGGACGCAATGAGCTCCCGTCTTTGTCCCAGCTCCTGCCAACCTAGCAGTTCGAAAGCAAGAAATTGCAAGTAGATAAATAGGGACCACCTCGGTGGGAAGGTAACAGCGTTTCGTGCGCTCCGGTGTCTAGCCATGCCTGCCACATGACCATGGAAACGACTGCAAAAGCAGACAGCTCTGGCTCTTCGGCTTTGAAACAGAGATGAGCACTGAACATTAGAGCCGGTTACGACTGACTTCCAACCCAGGATAAATTTAATTTAGTATATTTTCCCAATAAACTTTTTATCTCTGTTTTTACCCCTTTCATAATTGAATTTCTTTAAATCTTGCGTATCCTCCCTTATATTAATACCTAAATACTGTATTTAAAATTGATTCTAACTTTTACATTATGTAATGCCTTTGGTTCATCTATATCTCCTTCCCTCTTATTACAGAGAATCGTTTCTGTTTTATTCCAATTAATTTTAATTTTGGCCACTCTAGAAAGATGGGATTTGTAGTCTGTTGGGGAATGGGCCACCTGAAGTTGGTTCTGTAGCGTGACCTTCGTTGGGTCCTCTTTCTCTGTCCCACATCTCCCTAACCTTCTTGCGTCACAGTTAGTCTTCTAGGACCTTGCTCTTCCAACGATGGGCAAAGATTTTTTGCATGGGATGCCCAGAGAAATCACATGTAGTTGTGCCAGGAATGTGGCATGGCAGTCCGAAGTACAGGGCCGAAATCCTTTGGGAGTTGGCTTTACCTTTGGCACATTTTCAGTTATCAGTCACAAGCACATGTAAACCAACTCACACGCCTTTCCTCTTCCAGGAAACTGGGTCTCTTTCCCCCTTGTTATGGCTCAGAAGAGCCTGATGCCTTAGGACAGCATCTCCCAACCTTTGGGTTTTGGACTTCAATTCTCAGAAGCCTACGTCAGTACATTGGCTGATCAATGCTTTGGCCAGATTTCCCAACCTTTTCAAGCCGGCATGACTTCTAGGGCCGGAGGGCCATTTTGCCCTGCCTGCATGATGTGGGGGATGACCATTTTGTCCCAACAGCTTCAAAGTGGTAGCCATTTTGTTTTTCGAATGCCCTTGGAGAGGGTGGGGGCACTTGAAATTGCACAGTTGGACAAATCCAGCCCATGGGCCTTAGGTTGGGAACCCCTGACTTAGGCTTCTGGGAATTGAAGTCCAAAAACCAAAGGTCAGGGAACACTGATTTAGGATACAAAGGAGGGACTGAAAGAGCATACCTGTCAACCTTCCCGGATTGGCCGGGATTTCGGGTTTTTTGGCGCTGATTTGCACCATTTCCCAACCCGCGCTGCCGAAACCCCGGAATTTGGCAGCAGGGGAAAGGTTCTACGCATGCGTAGAAGGCTACGCCGCTTGCATAGCAGGGTTTTACGCTTGCGTAGGTCCCGGATTGGCCGGAGCCGCGGTTGACAGGTATGTGAAAGAGTGAAATGCTTGTTTCAGCAAACGTGGTAGGAAAGGTTCCCAAAGGGTTCTGATTCTGAGCACAGAATGGGACACACACCCTGTCCAAAATCATCTTCACAACAGTCATCTGGAGTAGAGTAGGCTTCAGAGTATAGCCCTCCCAAGGGAACCTAGTGAACTTCATGCTGGAGCAGGGGTCTGGGGAGGGCCGTGAAATTTAGCTCTTCCTCCGTGTTTTGCAAGAGGCTGCTGGCTGGATAGTTCTGTGCATTGGAATATCTGGCTGCAGAACCTGAATGCTGTAAAATGTGCCCATGCATGCATAAATGCGGTTACATCAGTAGTAAATGCGCCCATGGCTATCATAAATGGGGAAGTGGGCGCATTTACTTCTGCTTCCAGGGGCATGGTCCTGCCTGCTCAGCTGTCCAGAGTATGTGGTCAGGCCCACGGCGTAAAAAGATTGGGAACCTCTACTCTACCCAAACATTACTCATTATTCCAGTGGTGCCCAATGTGGGGCCCTGGGTGACTTCAATTCCCAGAAGCCTCAGTCAGTACATCGGCTGATCAGTGCTTTGGGAAATAGACTTAGGTTTCTGGGAATTGAAGTCCAAAAGCCAAAGGTTGGGAAACACTGCATTAGTCGGTGATGCATGTTGATGATGATGCATTCCTATGGGAAATTGCTTTCAATGCATTCCTATGGGAAATAAGGTTAAAGTAATGTTCACTGTAAGAAATGTCCCAGAGAACACTTTAATTACATTAATCAAGTTCCACTGTAAATGATTTCTCATTCCTTTCTTCCAGGAGCATCCTGGGACTATCCAGGTTGTGCAAGGCTGCCCAAGCTGGCTCTTCTTCCAGGAGGCACAGAGGGGAATTGAACTCCCAAACTCTGGCTTCACAGCCAGCTACCTAACTCACTGAAATTCCCTGCTGACTCACATAAATATAAATGAACAGTGAAACCAATGTCTGAATTAATTTTATACACTAATATTCAACCGTGGTTTATTACAAACAGTATAATCTATGTTCTGTCTAAAGAGACTAGAGCAGAGGTTCTCAACCTTTTAAAGCCATGGGCCAGGTCATACTCCCTCTGACAATTGAGCAGGCTGGACTGGTGCTCCCCGCTGTAAACGCTGCCATAAAACAGCCGCAAATGCATAAAAATGTGTTTATGACAGACACGTTCACATTTACAGCTGTCGTAAAGAGCCGCGGAGACATTTACGACAGCTGCAGATGCGTTTACGGTTGTTTCCGCCGCTTCCAGTAGCAGTGGTGGGAGTGAGGGGGGCCCACATGAAATGGTGCCATGGGCCAGATCTGGCACACGGACTGTAGGTTGAGAACCCCTGGACTAGAGTATTACCAGTATTGCAATATTTATGAACTCTCTAATACCAGAAGAAGAAGAATTTTAAAAATCCCTGCATTTAGTGAGTTATAGGGTATTTTCTGATCCTAAGAACTCTACTTTCTTGGGGGTTAGCAGTAAGGTTACTGGACTCTTATATTTCGTGAGTTTGCCAAGAATGCCAGTGCCCTGCCTTAATGGGGGCTAATCTATTAACAATCAGAGAATGTAACTTCTGCTTCTTTACATCATAGTTTGCAAAAAATTGGTATCTGACATTCGGTATGTTACTGGTCATACATGTACTAAGGTGCTTCCAACACAAATAAATTAAGGAACAAAATATTACACTGGATGTAACAAACAAAGAACTCAGAATGTAACTTTTTAAAAGAAACTTCTTGCTTTACTCATTACTTCTTGACAGCCAAGTTTAATTTAATTTAATTTGATAGATTTATATACCGCCCTATCCAAAGGACTCTGGGCGGTGTACACTAAGACCAATATACAGGTAAAACAATTTTAAAAAACCCATAAAAAATAACAATATTACCCACCCACCCCCGCCGTGACATCTATTATCTAAAAACAAATATAAAATCTAAAAAAACTTTAAAAATTTATTACAGGAGGGGGGAAATTAATTATAGGAGGGGGGAAACCTTAGACGAGCCAAAAAGGGGAGCTATTGCTGTTACCATTATTATTCCTCTGATCCTGCAAGCACTTCATTGCCATGCATATTACCTATTGCATTGTTACGGCCAAGATACCACAGAAAAATGTAGGGAAATACTCTCTAGTTCCCTCTAGTGAACAATTCTGATATTACACTTTAAGAATAAAAAAAACCCTACAAAAACCAAAAAATATATCAGAGAATAAACAACAACAATAACAAACATTGTAGCACTTTGAAGACGAACTGTTAGATTTTAATGTTAGGTTTGGTGGATAAAGTCCACTTCGTTGAGCCACAAAGTGCTACAACATATTTTGTTTATTCTGATATGCTTGAAACACAGACTTACACGGCTACTATTCCAAAAAATTCAACCAAAAAGTACTTCCCTTGCCACTTAGGGCAGATCAGAAAATGACATAAAACTTGAAAATATCTTAGTGAGGTGTTATTTGCCACACCAAAATAACTTAGAAGTTATTCATTAGAACTTAAAGGTAACACTTATTTTTTACAACTAAAATTGACTCAAATTAAAAATAAGACCGAACTGTATGGCAAGCACCACAACAGATTTGCTAATTTTTAAAGTGCCACAACATTTTGTCGTTAAATCTCTTTTTTGCCCTTAAATTTCATTTTTATTTTCTCCCCTTCAGTTCTGTCAACTAAAAGTAATGTTGCCACTCCGACCACGAGATACTGCAGAAGCAAAGCCGTCCCTTTTTACTTTCTGCTCCTTTAATATTTTCCTCCACACATTTACCAACATAACTGTTAATCTTTTAAAAAGCATACATTTTTAAAGACATTACGAGAATCAAAGCAGCACATTCTCTTTAGCCTAACTCACGATGCTTCAATTCTAAAATGAAATTAAAATGTACTATTATTTCAGGATTAAAGAAGGATAAACTACATTGTTATAGTTTAAAAGGAAAATAAAAAAGGAACCCTTTTAAAGCCCCCTTTCAAAAATATGCATTAGCTGATAGCTTTCAGATTATTTAGGTGGCAGCCCTATGCAAACTTACTTGGATGGTTTTTCACTTTTGAGCAGATATGCCTTGATGTGCATGAGCAAAACAGTTTCTTTTGAGCTTTTAAAAGTTTAACTCATTGTGGTTTTTTTTTTGCATCCGTTCTTCTTCTTCCATATCTGAATCTTAATACAGTATTGGCTATCCTCATGGCGATCTACTATGAAGATTGTCTTGAGAACAATATAATGCAGTAATCTTCCATTTGGCTTTCGCATAGCATGACACCCGTAAACACTGATCCAGTTCCGTGCGTCACTTTCTGGTCCTGAGCCCCTTTGGTATGTAAAGTCCTCCTCAGCCCCGGCTGTCAGGTTAATTAACAGCTGCCTGATGATCTTTGTTGAGTCACTGGCAGTATGGTCAACTCTCCTACCTCGCCACTGCTTCGGGAGCTGCACTGGTTGCCAGTGTGCCTCCGGGTGCAATTCAAGGTCCTGGTTTTGACCTTTAAAGCCCTCCATGGCATTGGACCAGGATACTTAAGAGACCGTGTGCGTCTCCCCAAGGTGTTCAGCCCATCCTACAAGGGCAGACAGGAGGGGCTCAGTGCTGGTCCCTTCTACCAAAGAAGTTCATCTTACTGGGGCCAGGACGAGAGCCTTCTCCGTGTCTGCCCCAGCCCTGTGGAATCTTATGCCACTAGAACTGCGACTCCAGTCGGATCTTCTCCCATTCAGAAAAATACTGAAGACCTGGCTATGCCAGCGGGTGTGGGGCATGCTTGACTCTACTATGCAAGCCCACTGGCTTGTTTAGCTTGTCCATACCTGTCAACCTTCCCGGATTGGCTGAGATTTCCTGATTTTCGGCGCCGATTTGCGCCATTTCCCACCCGCAGCTGCCAAAACCTTGGATCCCTTCTGCGCAGATCGCCTTCTACGCATGCGTAGTAGGCTTTTACGCTTGCATAGAACCCTTCTACGCTTGCGTAGAAGGCGATCTGCGCAGAACTGTTCTGCGCAGGTCCCGTATTTTCCAGAGCCGCGGTTGACAGGTATGAGCTTGTCTGAAGGATCCTGTTGTTTTTTTTCTCTGTCGCTATTTTATTGTGAGGTGGGGGGAGGGTGAGAGTAGTTTTTTTTAACAATAATCTGTTTACTTTAATGTGTTTTTTAAATCTTATTTTTAGCGGGGTGGGGAGGGTCTAACTACTGTTTTTAGCTGTTGTTTGTTTTTAGATGTTTGTTGTTTTAAATTGTTCATAGTATTGCTCGTTTTTTGGTTGTTGTTAGCCGCCCTGAGTGATGTTCTGCATCAGGAGAGTGGGATATAAATTCATTAAATAAATAAATAAATAGCAGGATAACCTGGCCAGACTGGTTCCATCCAATTTCTGTTCAAACCAATCTACAGATCTTAGCCCAAGATCAGTGATGGCAAATCTTGGCACTCCAGCTGTTCTTGAACTTCAATTCCCAGAAACCCTGGTCAGCAGGAGTGCCTACTTGGGTTTCTGGTAATTGAAGCCCAAAAACACCTGGAGCACCAAGGTTGGCCATCACTGCCCTAAAAGATGCTATAAGAAATTGAGCAATCCAAGAGTAGGAAATGTGCAAGTCCACTTGCATGAGAAAGCACTGCTTTGCAGGGAATGACCTCCCTTAAAGTGACCTTTCTGTCTATCAGGGAATCATTTCTGCCTCCCCCCCCCCCACCCCCATCCCCAAATACTAAACATAGAGCACAGATCAAGGTAGGGCTAGTAGAGTGTATTTTCCTGTATTTTGTTGTGTATGCTGGGAAATAGATCACACCAGCTGCTCTAAAAGCCCTCTATGATCACACCCAACATTTTAATCTTGCCACTGAATCTACCTTTTAATTACAATAACACCAATATTGTTGTTAACGATAACAATGGCAACAGCGAATTTACAACCCTGTTCACGATTCCAGAGTTCTGGCAGAAAAAAGACCAACGTGGCAGTCTCAGAAAAGCACCAGCAACTCAAACTCCAAGAGTGTAAGAGATATTATCCAGAGTTTCAGTAAGGAAGTCCTGAGTCGTCCTGGCCATTGGGCTTTGCTAGGTAGGGGATTCTGGGAACAGTAGTCCAAAGAAGTCACTCTTCTAAGCTCTGCTATTACCAGGATTTCTACAGACAACCTATCAAGATGCAATTTAATGGCAGAAGTCAACAAGTGTGAACCCTTCCTGGAGGGTGTGTCTGAAATATTCTTGAAATATAGGTTGTCTCCCACATCCCATGAGGGATATCTTCTGAGATCTATTGTGGATATCTGAAACCACAGGTAACACCAAACTCTCTATTTTACATTGCAGGCAGCAGTGGCCTCTGGTGGCCAGCTCTGGTAATGCATCACAGAAATACATACATATTTTGTATTTCAGGATTTTTTAATTGAATATTTTTAGATCCACAAATAACTGAATATGGAACCTGTAGATATGGGGGGCAACCTATATATGGACATTTGCTGAATATTTGCCATCTGCTGATAATTACTGGGGGGTTGATATCTTCTTATTGGGGTCTGATGGTAATACAGTAAAACCCCGACTTACAAATGCCTCGAGTTACATAAAATTCAACTTACATAATGATTTTGTGCAAAAACCATGTCCCGATTTACACGATTTCCTATGGGTTTGCTTCAAGTTACACAAAGATTATTTTTCCTATGGGTTTACTTTGAGTTATGTAAAAATTCATTTCCCTATGGGTTTGCTTTGATTTACATAAAAGTTTCATTTTTCCTATGGGTTTGCTTTGAGTTACGTTAAAAAAAAATAATTTTTCTTTTGGGTTTGCTTTGAGTTATATAAAAAAACCAATTTAAGCAAAAGCCTAGAGAACGGACTTTTTTTTTGTAAGTAGGGGTTTTACTGTAGTTAGCCACAGTAAAATCTAAAACGGAACTGGATTTGACTGGTAATGTTCATCACTGAGGACTGCATAGTGATGCATGTGTTCTTAAAACATGTGGGTCCAACGTGGGAAATGAGTCCTAAAACCTTCCGTTAGTGAAGTAACATGTCCCAATCAAAATGTAAATTCAGAGTTAACACCCTTGATTTTAAAGGATTAAAAGCTGAATAGTGAAGTGGGGATAACTGAGAGGTCTCCTTGACTTTTACAAACCACCAGTTTAGATTGCAGCTCTTTTTATGGGGGAAACTCTTACAGGCGACACTGCACATCCCAGCTCACCCTCTGGTTGTAGACCGTGAAGTTGTCGTACAGGCTAACAATGCACTCCGCTTTCTTAAGAAACTTGCTGTACGAAGCCTCCGTCCACCAGTGTATCAGGTTGCCATGCTGGTCATATTGGCCTCCTGCAAAGGAAACCGTCAGAATGAGAAGGTAGCATGTGTAGAATGGTGGCTATGATTTCACAGGAGGGAGACAGTGAGTCCGCTCCGGGTTGGAGGCTGAACTTTATTTTTAATTTTTTTAAAAATTGTAGCAAAAATAGTACAAAATGCATAAAGATCTTAAAATGCACAAACAACTTAAACAAGAATATAATCATACAAACAGAGCCCCCACCTCCACAGGGTCTATTAGAGATGTCATCAAAACTTCCTTATTTATGGAGGGCCATTACCTTCCAGAAATGCACTGCTTCTTGCAGATTAATAACCTTTCATTTTTACTAGTAAAAACTCTATAAAAACACCTCAGATATCATTAAATATATCCTTACTTAACAGCCTCCTTTTAACTTTAACATTAACGTCAATTTATTATTAATTGTTATAGCCCAAACCTCTTTATACCATTCTGATAATTGAAAACCACACTTTACTTTCCAGTTCTTTGCTATCATTAATCTTGCTGCCGTTAATAAATTTGCAATTAGTTCTTGCATTGTCCGGCCCCACTACTTATTCTCATGTATTGACAAAAGCAATAATTTAGGGCATACTAATATATTTAACTTCAGTGTTTTGTTCGTTTGGTTAATACTCATCTCCCAAAATTTCAATATAAACCCACGTTCACAGAAGTGACTGAAGTTGAACTTTACGGGAGCTATGCTGAACTCTAACCCCAAATTAGGAAGATTACAATCTCCAACTCCTGCCAACCTAGCAGTTCGAAAGCAAGAAATTGCAAGTAGATAAATAGGGACCACTTCAGTGGGAAGGTAACAGCGTTCCGTGTGCTCCAGTGTCTAGTCATGCCTGCCACATGACCACGGAAACGTCTGCAGAAGCAGACAGCCCTGGCTCTTCGGCTTTGAAACAGAGATGAGCACTGAACCCTAGAGTCAGATACGACCGGCTTTCGAGCAAGGGAAACCTTTACCTTTACCTACAATCTCCAAGCTATAGTCAATTACATGGAGAGTCTAGGTCTGTGATGGCAAACCTTGGCACTGCAAATGCCCAAGTCTCCACTGTGACTTGAATGGGTTTCCACATGAATGGGTTTACTGTGGGAACTGAAGTCCAAGAACACCTGGAGTGCCAAGGTTCGCCATCACTGTTCTAGGTAAAGGTCACCTTTGCTCAGAAGCCAGTTATATCTGACTCTAGGGTTCAGTGCTCATCTCTGTTTATAGCCAAAGAGCCAGCATGTCTGCGTCTGCTTCTGTGGTCATGTGGTAGGCATGCCTAGACACTGGAGTGCATGGAATGCTGTTACCTTTTCCACAAAAGCAATACCTATTTATCTACTTGCAATTTCTTGCTTTCAAGCTGCTTGGTTGGCAGGACCTGGGACAGATGGCTGGAGCTCACTCCGTCGTGTAGCACTCGGGACTTGATCAGCTGACCTGCCGACCTTCCAGTTGTCAAGTTCAGCGTCTTCACCACTAAGCCACCACAGTCTCTCCAAGCAACATCCAAACAGCTGCTTTTTGTGTTAATGAATGCAAAGCCACCCTTGCGGCCCAGCCATGGGGCTTGGAGACCTCCATTGATTCAAGGACAAGGATCTCTTACCCCAGTCATCATAGCCGTGGGTCAGTTCATGGCCAATGATAGTACCGATCCCACCGTAATTCAGGGACCTGGAAGTGGGAGACAAACATTTATGGGCTGGCGTTGGGTATGGTCTCCATCTATTGCATCACCAAAGAAAGAGAAGAGATTTGCATTGAAGATGAAAACGTTAATTTTTAATGCTACACCCACTACACAGCGCACACTGAGCAGACACCCTGTGAGCTGGTTTGGTCTGTCGCTTGGGTCACATCAGAGGGCCCCTCCTCCCTCTTCTTATGTCTTGAACCTGGACTTGGACCGTGCCGTCCTTCACGTTGAGCAGAAAAAGGGCTCCCAGAGACTTTGGACGGGAATTGGGGGATGGAGTCTAAAACCATCCAGATGACCAAAGGTTCCCTGTTTCTGGAACAGAGTTCTTCTTCAAAAGGAGGGCTGCAAAATAGCACATATGGGACGTTCTGCCAATGAGGCCATGGCAGAAAGGAAGCCAGACACTTTCTTTCTCATTGTATCTGTGTCCTCCATTGGATTCCGAGGAAAGAAAACTGCACCCCCAAACCAGCCAAAGTTGTCTACTTTGCTGAAAGGCCAGTTATTGGGTAAGTAAAGTTAAGGGTCTCCCTTGCTTGGAAGCCAGTCGTATCCAACTAGGGTTCGGTGCTCATCTTCATTTACAACCAAAGAGCCAGCGCTGTCTGCATCTGCAGATGTGTTCATGGTCATGTGGCAGGCATGTCTAGACACCGGAGTGCATGGAACACTGTTATCCTTTCCTGCCAAAGCGATATCTACTTATCTACTAGCAATTTCTTGCTTTTGAACTGCTAGGTTGGCAGGAGCTGGGACAGATAACAGGAGCTCACTCTTGTCGTGCAGCACTTGGGTCTCAAACTGCTTATCTACCAGCCTTCCGGTTGTCAAGCTCAGCGTCTTAACCACTAGGTCACCATGGCCCTATTTGTTGGGTGGGCTCCCACAATGTCATGTCCCCTCCCCTTAGTCCCATTCTTCTGAATGGTTTGGCCCTATAATTTCATCTTCAGCTCATCCAGCACTGCAATGTGGCCTAGCAAAACCTTCTTTGAATGTGTTCTGGGGCTAAAATAAATGCTAGTATGAAATGTCACTCTACTACCTGTCCTACTATGTTACCTTCTTGTTCTCCAGGTAGGAAGGTGGCACTTACTGTGGAAATTCTGGGTCATAGAGAGTAGGCTGAAGAATCCCAGCTGGGAACACTGTGGAGAGAGACAATAATTTCGTGTGTGAAATTATTTATTTATTTATTTATTTATTTATTTTTCACGCTTATATACCGCCCACTCAGGTACAACCCAACTCAGGGCGGTTTACATAGCGGACAGTAAATACATAAAAGACACATGATAAAAAAGTTAAAAGTTAAAAAAAGTTTTAAAAAAAAAACACCCCTAAAAGGTGCGCAAGAACCGAAGGGACCTTGGGGGAAGGCACACTTCTCTATACCAACCACCCAACGGTATCCCCATCCCCACCCGCACCCCAAACTTGGCCCGCCAGCCAGGTCTTAGTTCCTTCCTAAAGGGCAACAACTCCGTCTGGAGACGCAGTTCCACAGGCAGGAGGTTCCAAAGGGCCGGTGTGGACACGGAGAAGGCTCTCCTCCTTGTGCCAGAGAGGCAAGCCCCCCTGGCTGATGGCACAATTAGAGAGCCCCTCCGGTCCGCTCTGGTTGGACGGACAGACGTCCTTACGGCGATGCGGTCTCTAAGATACCCTGGCCCACTACCATGTAGGGCTTTAAAGGTCAAAACCAGCACCTTGAATTGCACCCGGAGACAAACTGGTAACCAGTACAGCCCCCGAAGCAGTGGTGAGGCATGGGCATAACGTCCACACCCCATCACCACCCGGGCCGCGGCATTCTGGACCAGCTGCAGCCTCTGAATGGTCATCAAGGGCAGCCCCATGTAGAGCGCATTACAGTAGTCTAGTCTGGAGGTCACCAGAGCGTGAGTGACCATGAGCAAAGAGTCCCGGTCCAGGAGCGGGCGCAACTGGCGAATCACCCGAAGTTGGGCGAAGGCCCTCCTGGCCACAGCCACCACCTGTTCTTCTAGCAGCAGCCGCAAATCCAGGAGGACCCCAAGTTGCGCACCGGGTTGGTCTGGGGTTGAAAAGGATTTTTGCTGGAGAAACTCCACTCAGGGGATGCCTGAATGAGGCTCCTTTCATGTCCCCAAGATCTTTTCCCACCGAAGTGGTTCCTATTTATCTACTTGCAATCTCTTGCTTTCAAACTGCTAGGTTGGCAGGAGCTGGGACAGAGACGGGCATTCAAACCATCATACCGTACCCGGGTCTCGAACTGCCGACTTGCCGGCCTTCCAGCTAACAAGGCGAGCGTCTTAACCACTGAGCCACCGCAGCCCCTTAGAGAGGGATGAGAAAGGGTGAAAGCAGAAAAACAACTCTTGGCAAATATAGAGCTGGACCGGACAACCCTTTTGAAAGGATGCTACTAAGCTGGGGAGAGAACCAATTATTAAAAATAATAGTTCATGTATTTTGGACCACGGGACATCATTAGAGATTGCTCTTCAAAGCTAATGTTTTAGAGCCTGACACCATAGATCAGCTTTCAAAAAGAATTATGCAAGAGAATGACCCTCACAAGATAATTAGCATTTCCCCCCCAAGATGCTGGGTTCTCATTTTACCAACCTCAGAAAGATGGGAGGCTGAGTCAACCTTGAGCTCGGTCAGGATCGAATTTACAATGTCAGCAGCTTTGGCTTCAATAAACCACTGTGCTGCCCATGCAGTGAGTCTTTATGTTGTTGTTCAGTTGCACGGTCAATTCTGACCCTTTGCGACCCTATGGCCCATTGTCCTCCAGGCAATGCCTTTATAGGTTAATGATTTGTAATGAGTCTTTATAGGTTAATGATTTATAGGTTGCTGATACGGTACCCAACAGGAAGCCAACTGGCCAGGCCAGGATCAAAATAAGGTGATAGAATTTTTGGACCCTGGTTGCAGCCTTTTGGATCTTCTGCAATTTCTACATCAGGGACAAGAACAGCCCCACGTAGAAAGCATTACAGGAGTCAACCAAGGATGGTCTGAAATGCACCACATGCCTACAGCAATGTGAATTCCCAATTCATGGTTTGGAAAGTAAGGACATGAGCTCCACCAATGCCTCCTGTTGTGAGCCAGTCCCTCCAAGAAGTAGACGGAGATCACACTTGCTCTTACCCATCTGGTTCTTGTTGGGAAGGTAGTATGCATTCAGTGCCTGGGGAGGCAAC
This sequence comes from Bradypodion ventrale, assembly GCA_035047345.1. Classification (NCBI taxonomy): domain Eukaryota; kingdom Metazoa; phylum Chordata; class Lepidosauria; order Squamata; family Chamaeleonidae; genus Bradypodion; species Bradypodion ventrale. The sequence continues at coordinate 7,112,540 of JAWDJE010000003.1, forward strand.
AGCCACCTGCAATGAGAAAACACAACCACAATAAAGAAACGTTCCGACAACCGGCAAAATTCTCAGACGTGCTTGGTTTAATTCTAATTAACTAATGAAGAGCTCTCAAATAGAACAACTAGTCTTCAAAGTGCTACAGCATTTTTGTTTTGTTTATTCTCTGATATAATGAAGAGTACTTGCCCTCCTTGCAAACAATGAGGATAAAAATTTCATGAGGTTCTAGAGCAGTGATGGGCAGTCTTGGCCCTCCAGCTGTTCTTGGACTTCAATTCCCAGAAGCCCAAGTCAACACACCAGCTGGTCAGGGTTTCTGGGAATTGAAGTTCAAGAACAGCTGGAGGGCCAAGACTGCCCATCACTGTTCTAGAGCCGTGATGGTGAACCATGGCACGGCAGCTGTTCTTAGACTTGAATTCCTAGAAGCCCAAGTCCCTGTGAATCCACACGAATGGCTTTACTATGCGTCGTGCAGTAAACCCATTCATGTGGATTCACAGGGACTTGGGCTTCTGGGAACTGAAGTCCAAGAATAGCTGGAATGCCAAGGTTCGCCATCACTCTTCTAGAGGGTTTTTAATGTTTTCCAGAAGTCAAGGAATTTACTGTTTTTTAAATAGGAGGGATAGTTTTTATTTTTATTTTTTAAGTTTATTCAGTTTGTTTATTCTTTATGTTTAATTTCTGATTGTAAAGATTTTAATGTGTTATAAGCCGCCCAGAGTGGGGTAATAGTAATTACAATTATATACCGTGCTGTATTTGCCAGCGTATAAGACACATCAGAGTATAAGATGCACCCTGTTATTACCAAAATAGCCAACTAGAGGCACTATTTAGAGTATAAGATGCTCTCCATTTTCTAGTGTGCTTTAAGGGGGGAGGAGTGGGGCTTATACGCCAGCAAATACAGTACTGCGCCATAGTGCTTAATGCCGTGATGGGGAACCTTGGCATTCCAGATGTTCTTAGACTTCAATTCCCAGAAGCCCAAGCACCCTGTGAATCCACACAAATGGGTTTACTACAATTCATCCTGCCTGCGCTGCCCTCATCGCTCCGGGAAGTGGAAGTAAAACGCGTCCGTACGGTTAAGACTCTTCCGGGTCAACCCTTCCTCCATACGGGCGCGTTTTACTTCTGCTTCCAGGCACAACAAGGACAGCGTGGGCCGGATGAATCACAGTAAACCCATTCATGCGGATTCATGGGGGCTTGGGCTTCTGGAAATTGAAGTCCAAGAACAGCTGGAGTGCCAAGGTTCCCCATCATGGGCTTAGTGTATTCCCTGGGCTGTTCACAAGGTAATTCACATTTTGCCCCCAACATGCTCGGCACTCTACCGACCTCGGAAGGATGGAAGGCTGAGTCAACCTTGACCATTCCCCATCAGGATCAAACTCACAACATTATGGCTGCAGCACAGCAGTTTAACCCTTGCACCACCACAGCACAGATGGGCAGGACATAAATGCAATGCATAAATTCTCTATCAGCTAGCACAAAAGCACCAGTGAGGGAAGAAGCAATGGGGCTGCCAATGCTGCTTGGCGAGAAACAGAAGAGGATGATGTTGTATGGGTGATTGGAGCTGCTACAGTCATTTGGAGGCTTCAGACCACATGGACACACATTGCCAGGTTCTGGCACCAACCAGCCTGTCAATTCCATTGTTTTCAGAACAACTAGGTTCAAACCACTGATCCTGAATAGAATCACAGCCGTCGGATTTTGGCTTTGCTCAGAGCATCTGTGTCTCACGAGGAACTTCAACTGGTAATTTCCCCCCGCAAAAAGAGATAATAATGAACCTTTATGTGTTCTGTTGCCATTGAACGTTTGCCAGCCACTAGAGGCTGCCAAAACCCAGCCGAAGGAGCAGATGGAAATACGATGGATACAACCAAACATGAGTCTTATGGCTGCTTTCAAGAGAATTTAGCACAGCAGGGGAAAGCTAGCTTTTTTGGGACTGCATCTTCACAAATACTTCCGCCTGTAGGATGCTGAGGGTTGGAGTCCCCACCTCCAAAAAAAATCCCTTAATTCAGGATTGTAGACACAATTTCTCTAGGTGGTGAACCTTAACACTCCGGCTGTTCTTGGACTTCAATTACCAGACACCCAAGTCAGTACACCTGCTGAACAGGGTTCTGGGAATTGAAGTTCAAGAACACCTGGAGTGCCAAGGTTCGCCACTGCCTCACGTATTTCCTGCGTACAACATGGAATTGAAGACTCTGGAGGAAACAGCCAGGCAGAATCCAACTCAAAAATAACCCATGGATAATCTAGCAAAAGGAGAGATACCTACGCCGACCTGTCCACCTCCTGTCGTATCTTGTTCACGGACAGCTTAATGCTAAACCTGATGCTGTTGAGGATGTTCTTGAAGTAGGTTTTCTCATGAACTTGGAACTGTGGGAAGAAACAATGGGATTCAGCTCACAGATTTAGGAAGCAGCCGTAGTTGTGGGGGTGCGTAGGCTGGCTTGTGCACTGAAGGTCCCTGGGATGTAACAAGGGTAGACTCCATAATATAGCTCAAGGTCTCCCTTGCTTGAAAGCAAGTCATATCCGACTCTATGTGGGGTGCTCATCTCTGTTTGCAGCCAAAGAGCCAGCGCAATCTGCATCTGCAGATGTTTCTGTAGTCATGTGACAGGCATGACTAGAACACTGTTACCTTTCCTAACAAAGTGGTACCTATTTATCTATTTGCAATTTCTTGCTTTCGAACTGCTAGGTTGGCAGGAGCTGGGACAGAGACGGATGCTCGCTCTGTCGTGCAGCACTCGGGTCTCGAACTGCTGACCTGCCAGCCTTCTGGTCAGAGAAATATGAAGAGAAAAAATAGATTATGTAAGGCCAGGGCAAGATATTTAATCCTTTTGGAACGAGGGGACAAATATATATAGTTATATAGTGTTTGTTTGTATGTGCTCGAAAGGCTTCCACACCTGTGGACGGATGTCGCTGAAACTTGGCACACACCTACCTTGGCTGTGTGAGATCAACACGTGTGTGTGTGTGTGTGTGTCAAACCCCATTTCGGGGTTTGTGCCCCAAAAATGGGTAGTAAAGGGGGCAGCCCATCCAATGGGAAGAAGGCCAGAAAAGGCGGCAGTGTGCATGCATGGTACTCCATGCACGCACAGCAGCCTAATCGGCGTTTGATGCGGCGGCATGCTGCGCATGTGCAACACGATCTAACCACTGTTCGAGGTGGCAGGCGAGCTGGTGGCAGTGAAGGCGACGGGCGAGCTAGTGGCGGATGCAGTGGCACGGTGCAGGGGCTCTGGCTGAAGAGCTGATGGACGAGGCGGCGGCGGGCAAGGCAGAGGGGACTCTACCCATGTTAGAACCTGATGTCACTTGTCAGGTAGGCCAAGACCTGCTTCTCCTCACGGCTCCCTGGTAGCCTGGGAGAGTCATGGGCGTTGGTCACAAGGGCCGGGAACAGATGGACTCACAACGTCTGGAGGCAAAGGAGGGGGAACGTATTAGGTCCAAACACCGCACGTGGGCAGAAACAGAGAGGGGGATGAGGAGGAATGGGAGGCGACGGCAGATGAGAAGCAGAGAAGCTGCTGGCGTAACATTCATGTGCATGCCTCTTATGAGGGGGGCCTCTGTGTGTGTGACGGGAGCCGATATAGTGGCGGTTAGGGGTGGACATAGGGGGAGGGACACTGTTGGGAGTGTGTCCTTTGAAACAGAACTCTCCTGCCCCTGTGGAGCTTGACTGGGAGACCAGGGACGCCTCTTCTTCTGAGGGTGACGGGGGTACAATATTGGGGGGGGGGGGGGACACCAAGCAAAGCCGGGTAATCAGCTAGTATATAAATAAAATGTAACATATAGATGAGAATAGTTAAATGAAGATTTATAATTTCCCACTGTTGGTGGGTGCATGTAGTAGTTTATATAAATTTGTTAAGTTTATTGTGCATTTTAAAAAATATTCATATTTGTACAATGTTTTCTATGTTTGTTTTGAATAAAAAAATAGAAAATAGATTGATCAGTCAAATATAGATAATGGATGCCACTCTTTGCCCTCAGGGAATTGCAGCCAGAGAGTTTCTCATTGTGGCTAACTGAAAACACTGTAATCACCTCAGGCAAATGACAAAATGGCACCCAAGAAAAACAGCTTAGGTTCAAAGCACAGATAGTTCTAACCTTCAGGACTTCCTTAAATGTCAGCATTTGAAGCTGCCTTAACATAGAGCCCGATCTGTTCCTCATAACACTTGCCTCATACTCCTTGTCAATTGCTTCAGGCTTGAGTAGAAATTCAGGGTAGCCAATCATCACCATCATGTGCTGCAGCTGCAAGAAAAGCCAGGATTCAAGACAACTGGGAGGACATCATGTTGAATGGTTACAAATCATTTGCTGTGCATAGTAATCCTCCCCCATGAGAAAAGTTACCCTCACTAAGTCCTAACCAATCTAGGCTATTTCACAGATCCAAAATTTCTGCTCTTCCCCAGGATGTTATGGGTGACAGTTACTGACAGTGGATGGAAAATTCCCTAGGCATTTTGACAGACAAAGGGTGAAAGAAAGGTTACATTAAAAGGGGGAACACAAAAAACCATGAAAACTGCATCTTGTAAGCTCCATTTCAGGAATCAATGAAAGAACATGAAGAAAAAAAAACATTTTTGGAGGGGGGGAAAAGAACATGTTTTGTGTTATTCTTCTTCAATAAAATAGGAAAGGCCCAAACCTCTAAGTCAGGGGTGACCAAACTTTTTGGGCCATGGGCCAGTCATGTGATTCAGCAGGCTGGTCACGTGGTTCCTCCCACCGGAAGCAGAAGTAAAACACACCTTGCAATCTGTTTTGCAACAGGATGAGATAGATTTTAAGCTGTCATTTTTCTCTGCTTGAAGCAGGGGTGCCCAAACTATGGCCTGTGGGCCAGATCCAGCCCCCAACACCAATTCATCTGGCCTACGCTGCCCTCTTTGCTCCCAGAAGTGGAACATGCCCAGACAGGCGTGTTTTACTTCCACTTCCGGGTTTGACAAGGGTGGCGTGGGCCGGATGAATTGGTGTTGGGGGCTGGATCTGGCCCATGAGCCATAGTTTGAGCACCCCTGCTCTGGTATGATCCTGATGCATGCCATGCACTATCCTAGCTGCACATCAGGTGGCGCCAAATGTTTCCTTCTTTGGTTCCTTTCATCCGCGATTCACCTTGGCTCTTGCGGCTCGCCTGGTTTCTTCATCCATCCAGTCTAACTCTTCCAGTCGCAGGTCCAGGATATGCTTTATGTTTTCTACCAGTTGCTGCACCTGAACAAAAGAAATTGCCCAAAGATCAAATAAGAAGGGGAGGGCCCCTCTCCCGTCCCTTGAGCAGTCTAGCAAAGGAGCCGCAAATGTTATCAGAAGTCTCACTGGATATCATCGGGAATCATTCTTATCTACTATACTGGGCTCTGAAGGCAGGCAGCAATTATTGCTACATGAAAGGAGATAAAGATTGACCGCATATTCACGGATTTGGTTCAGATTATCCTTATCTCAGTTAATAAGTTAATTATATAAAACATTTTCCCATGTTCACACTGCTTCTTTATGTGACTTTTGATTCAACTACTTGATGTTGATGTTTTATAACAATCTTGCATGCTGCTTGTAGTTAAGAGTGACTGGGAGGGACTTTTCTGGCCTGGGATAACTGTCTATCTACCCGGTACTAATCGTTCCTTCTCACTTCTGATTTGAAAGAGAGCCCTGCCTCTCTCTGCTCTGTTTACTTCTCTTTTCTCAGTTGACATCAGTTGTTTGTTGTTGTTGATATATTTGGTTGGCTTCTACCATGTGTGCAATAAAGAAAACAGCATGCACAGGTCTGTAACCCTGTCCTACGAGGGCAGACCGGAGGGGTTCGGTTATGGTCCCTTCAGCAAAAGAAGCCCATGTTGTCAGTCCCGGCCCTCTGGAACCTCTTACCACTTGAACTACGCCTACAGACGGAGCTGCTCCCCTTTAGAAAACAACTGAAAACTTGGCTATTCCAGCGGGCATGGGGCATGGATGCCTCAACTTCCCAGTCCCGCTGGCTTATTTAGCCTATATTGGGTTTTGTCCTGTTTATTTTTTAACTGTGTTGGGAGGGTGGGGATTTTTTAGATGGTTTTAAAATGGGATTTTAAATGGGTCTGTTAAATTGTTTTATTGCTTTTGTTTTTAGTTTTTGTTGAGCCGCTTCGGGTCACTCTTCAGTGAGGGAAGCGGGAAAGAAATGTTTTAAATAAATAAATAAATACCAGGTAACTGTAAGTAAAGAAACTTTTTTTATTCCTTTTCCTACAAACGTCTCAGAGTGAAACATTCAGACTTTGAGTGCAAATTAAAGAGAAAGGCGCTAACTTCCAGAGACGTGTAGTTCTTCTTTTCTGCAGGTCTCTGTATTTCTACTGTGCAGCTAAAGGGAGTATTACTGTGAAAATCATGGCTTTCAGCTTTAGAGGAAATTAGGACATGGAATTGTGGTTTGAACTTGGATTAGTATCCTGCCTTGTCCTGAAGGCTGACAACTACCTTTTCTTGCTCTGCGTGAAAACTGGAAAATACAATTAATCGAAGGCTTTTGGATTATTTTTCATGCCACAGAAGGGATGAATACACAGCCTTGTATATATCTCAGTTTGTTAGGTAGCAGCATTTTCTTCTGATTTCAGCCTATGTATCGTATTATTGAATCTATCTGGCTTTTAAACTACTACTGTGTCACATCTTCTGCTTTATTGCATTAGGCTTGGTTTTGTTCTGCTTGCTTCTGTCTCAGCTCAGCATTTTTGCAAACCACTTTGGTTTGTTAGTATACTTGAAAAGCAGATGGAGAAATGCTTTAGAGAAATAATTAATAAATCAAATGTTCCTAATCATGAGAGCCACCCCTGATTTGGAGTGTCTTCCTGCCATTTTTTATGTGCCTCTCTACTACTTAGCACAGAGTCATGAGATATGGAAAGAATATCAAAGGTTATCTCACATCCACCTCTGCCGAAATGAAAAATCTGGAGCAAACCTATCAATGACATTAGCTTTCATTACCTGTGGTGGCAAAAGCTCTTGCATTACTGAAGGCACCGGGTTCAAACTGACGACATGTTGCTCCTGGCAGTTATGACACTGACCCACAACTAAAGTAAAGCAATCACACTCCTATACCACTCCATACCGCTTAATGCACTCTCCGGGCGGTTCACAAGTTAATTAGCATTTTGTCCCCAACATTCTGGTTACTTATTTTACTGACCTCAGAAGGATTGAAGAGGCTGAGTCAACCTTGATCCCCATAAGGATTGGACTCACAAGTTTAACCACTGCACCACTAGGGCTCCTAAACTACTGCACCGTTTAGCTCTCAGAGGTTAAGAAAGTCGCAAAATGGCAAAATCCTATTGCCTGTTGATGCACACAGGTGTGAAACAGCTTTGAGTCACAGTGAGTGGCAAATTGCTGATGGTTAACAATGGGCTGGTTGTGTTCCTGGTTGTGCATCCACGTGTGTGACAGGGATGTAGCCAAAAACACAGCTGGCACCTCAATAATTGGTGGCAATTAGCCACTGCCAGTTCTGTAATATCACTTACTCAGTGGTATCATTGCCAACACCATTCTGGCTAGTGAGTGCGTTGACTTTCAGGCGGTTTTCCTTCCCATAGTGGAAATTTCAAATTATACATTATTAACTCTTTTTACAAGAACAAGCAATTAACCGCCGCCTCCCAGGCATCTTTCTGCAAACTGATCAGTTTAATAAGTAGCAAAAAGTGTCTAAAACATGGGATTCACTTCCTTTTTACTGATTCAAAGACTTGGACAAGGTAATAATAATAATAATAATAATAATAATAATAATAATAATAATAATAATAATAATAATAATAATAATAATAATAATAATAATAATAATAATTTCATGTCAGAAATTATTCTGGGTTGAAAGGATTTTTGCTGGAAAAACTCCGCTCACGGGATGCCCAAATGAGGCTCCTTTCATGTCCTCAAGAGCTAGGACAGAGATGGGCACTCAAACCGTCATGCAGTGCCCGGGTCTTGAACTGCCGACTTGCCGGCCTTCCAGCTAACAAGGTGAGCTTCTTAACCACCGAGACACTGCAGCCCCTCTTGGACAAGATAACGAACTTCCTCTGAAACAAACAAGACTCTCAACATGGCCATTATTGATCCAGAGTGTGCAAGCAATGATAACTTGGCCGACCGAAAGTTGCCCAGCTGTAATTTAGATCTCAGACATTCCTATCTAGAAATAACCTTGGCTCTGACATGAAATTATTATTTTCTTGGCTACTGCAACTAATGTCAAAGGAGGATTTGGAAAAATTACTTTTATTGGCTGTGCTAGTTCTAGTCCGAAAAAGCAATCCAGAGGCACCCAAGGGTTGGTGGAGAGATTTAAGGAGCTCTAGTCTTAAACTTTAAATTGGCAAAGCTTTGGAAGGATCATAGAATCCTAGAATAACTGAGTTGGAAGGGACATTTTAGGCCATTGAGTCCAACCTGCTACTCAACGCAGGAATCCGTGTCAAAGCAGATCTGACAGATATGGTTGTCCAATTCTCTCTTGAATCCTTCCAGAGATGGAGCGCTCACCACCACTTGAGGAAGTTGGTTCCTCTGTCGTACTATTCTAACTGTTTATCTATTTATTTATTACTCACATTTCTACCCCGCTACGCCGGGCGGCTTACACATAAAACAAATAAAAACTTTACAAAAACATTTAAAAAGCGTTAATTAGATTTGTTTTAAAAAATTTTAAAAAATTAAAAAAATGCCCTGCAATGCCGCATCACAAGATTTTCCAAAGCTGACAGCCTGGGAAATACTTAAATAAGCCAGCCGCCCCCCACACCCGCTGTGCAAACCAGGTCTTAAGGCTCTTGTGAAAGGATAAAAGCTGTTAAGATGTTTTTGCTGATATTCAGCCATACCTGTCAAGCTTTGGATTTGGAAATAAGGGAAATTTCCCAGCAAATATGGGATACTTGACAGCTATGCTTATCCTGTGCTGCCCTCCAATGGCGGCAATAGGGCATTGCAGTCTAATTAATAAGGGATGACGGCAGGAAAGAGGGTAAAATAAGGGGATTTCCTGGCCAATAAGGGATACTTGACAGCTATGTATTCAGCCTATATCTGGAATCCTGTATATAGGCTGTATATCACTCTAGGATGATGGAGAACAGATTCTTCCTTTCCTCTTTATGATTACCTTCCAGGTATTTGAAGAGTGCTATCATCAGCTGCCCTTTCCTCTCAGGATACTTAAACCACTCTTGTTGCAGCCTATGTCATTTGTAGCAATGGCCTCTGTCTAATGCTAGAGCCGGCCCTGCTAATTCCTGTCCTAACATTGAAGGATAACATCTGCAGTGAGAAACATTTTATCCGTGTAGCCTCTCCTTAATGGACTCTGGGACAACCGAGCCCAAGAAAGAAGATCTAAATCAGTGATGACCAACCTTGGTACTCCAGATGTTCTTGAACTTCAATTCCCAGAAGCCCTGATCAGCAGGAGTGCTGGCTTGGGCTTCTGGGAATTGAAGCCCAAGAACACCTGGAGTGCCAAGGTTCGCCATCACTGGTCTAAATGCTCCTGGTTACAGAGAGGAATAAGGTACAGGAATAATGTATTCACCCCCATTTTTCTGTCTCAGACAGTGGCTAAGACGCTGACTGGGAGGTGGAAGGTCAGCAGTTCGATTCCCGAGTATTGCAGGACAGAATGAGCTCCCGTGTTTGTCCCAACTCCTGCCAACCTAGCAGTTCGAAAGCAAGAAATTGCAAGTAGATAAATAGGGACCACTTCGGTGGGAAGGTAACAGCGCTCCATGCGCTCCGGTGTCTAGTTATAGGTAAAGGTAAAGGTTTCCCTTGCTCGAAAGCCAGTCGTATCCGACTCTAGGGTTCAGTGCTCATCTCTGTTTCTAAGCCGAAGAGCCAGCGCTGTCTGCTTCTGCAGACGTTTCCGTGGTCATGTGGCAGGCATGACTAGACACCGGAGCGCACGGAACGCTGTTACCTTCCCACCGAAGTGGTCCCTATTTATCTACTTGCAATTTCTTGCTTTCGAACTGCTAGGTTGGCAGGAGCTGGGATGAAGACGGGAGCTCATTTCCGTCCTGCAGTACTCGGGAATTGAACTGCTGACCTTCCGCTTCCCAGTCAGCGTCTTAGCGACTTGAGCCACTGCAGTTATATGACCACAGAAACATCTGCAGCAGCAGACAGCACTGGCTCTTCGGCTTTGAAACAGAGATGAGCACTGCACCCTAGAGTCGGATAGGGCTGGCTTTCAAGCAAGGGAAACCTTTATCTAATAAACTTCCAGCAACCTCACACAACATGGGAAGTGTAGTCCAAGGCATATGTTGCAACAGAAAGGCTGATTTAACTTAGGAGAATACCCAAGATCATTCAAGCAGCTTCACTGGTGAGTTAGGATTTGAACTGGCATTTCTAATCCACTCCAGCCACTATACCAGTGATGGGCAGTCTTGGCCCTCCAGCTGTTCTTGAACTTCAATTCCCAGAAACCCTGACCAGCTGGTGTGTTGATTGGGCTTCTGGGAATTGAAGTTCAAGAACAGCTGGAGGGCCAAGACTGCCCATCACTGCACTATACCATGCTGCCTCTTGGACAGCCATCCCATAGAAACTCACCTGGCGCCAAACCTATCATTTTTGCAGCTGGAAATGTCTTTCCCTGATTTCACCCAGCTGCTTTTCTTAAAATAAAAAATAAAAATGATTGTTTTATGGCTTCTAGGATTCTGTTGTTCAGCTGTGAGTCAGGGCATAAGATTAAGTTTTCAATTGCACTTATTAGTTTATTGCTTTAATATGTTTGCTGCCCTGGGAGTTGTTAAAAGCGAAAGCTGTCAGAGTCTGCTAAATAAATTAATAAGTTGGACGTGGTTTTGAATGCACGTTCTCTCTCTCTCTCCCCAAGAACAAACGCGACAGGAGTCAGCCGGCAGATATTCAAACCAATCCATCTCTACTGCATTTCCAACATCTGTCTGCTAGAATTTGCAAGCAAATACATTTTTGAACTGACAGGGAGATTCTTGGAGGTACAGTAAAAACAAGCAACTTCTCTGCTGTCAGCATTGCCTCTTAGTCAAGTACAGGCACAATGACCGTCTTCTTATCTTTTTGGCATATAATTTTGTGAAAGGCGCTTATTCAGACAAAAATGGTCTTATTTGACAAACATTATTAAAAAGAAAGACATAGGCAAGGAATCTAAGACAGTTACACAGCATACCCGTCAAGTGCGGCTCCGGAAAATACGGGACCTGCTCCAGCACGGGACCTGCTCTTTTGCGCATGCGCAGAACCCCTTTGTGCATGCACAGAACTGCCTCTGATGGGCATGCATGTGCAGTAACCCCTTTCCCTGCTGTTCAAAATACGGGACAGTGGCAGGAAAGGGGAGGAACGAGTGCTGAAATACGGGAAATCCCGGCCAATACAGGATAATTGACAGGTATGTTTCACAGAGCACTTATTCTCTTCCTTTATAGATTTATTTCTCTGAAACCAGCTGTTCAGATCAACAAGTTAAGGTCACCAGGTATTAGGAGCCCTGGTGGTGCAGTAGTTAAACTGCTGTATTGCAGTCAAAGGATTGCGAGTTCAATCCCGACAGGGATCAAGGTTGACTTGGCCTTCCTTCCTTCCTTCCAAGATCAGTAAAATGAGTACCCAGCACATTGAGGGCAAATGCAAATTAATGTGTGAATCATCCAGAGAGTGCACTAAGCACTATGGGGTGGTATAGAAGCGTGATTGCTATATCCTTACTAAATATATCAATGTTCTAATTATGGGATATGTACAATGCCTATTTCTGCCCCTTGACCCTATCAAGTTCTTCTTTGTGGTCGCCTGTGAATCCACACAAATGGGTTTACTACACAGTAAACCCATTTGTGTGGATTCACAGAGACCACGAAGAAGAACAACAGTTAAGCAGCCTGTCATTATGGTGCAGTGTTTAAACTGCTGTACTGGAGCCAAAATGTTGTGAGTTTGATCCTGATGGGGATCAAGGTTGACACAGCCTTCCATCCTTCTGTAGTTGGTAAAATGAGTCCCTCAGCATGTTGGGGGGGAGGGGCAAATTGCTAATTGACTTGTGAATTACCCATAGAGTGCACTAAGTGTTATGGGGCAGTATATTATTGCTGGTGTTATTAAGGCTAGACAACAGTTTAGTGGGATTCTAAAATCAGAGACATCAAAAATTGATAGCTCAGTGGTTTAGGTATTTGGCTGCAGAGCCAAAGGTTGGGAGTTCGATTCCCTGCTGTGCCTCCTGGGAGAAGAGGCAGTTTCTGTAGCCTTGGGCAAACTGCACAGTCCTAGGGTGCTCCTATAAGGAAAAAAATGGTAAACTACTTCTGTGTGTTCTCTAGCCCAAAAACCCTGGAAAAGGTCACCATAAGTCAGAATTGACGTGATAGCATACAATTATAGTTATCATTAATGCAGTGAGTTAATAATTCTTTCTAAGAAGCAAATGTAGCAGCCAATTGCTTTTGGAACATAATTAATCTTCCTCACAACATAGAAAAATTACTTTTTTTTACTACAACTTCCAGAATGTTCTAGCCAGGAGGAGCAAAAGTCATAGCAGTGGCTGAAGGATTCTGGAAGTTGTAATGCAAACATGTAACTTCTCTAAGCAAGGGCCTTGTTAGCTGGAAGGCTGGCATGTTGGCAGTTCGAGACCCGGGTACTGCATGACGGAATGAGTGCCCGTCTCTGTCTTAGCTCCTATCAACCTAGAGGTTTGAAAGCAAGAAATTGCAAGTAGATAAATAGGGACCACTTCAGTTTGAAAAGAGCTTGGGTGCATGAAAGGAGCCTCTGAGCAGAATTTCTCCAGCAAAAATCCTTTCAACCCCGAATAATGTCTAACAAAATTATTATTTACTTCTCTAAGCTTGTTAATACAGTAGAGTTAAACAAATAAAATAAGCTTTCTCCCTTAAAAAAATCCATAAAAGACAAATTATAAAGGTAAAGGTTTCCCTTGCTCGAAAGCCAGTCATATCTGACTCTAGGGTGCAGTGCTCATCTCTGTTTCCAAGCATAACTAGACACCGGAGTGCACAGAACGCTGTTACCTTCCCACCGAAGTGGTCCCTATTTATCTACTTGCAATTTCTTGCTTTCGAACTGCTAGGTTGGCAGGAGCTGGGACAAAGATGGGAGCTCATTGCGTCCTGCAGTACTCAGGAATTGAACTACTGACCTTCCGCCTCCCAGTCAGCGTCTTAGCTACTTGAGCCACTGCAGTCTACTAAGAAATCAGGGAGGTTGTAATTTGCCCTTTATAACTGATTTTCTTAATGTGTTTTGTTTTATGCCTTGAAAGGCCACAAAAAATAACTATAACTGATCAGCTGGGCAGTTCATTTGGTTCAACTATTTTCCGCTTAATTTGGCTCATTTGCTGGTCATGATTGGAAACATGTTCCAGTGAGGATTTAAGTTTGGCCAATGACAAAGCACTGGCTACCACATGACCACGGAAATGTCTAAAGACGCAGACAGCGCGGGCTCTTTGGCTGTAAACCGATGAGCACCGCACCCTAGAGTCAGATACAACTGGCTTTCGAGCAAAGGCAACCTTTTACAATGACAAAGCCAAGAAGGTGACTTCATTATGGAAGGTTAAAGTCTGACCTGGACATTAAAGGAAAAGTTGTTTAATTGTCCTTTAATGTGTTACTTATTGTCTTTCCAGTTTTACTTGTTTTGTAAGATGCCTTGAGTTCTCTCATGGGAAGAAAGACAGCCTATAAATGACAATAAATAAATAAATTCAGAGAATAGCTGGTGGACGCTATTGAACATGTGGCCCCAGAACAGAAACCCATGGTGGTAAAGTGGGGCTTTACAACCTCTGTTGTCCACCTTGTGTTGGTGCCTACCTTGGCTTTACTACTGGAGGAGAAATATTCCTCCACGAACAGGGCACCCAAAGCCATCCCAAAATGCTTGTTGGCCTGGCTCAGGCAGACTTTGCCCAGTTCCAGCTGCTTTTCAGCGCCTTCCATCTCCTTGGCCAGCTCATGGATAGCATCCCGGAAAGGTGTGGAGAGGTGTTCGCTCAGCACCACGGCAATGCGCCACAGCATGTAGTTATGAAGGATCCTGCAAAAGGAGGGACATAAAACAGAGGGCTTTTAAAAGCAAAGTAATTACACTTCTATACCGCCCCATGCACTTAGTGCACTTTCTCAGCGGTCCACAAGTTAATTAGTATTTTGCCCCAACATGCTGGGTACTCACTTTACTGCCTTTGGAAGGATGGAAGGCTGTGTCAATCTTGAGTCCTGGTCAGGATCCAACTCACAACCTTTTGGTTGCAGGACAGCAGTTTAACTACTGTGCTAACAGGACTCAAGAGCCTCCAATGGTGGGGTGGAGAGAAAAGCGAGAAACCCATCCACAGCCTGTCCTTCTTTTATATTATAATCAGTGATGGAGCTTTTCCTGATCTGCGTCACTTTTGACTGCCGGCTGAGAGGCTGATGATCTTGGTGAAGATTCCAACTTGCTTTCAGAAACCTAGCAAGTCAGGGATATAGGTCCATCTCAGCTTCTGTTCCACGGTACAATTTTTCTCCCTGCATTCAGGGAAGCGCTCTTTATGAAAAAAGATTCAAGCCTAAGAGCCCTAGTGGTGCAGTGGTGCTAAACCGCTGCACTGCAGAAGAAACTGCTGATGTTGTGAGTTTGATCCTGATGGGATTCAAGGTTGAATTAGCCATCTATCCTTCTGAGGTTGGTAAAACGAGTACCCAGCACATTGGGGGCAAAATGGTGAATAAAGGGACAGCAGAGGATGGGAAAAATAATTTTCAGCACTACAGGGACTACGATGGCTTAGTGCAGGGGTTCTCAATCTGTGGCCCATGGGCCAGATGCAGCCCATGGTACAATTTTATGTGGCCTTCCCACTGCTTCCACCACACCAAGAAGTGCCATGTGGTGGAGGATGGGCAAAATGGCTGTCTGGCCCCCAAAGCTGTCTGAGGGAGCGTGATCCGGCCACTGGCTTAAAAAGGTTGAGAACTCCTGGCTTAGTGGTTCAGAGGCAGAACTTAGCAACTGGAAAGTCGGCAGGTCAGTAGTTTAAAACCCAAGTGCTGCACAAGTGAGCTCCCATCGTCTGTCCCACCTCCTGCCAACATGACAGTTCGAAAGCAAAAAATTACAAGTAGATAAATAGGTACCGCTTTGGCTGGGAAGGTAACAGCATTCTGTGTCTAGTCATGCCTGCCACATGAGCATGGAAGTGTCTGCAGGCAAACAGCGCAGGCTCTTCAGTTGTAAACGAATATGAGCACCACCCTCTAGAGTCGGACACAACAACAGTAAACCCATGTGTGTGGATTCACAGAAACT
The DNA here is from genome assembly GCA_035047345.1 of Bradypodion ventrale. NCBI lineage: Eukaryota > Metazoa > Chordata > Lepidosauria > Squamata > Chamaeleonidae > Bradypodion > Bradypodion ventrale. The sequence goes on from JAWDJE010000003.1 coordinate 7,128,023, forward strand.
TGGGCTTCTGGGAATTGAAGTTCAAGAACCCCTGGAGTGCCAACATTTGCCATTACTGTCTTAGTACATCGTATCTGGCCCTTGCAGGTAGCTGCCTCCTTGCCCCTCCCTGCAAATCCTCACCTGATTGGTGTAGTGTGGATAAGTTCTGAAACCCTCTGCATATAGTCTGTGGCCAGAAGCACCACTTCCGCATCCTCAGAGAAATCCTCATGAAATATTCGACCGAGGAGCCACTTCCATTTTATCTGGTAGAAATAAGCAAAACGGCATCATTATTTCCTGCATAATTTCCCCTTTGCATTTGCAGTTTCTCTCCCATCAAGGTTCCCTATGATCATAAGTACATTTTCTGGACGGTTTCTGTGGCTTGTGTAAGATGATCAGTTGAGAACAGCTTAGCGGTTAAGACACTGAACTTGATGGCTGGAAGGTTGGCAGGTCAGCAGCTGCACGACGGAGTGAGTTCCTGCCTCTGTTCATGCTCCTGCCAACCTAGCAGTTCGAAAGCAAGACATTACAAGTAGGTAGATAATACTGCTTCGGCAGGAAAGGTAACTGCATTTTGTGCACTCCGGCATTTAGTCATGCCTGCCACAGGATCACAGAAATGTCTATGGACACAGACAGTGCTGACCCCTTGGCTGTAAATGGAGATGAGGACCAACACCTAGAGTCAGATATGACTGGTTTTCAAGCAAGGGAGACCTTTACCTAGTATGGGTGGCAGGGGCTACTTGGTGGAAATCAGGTAAAATGTTCCTGCAACGGACAGGGAACAAAGCACTGCCAAGTCCCCAGGGGACTGTGAACAACAAACTGGTAAGGTAGACCAGCCACCTTTGTTTATTTTTGCATAGTAAAGGCAGCCATTTTCAGGCCGTCTTTCTCCAAGTTGGCTGCTGGAGTGACTAAAGGGATAAACTCAGGAGTGAGATTATAAAGGAAAGCATTGGAACAGCACCAATTTTAAATTATATACAGAGACTGCAAATTAAGGGGATAAATAGCTGAGGAACTCAACCTCCCCTGCGTCACTTGGAGGACTTTGAATAGGCTGAGGGTTGGCGCACCTAAATGTAAGACCAACATGCTCAAGTGGGGGCTGCTGGGGGCATGCTGTGTGAATGTGGAGAGATACAGAATCCGGCTCATCTACTGGTCTTCCAATTACTGCCAGAAACATGCACCACTGAGGACTTAAGTTTGGCCAACGACAAAGCCAAGAAAGTGGCTTCATTCTTCCAGTCTAAAGTCTGATCTGGACATGGAAGAAGAAGGAGGAGGAGGAGGAATATGGGGTAGTTTTCTTCCTTTCTGTTCAGTCTATGCCTTTTCTGAAGTTGTGAACATGGCTATGCTCTGTCAATGTTCTCCCCAGTGATCTGGAGAAGAAGAGCAGAAGGCTTTGCTAAGGAGCTGGAGTTGTGTTTGTGTACTTGTTTTCTGACAGTGTTTACAAGCTGCATACCCTCTCCGAAAAACTCACATTTGGTGTTATAAGCTGCAGCTCCCTCAAGGTCACTTTGTTGTACATGGAGTTGATGTCCCGCCGGAGGTCATCGTACTCAGAGACAGTGATCTATATAATGAGGAGACAGGTTAATTTTGCATCCTGGTCATATCTAGCAGTAAATTGGTATAAGCAGCGAAAAGGGCAGCCTAAAATCTATCTCATCCTGTTGCAAAACAGATTGCAAGACACGTTTTACTTCCACTTCTGGTGGAAGGGACCCCGTGACTGGCCCGCTGAACCCCGTGACCAGCCCACGGCCTGAAAACTTTGAGCATCCCTGACCTAAATGTTCAGGTATGACTTTTGAAAGTCTGATTTTATTTTGGCTTGTGTTTGACTCACATCCAATGAGGCAAACTCTCACACAACCCAAACACAAAGCAGGGACTCTATGGTAAGTAGTAATCTGACCCTTATGTTGGTGTTGCTACATAGCAGCATGTCTTCTAAGCTTTTTCAAAGTTTTAGATTCTTTTAATATTATTTTGTTGTATATTCTTCGAAGGCAATTATCTGATTGCATTCCATCCCAAGATCTGTTGATATACAGTAGGCTAAAAATATTTTCATTAATAAATAAACAATGGTCACCCTCCCTATCCATGGGTTTAGTATCCACAGTTTCTGATATCTGCAAGTCAAAAAATATTCAGTAAGAAATCCTGAACTGTATATCAGTGGTGGCAAAACTATGGCACACATGCCAAAGGGAGCACACACAGCCCTCTCTGTGGGCATGTGTGTCGTCACCCTAGTGAGGTGAGGCAACCAGACACCCCACACATCCTCTTCCCATGCTTACAGTTGTGTGTGTGCGCACGCATATGCATGCACATGCATGTATGAGTGCCCAAGGACGGGTTGGTGGTGCGCTGGTAGGCACTGCATGTGCGCATGCACCGACGTGATGTTGCCAGCATGCCTCAAGTGGTGCACGCACCCATGTGATGTTACCAGCGTGCCTCAAGCAGTGCACACGTGGTGCCTGCTCATGTGTCTTTTCTTCTTCTTTGGGCACTCAGTCTCTAAAAGGTTCACCATCATTGCTATATATGTATTTCTATGGCACATTACCAGAGCTGGCCACCAGAGGCCACTGTCTGCAATGTAAGACACACGGTTTATAGTTATCTGCTGTTTCAGGTATCTGCTGTAGGTCTTGAAATGTATCCCCCATGGATATGAGAGTGACCTGTGAGTTCTCTGTGGGGCCTTTCATGAACTGGTGGGGAAATAGCAAGGAACCCACTTGAAAGAGTGAAAAACATTATGGAAAGGCTGGGTAATACATTTGTCTGTCTCTGTCAAGCAGGATGGTGGCTGATGCCATACACTTACATTGGCCAACCGCTGTTCCAGCTGCATGATCTCATGCGCTTTCTGCTCCACATGTTCTGCCCCCAGCAGACTCAACAGACGCTCCATGAACACCTGATAGGCAGCCAAGATCTGAGGAGGAGGAAGGACATTTTTTTTAAAAAAATCTAATGATCCAGTTATTAGAGTTGGGTAGCAGGCTAGAGATCCTTGCTGGAAGCATGTTGACATGGCAAACCATTTGAATTTCCAAGCTGTTGGGAGATGATTGTGTCACCATGATGGATTCAGCTGTGACATTTACATTTAAAGGTATCACCTTCTTCCTTCTCCTACATTTGTTATACATAGAAAGGTCTCTCCTGCTTGAAAGCCAGGCGTATCTGACTCTAGGGTGAAGTGTTCATTTCTGTTTACAGCCAAAGAACCAGCACTGTCTGCATTTGCAGACGTTTCCATGGTCATGTGGCAGCCATGACTAGACACTGGAGCTCACAGAATGCTGTTACCTTTCCAACTGAAGTGTTACCTATTATTCTACAGTAAAACCCCAACCTACATATGCCTCGAGTTACATAAAATCCTACTTACATAATGATATTTGCACTAAAACCATGTCCCGATTTACATAAATGTCCCGATTTACATAACACAATTTCTGTAATAAAATAAGTAGTAGTAATTTCTTATGGGTTTGCTTCGAGGTAGATAAAAAATTGTTTTTCCTATGGGGCTGCTTTGATTTACATAAATATCATTTTCTATGGGCTTGCTTCGAGTTAAGTAAAAAAATTCATTTTCCCTATGGCTTTGCTTCAAGTTATGTAAAATTCATTGTTCCTATGGGTTTGCTTCGAGTTAATTAAAAAACTAATTTACATAAAAGCCTACAGAACAGACTTTTTACGTAAGTAGGGTTTTTACTGTACTTGCAATTTCTTGCTTTCGAACTGCTAAGTTGGCAGGAGCTGGGACAAGTGACAGGAGCTCACTCCATCATGCAGAACTCAGGTCTCGAACTGCTGACCTGCTGACCTTCCAGCCGTCAAGTTCAACATTTTAAGCCACCACAGTCATTTGCATAGAAACAGAAACAGAAAGTGCTCGTCTTTCTGATTACAGGCTGGCACTTTGCCATGACTGGCTTGACTTCATGAGATCGGTGGTCAGCTTTTATTGGCGATTCACAAGGATGAGTCCCATCGGACTCATTTTGCAACCTTTATGCTACTTGCCTGTGAAAGGATCTTTGTCGTTGCAGTCTGGCTGCGGAATAAAGAAGACCCTAAAACTGTGGTGGTGAACATTGGCACTCCAGATGTTCTTGGACTTCAAATCCCAGAAGCCCAAGCCCCCTGTGAATCCACACGAAGGGGTTTACTGCGATTCATCCGACCCACACTGCCCTCGTCGCTCCCGGAAGCGGAAGTAAACTGTGCCCGTAAGGAGGAAGGGTTAACCCGGAAGAGTCTTAACCGTATGGGCACGTTTCCCCCCACTTCCGGGAGCGACGAGGGCAGTGCGGGATGGATGAATCACAGTAAACCCATTTGTGTGGATTCACAGGGGGCTTGGGCTTCTGGGAATTGAAGTCCAAGAACATCTGGGGTGCCAAGGTTCACCATCATGTCCCTAAAAGAACCAAAGTCATGACAGTGGCTCACAAGGAACCAAACAGAAAAGCCTCAGGTTTATGAATAATTCAGGGACCATCTGGACAGATGTATGAAGCGTGTCAGCTTATTTCATTGATACAGTAACTCAGAAATGTTTGCAAACATTTTATTTAATTACGTTATGCTCAGGGGAAAACCCCTGAGTTGCTACTCTGCCTTGCTGCCCATATCTTTTCAACATATTTATTTATTTATTTATTTATTTATTTATTTATTTATTTATTTATTCATTCATTCATTCATTCATTCATTTGATTGATTGATTGATTGATTGATTGATTGATTGGATTTGTATGCCGCCTACTCGACATACGTGACTCAGGGCGGCTCACAGAAATCTCAACACATCAAGTGTAGATAAGCCCACAACTATTATGCAGACAACAGTAGAATACCATAAAATAACAATAAATAACAATAAAATATAATAACAATAAAACATAACAGTGCGCTAGAACACCACACAATAAAATATAACAATAAAATATAACAGTACAATAGAATATCATACGGCGACAGCAACATAATTTTATATTGCAGTTTATCGGCCGTTGGCCCTCCAACAGCTTGTCCTCCTCTTCCTCCCACTGGCCGGGCGGCCGGGCGGCCGGCGGCCGGCCGGAGTCAGGTGGCAGCGAGAACGCTAGTTATGTCGGCCGCCAGACTCCAAACAGCTATGTAGACTACAAAGTTTCCTAGCTAATAAAGGAGGAGAAAAAGCTTAGGTAATTTTTTTAAATTACTGGGTCTCCCAGTTCAATGGAGGAGGAGAAATATCCCATCTATGAAACAAAAACAAAGTTTCTTTCGTTTCTCTGGGCAAAGCCACCAAGTCTGTCTCCTTGCAAAATGGGAGCTGAAAGAAAAACTTATACATTTGAGACGCAGGCAGCACTGGTTGTAAACAGAGATGAGCACTGAACCCCAGCGTCGGATACGACTGGCTTTCGAGCAAGGGCGACCTTTACCTTACTCATTGCAAGTGTGAGGTGCTACATCAGGACTTTCTCTGCACTCAAAATAAGAGGTAAAGTATTAGTGACATGTTAGGTAAAGGTCGCCTTTGCTTGAAAGCCAGTCGTATCCAACTCTAGGATTCAGTGCTCATCTCTATTTATAGCCAATGAGCCAGCACTTTCTGTGTCTGCAGATGTTTCTGTGGACATATGGCAGGCATAACTAAACACTGGAGCACACAAAAAAGCCCAGTTACCTTTCCTACCAAAGCTGTTCCTATTTCTCCACTTGCAATTTCTTGCTTTCAGTCTGCTAGGTCAGCAAGAGCTGGGACAGAGACGGGGACTCACTCCATCACGCAGCACTCGGGTCTCGAACTGCCAACCTTCCAGTCATCAAGTTCAGTGTCTTAACCAGTAAGCCACCACAGTCCTAGTGACATGTTACAAGATGCTGTATTTGAATTGACTTTTTTTAAAAAAAGTCCCCAAATTCTCTAATGACCCTTCAGCCTTCAATATATTAGGAGTCATGAATATTTATTTTTTCACATTTATACCCTGTCCTTTTAATACGAGCAGTACTCAAACATTGTGACACAGAACAATAGGACTGTTATTAGCTGTTATATTATTTTAAGAAGCAATAATGCTGGCTTTCATTATTTCCCTTCCTGCCCAAAGAAACATATTATAACTGTTATTAATTTTACAACGTCCCTCCCAGGCTCTGGACGTGGTGAATATAGAGGCAATATTTTCCCCTTTTGACAATTTTTGGGATCCAAGCAAGGTTTGCTCTGGTACCACAGATTCTGGAGCATCCAAAACTCTTGCCTGCATAATAGTTGTGGCCGGCTTATCTATTCAAAGTTGCTTTATATGGGGAGCTCCCCATGATTCCTCCAGGGAATTAAGTGTCTGGTGGGTTCCCAAATTCAGATGCTATATAGCAGAGATACCCAAAGTACAGCCCACAGGCCAGATCCAGCTTCTGGCACAAATCCACACTGCCCTTGCAGCTCCCGGATGGGCGGTTTGGACTGGATGAATTGGTGTCGGGAGCCGGATCTGGCCCATGGGCTGTAGTTTGGGTACCCCTGGTTTAAGCAGAGAAAATGGCAGCCTAAAAAGATCTATCTCATTCTGTTACAAAACAGATTGCAAGGTGCGTTTTACTTCTGCTTCTGGTGGGAGGAACCACGTGGCCAGCCAACTGACTGGCTCGTGGCCCGAAATGTTTGGGCACCCCTGCTATATAGGTAAGGCACCATCATAAATGAGAATGAATTGGCCTGGACTATTCAGAATGCACATCTGGGAGACCCCCTTGGGGTACTATGTTTACTCAAAACTAAAGGTAAATGTCTCCCTTGCTTGAAAGCCAGTTGTGCCTGACTCTCAGGTGTGATACTCTTCTCCATTTACAGCCAAAGAGCCTGCAGATGTTTCCGTGGACATGTGGCATGCACGACTAAATGCCGGAGCGCATGGAACGCTGTTACTTTTCCTGCTGAAGCAGTACTTATTCATCTACTTGCAATTTCTTGCTTTCAAACTGCTAGGTGGGCAGGAGCTGGGGGGAAAGATGGTAGATCACTCTGTCGTGCAGCACTCGGGTCTCGAACTGCTGACCTGCCAACCTTCCGGTCATCAAGATCAGCATCTTAGCCACTAAGCCCTTTTACTCAAACCTGGATCAGTCCTCTTTCAGGATCAGCTCCTCTTGACATTTACCTGTACATATAAACTTCCCTCTCACCTTTTCACTTTCTTCATCCTGGCCCAGGTAGAGAGCTCTCTCAGACAAGGTCAACCCGTCTTGATCAATCTGGGAAAGTGGAAAGAAAACACACCTGAAACATAGAGACAGGAAAAGATCCTCTCACTCCCCAGAATCACACAGCATGGCAGTTCTAGAGCCACACGTGGCCCACTAAGGTTAGTTTGGTGGCCCCTGGACCCGCACGCTCTCTTCAGCCCTCCCATCACCAAAGAAACTGCTTTCTCCAGGAGAAAAAACATGATGACCAAGCTCTAGTCACTCCCAAAGTCTCAGAAAGGCTGCTGGAGTGACTAGAAGGGATAAAGTCAGGGACGAGGTTAGAAGGGAAAGAATTGGAATAGAACCAATCTTAAACTACATACAGAGACGACAAAGGGGTTTGCCCATTTGGAGAGAACGTCTTGAAATTCCATACCTTACAAGGCATAAGTGGAAAGAGGAGAAGGACAAATACCATAAGGCAGACCCAGAGGAAGGTGGAGAGAACGATAAGATATTACAAGAATGGTAAGATATTACAAAAACACCATATAGTGGCGGGTGGAGGCCATTAGAAGAGCAGGGGAAATAACCTTGTGTCTTTCACAAGCAAAGCAGGGTTCGAACCCACATCTCCATCACTATCCACTACACCACTCTGGTGCCATTATAGACTTATTCCTTGTCAAGCCAATCAATCTCCAGTACAGCATTACTTCCCTCTAATGCTGCTTAAAAACATCCCCATACCTCCTGCATCCCAGAATTGCCCCTGGGATGAATCCGTGACAATATAGATTCAGCTTTCCATCCTTTCGAGGTCTCTTTCGCCAATGCATGGGAGAAATGCTCTCTCTGTATTGCTCAGAGGGTCTTTTGTGCATAACTTTATTTATTTAAAGCTTTTTAGCTGAGAAAGCACTCAAAGGAATTATTTTATTTTATTTTAAAAAGTTTTGCCTCATCATGTTGGGGCAAAAATGCTAATTACCTTGTGAACCATCTATAGCAGGGGTAGGTTACCGACGACCGGACTGGTGCCGTAAAACACATCCGCAGCTGTCGTAAACACATTTATGACAGCCGCAGACTCATTTACGACTGTAGTAAACGTGGCTGATTCTGGCGGCGATGGGGGCATCTGGAGTGAGGTCGGGGGCCAGATTACTTGGCACCGAGGGCCGTGATTTGCGAACGTCTGTGTTATGGGGTTGTATACAGTGATGCACTGCAAAATGTTTTACTACCTACTCTGTGGGCTGGCCAAATCTGTGGGTGGGGCCAAATCTGTGGGTGTGGCCAAACACCCTGCATTACGGGCTATGGAGGTGGGTGTGGCCAACCGAGTGAGCATGGCCTGGGGGAATTTCCACTACCGGTTCCCGGGATCCAGTGGGAACCAGGAGCAGAACACCACTGGTTGTATATAAAGCAAAGCAATCACACTTATACACTACCCCAAGTTAATTACCATTTTGCCCCCAACATCCTGGGTACTCATTTTACCGATCTCAGAAGCATGGAAAGCTGAGTCAACCTTGAGCCCTGGTCAGGATCGAATTTGCAACCTTTTGGTTGCAAGACAGCAGTTTAACCACTGCACCACCAGCGCTCCTGGTGTAATTTGCATCGCTATTGCTACTGTCTCAGCAACAGCAAACAAAAGCTCTTTTCTCAAGCGCTGGACCCATCCCAAGTCCATCTATTTCTTCTTTTGGGGGCCCAATTTGGTCGTATCTCAATAACTTCACTGCATCTGCCTGCTCCCTGCCCTCTTTTTCTCTCCCAGAACTTTTCATTTCCTGTGTTCTCACACATGGCTTCCTCTTTGCGCACCGCTGGGGAGCAACAAAGATGTGCCGCGTCTGCATTGAGAAGCCTCTGGTTCGCATCTAGGAGGGGACCACTGACAGCCGAGAATGCCATGTTGCTGCACAATATGTCAAAACAGGGGTGGAAAGTAAGATTCTCTGCTGACGATGAAGTGCAGTTTCAAAACAAAGGGTCACCAAGATCTGAGGGCCGGTGCTCCATCGTTGTCTCCCTAAAAGATTCAAGTAATAACTACAGATGAGCAACTGTGATGGCTTAGCGGTTAAGATGCTGAACTTGATGGCTGGAAGGTCAGCAGGTAGATGAGCAACTGTGATGGCTTAGTGGTTAAGATGCTGAACTTGATGGCTGGAAGGTCAGCAGTTTGAGACCTGAGTGTTTCACGATGGAGTGAGCTCCCGTCTTTGTCCCTGCCAACCTAGCAGTTCGAAAGCAAGAAATTGCAAGTAGATAAACAGGGACCACTTCTGGTGGGAAGGTAAACAGTGTTCCGTGGGCTCCAATGTCTCATGCCTGCCACATGTCCACAAAAATGCTTGCAGATGCTGACAACGCTGGCTCTTTGGCTGTAAATGGGGATGAGCACCAAACCTTAGAGTCAGATATGACTAGCTTTCAAACAAGGTCGACCTTTACCTAATAACTGCAGAAATTAACCAGAATGACATCAAACTATGTCTGAGGATTTCTCATCCTTAGTCTGAAAATACACGACATCCATGGAGAAAGGCTTGTAAGTGGCAAAGAGCTCTGTGCAAAGTGCAGTGGTTAAACTGCTATACTGGAGTCAAAATGTTGTGAGTTCAGTCCTGACAGGGATCCAGGTTGACTCAGCCTTCCACCTTTCCAAGGTCAGTAAACTGAGTCCCCAGCATGTTGGAAGCAAAAAAAAAAAGCTAATTAACTTGAGAACCACCCAGAGAGTTCACTAAGCACTCTGGGGCGGTATATAAATCTAATTGCTATTGATAAAGAAGATTAAAAAGCAATGTCTGGCACTTTTAAAGATTGTATCCCAGTATCTGCTGGGGTGAAACCAGTTTGTATTTCTTGACGGAAAGGCAGAAAAATAAAAAGAGCTGCAGTTTTTGTTGTTGTTCAGTCGCACAGTCGATTCCGACCCTTTGTGACCCCATGGGCCACTGCCCGCCAGGCACCCCTGTCCTCTACCATCCTCCTCAACCCGCCCAGCTCTGTGCCCATTGCGTCAACCATCCCATCTTCTACCGCCCTCTTCTTCTTTTGCCCTCCACCTTTCCCAGCTGCAGTTAATACAAGCCAAAATTCATGGCCTCCTCGTCAGGAATGAGGGGGTCTTTGGTTTCTTCTCTGGCCCTCATTTGATGGTATGTGTCTGCTCAGAACCCATCGGGGAGACATCAATGTGTGTAGCAAAATATCTAACCACGTCTCAGTGTGTATAGGAACAAAAGGTTGCCAATAGGTTGCAAGAGCAGTCCATCCATTCTGAATTGTAACCCAAACTTGCAAAGAGCTCTCCAAGGTACTGGTCCGACCTTGGATGGTAAAAGGTAAAAGTTGCCCTTGCTCGAAAGCCAGTCGTATCCGACTCTAGGGTGCAGTGCTTCCTGTGGTCATGTGGCAGACATGATTAGACACCAGAGTGCATGGAAAGCTGTTACCTTTCCCACTGAAATGGTACCTGTTGCAATTTCTTGCTTCCGAACTGCTAGGTTAGCAGGAGCTGGGACAGAGATGGGAGCTCACTCTCTCATGCAGTACCCAAGAATCGAACTCCAACCTTCCAGTCAGTGAGTTCAGCGCCTTAACCACTTGAGCCACTGCAGTAAAGCTGAGACTAAAATCTCGGAGCAGGTTCATTGCCCTGAGTGAAACTGGAGTCTCCAGCCTCATCACACTCTGTGCATGCTCAGAAGCTGTCAGTTCACCTCATGTGGACAAGGCGGGGAAATCTCATTCTTGACTAACAGACAAAGCTAACTGGGCTCCTTCCTCTCCAGACTTCTCGTTCAAACTCGGATGCCTCCAACCCTACATTTCTCCAGTACTAGATGGCATTCAAACAAATGAAAAGCTTTTCTTGTCAAGAAGTAATCAGCTAATGGTAACAGTGGCTGCAAGCCCAGCCTTGCCAAGGAGGAATCAATCACAAGGCCAGGCCTCGGCAATAAAATAATTCAAACCCCACACCACCAAAAGAAAAAAAAAGTTTTAGCTTGCTTTGCTCTCCAAGGAACAAAGCCCTGAGAATCTACAAATGCCTGTAAAAAATGGATCATAGTAAGGGCTGCGTCTCTTTTGACCTTCAGGAGGATCAGAATTCAATGCTCTATGACTATTAGTCTTTGAAAGTTTCTAGTCCTTATGGATAAGGTTGAAAATATGCTGCCTTGGGTCCCTGGGGAAATCTGGATGACTGAAGGTGGACTTTGTAACACAAGGAAAGGGTCACCGGCCACAAGGCCTGTTCGGAGAAGGCTTCCATATTCGATGTGGGCCATGTCCCATATCACTGCACAACAACGATTTTGCTACTGGGAATAACACGTGATTTACATGATATCAAGTGTGCTGATTCCAAATCTAAACTCAGAATTTGCTTATCATGTACAGAATTTAAGACATGCTATAGCTGCAGTTGCTCAAGTGGCTAAGACGCTGACTGGGATGTGGAAGGTCAGCACAGTTCGATTCCAAGTACTACAGGATGGAATGAGCTCCCATCTTTGCCACAGCTCCTGCCAACCTACCGGTAGCAGTTCGAAAGCAAGAAATTGCAAGTAGATAAATAGAGACCACTTCGGTGAGAAGGTAACAGTGTTCCATACGCTCCAGTGTCTAGTCATGCTTGCCACATGACCACGGAAACGTCTGCAGAAGCAGACAGCACTGGCTCTTTGGCTTTGAAGCAGTGATGAGCACTGAACCCTAGAGTCGGATACGACTGGCTTTCAAGCAAGGGAAACCTTGACCTTTACAGCAGTTCAAATGGTTGATAACTGGGTAATGTATTTTTACGTGGGGACATTATAACAGTTGGAACTACCACTATGCCTGCTGCCGCCTCAGCTGAATCACGTCCCCTGGTGGCATGCATGTTCCAGCAGCGGCCGGGCATGTCTGGGCAAATCAGTGAGCTGACATTAGAAATAGGTTTATAAGACAAGATGGACCAAGGGCTTGTCTCTACTGCAAAACCATCTTATTGAATAGTACAGCTAGGCCATAGTGAGTCTGTTTTGAGCTAAAGATGTGTTAATAAACTGGGAAATTTTTGCTACAATTGTGGCAAATATACCCCGCGTGATCAATGCAAGAACCTAACCAAGAGAGTGAGATTTGCTAACTTAAGATCCTGATGTCCTAGGCAGAATCTGACTTCAGATTTGGATTCAACACACTTGATTTAGTATAGGACACATGGATTAGACCAAGTAGCAGACAATATTTTTTTCTGTGATGCAGTGTATTTGATGTGTCCCAGGTCTCTCTAAGTTTCAGGGGCTCCAATATGTAGAGATCCAGGTGGATCCACTGAGAAAACAGGACCGATCTGTTGATGCACCATTTTCCAATTGCTTCTAGGGACGGTTCTACTCTAACTTCCCAGGTAACAATGCTGAGAAAAATCGGAAGTAGTAGGAAGAGAGGAAGAGAACTTGAGATGGTCAACTCACCAAAGGACTTGGAATTTGCAAGACCTGGGCAGGATGGTTAATGATAGATCATTTCAGAGGGCTTCATTTCAAGGGGTTGGTGCAAGTCAGAAGCAAATTCATGGCGCAGAGTGCACAGAATGCTGTTTCCTTCCCACTGAAGTGGTACCTATTTATCTACTTGCAATTTCTTGCTTTCGAACTGCTAGGTTTGGCAGGAGCTTGGACAGAGACAGGCGCTCACTCCGTCATGCAGTATCCGGGTCTCGAAATGCTGACATTCCTGTCATCAGGTTCAGCATCTTAACCACTAAGTCACCACAGTCCCTTTCCTCAAAATAAAGTAAACTAAATAAAAATAAAAATTATTGTTTGCTTCTGGCGTAAAGAGACTTATCCATGGCTTTCTTCCCTCTACTGCCAGAAGCCTGTCTCCAGAGAATTGTGGTTATTTGTAATGGATCGTACTGCCTTTTTTCAATGTGTGGGTTTTAATTGATTTTATATCATTAGCAATCTAGAAGGCGAGTTGAGCCAAAAGGCAAGTTATAAATGGGTAATTAAATATACTGAATTCACTTATTTGTTTTCTCCAACCGGGAGGAGATGCTGTGTGCAGCTCCTGGTCTTCAAAGGAATGAAGCCCGGTGCAGTTTCTTGATTTACCTCCTCACTAAGGGAGAAATACAGTTTTGCAAAATGAGCACCTCTATGCAAATGTGCAGACGTTGCAGAGGAGAAGCTCATGGTTAAAAATAATCATGGTCATTAATATTTGCTAACATTACATTTTAATTGTATTAAAAATTGCTCAAAGCAGTCCATCAAGATTACATTCTTTAGGTGGCCCTTCTTCTTCTTGAGCAGTATCCAATTCCAAATATAGTATTGGTCATCCTCATGGCGATCAAGTAATGAAAATTGTCCTGAGAATATAATGCAGTGGTTTTCCATGTGCCTTCTACTTCACAGCATGACACCTGTACCACTAATGATGATGATGATGATTATTATTACTGTTGTTGTAATATTTCTTCTTGTATGCCATCCCACTCGCAATGCGACTCTGGGCGGCTAACAAAGAAATAGTTTGGCAGCAGTGACAGCGGCAGCATTCATATAGCCGTCTGGCCACGCTGCGCCGCACCACACAGCTGTTCCTTCTTTCCCTCAATGCCAGGGCCATGAGTCACTTTCTGGTCTTTAGCCCTTTTGCAGCAAGTCATTGCATCAATTTATACATCTCAGGTACAGAGGTGCACAATGATTAGTTAATATAACAGACTAGCCGATTACCCGGCCTTGCTTGTGTTTTTTCCCCTATAAATGTCTCCACCCACCTGTGTCAGGCCCCTGCCCAGCTTAATTACAATTATGATGTCACAATCAGGTGACCTACCTGGGGCTATGACATTAGCATCACTGTATGTCTGGCCACCTGTGTCAGGCTCCTGCCAAGCTCAATTACATCACGATGTCACAATTGGGTGACCTACCTGGGGCTATGACATTAGCATCACTATGGATACTACCACTGGGACACACACACCCTCCTGTTGAGTATACTTCCCTTTGCAGATCAATTTAGGAGCATATACCTCCTCATAGGGCTCATGACCTCCGCAGTGACCATCCAGCATGTCCAAGGTATGTGTGTGCCACATTACAGTGCGATCGGTGCAGTGGTGTAGATTTGTGTTCATCATATACAAGAGGACACCTCTGCTTTAGAATAGCAGAGGTTGCCCGGCTGTTTTAAATTGTGTTGGAAGGTTAAATTGTGTTAATGTTTTTAAAAAATTGCTTAGTCTGTAATTTTAATTTTTAAAATCTTTATTTATGTAAAAAATTTTTGGCTTGGCTGTTATTAACTGTGATCTGCTTTTTTGGGATTTTTGAGCATTAATAAAAGAACAAAGTATGATATAATTTTTTCAAATTGTTTTATGTAAGCGAATAATGTTTTAGTTTTTTGAATTTTTTAAATTAGTTGTACCGTAGGTAATAATTTTAATAATGTAAAAGTAAATGTTTTTTACATTCAATGTTTTTAAAATGTGTTTAGATGTTTTGTGTTTAAATTTGAGTTAAAACTCAGCACAGGATTTTTAAAAGTTTCTATTGTATTTTATTGACATATGTTTGTGATTTGTGTTAAAGTGTGTTTTAGTGTAATTTTTTTCACTTGTTTTTATTGGTGTGACCTTTTGTGTAAAATTGTGAATTTGTGTTATGTTTTTGATTTGTTTTACTCTTGTGGCCTTTTGTTTGGGGCTGTTTTGTGCTTTTGAATTGTTTTTACTATTGTGGCCAGCAGGTGGTGCTGGTAGGGGTTATTGTATTTTGACTGTTTTTTCTCTCCTGGCCTCTGGGTGGAGCTTCTTCTGGTAAGTAGTCTCTTTCTTTATTAATTTCTTTTTCGGTCCACATGGAGGTAGGACATCATTTGGTAAGTTTGCTTGTTTTCTTTCTTTTGTGTGTGTGTGGGGTGGTGGTGGTTGGAATTTGTATTTTTTTGTCTGTTTGTTTTGTTTTTGATTGTATTTTTGTTTACTTTGTATTTTTTTGGTGTTTTTGTTTGTTTTTGTGTATTTTGGATGTTTTTGACTGTGTTTTTAGTAATTTTTTAAAAATTATTTCTTTATTTGCTGGTGGGGAGGGGGGCGTGGTCGTTGGGGGTTAGGAAGGATGGGCTAGGTGGTGGGGAGGGGGGCATGGTCTTTGGGGGTTAGGAAGGGTGGGCTAGGTGGTGGGGAGGGGGGCATGGTCGTTGGGGGTTAGGAAGGGTGGGCTAGGTGGTGGGGAGGGGGGCATGGTCGTTGGGGGTTAGGAAGGGTGGGCTAGGTGGTGGTGGAGCATGGTCATTGGGGGTTAGGAAGGGTGGGCTAGGTGGTGGGGAGGGGGGCATGGTCGTTGGAGGTTAGGAAGGGTGGGCTAGGTGGTGGGGAGGGGGTGTGGTCATTGGGGGATAGGAAGGGTGGGCTAGGTGGTGGGGAGGGGGCGTGGTCATTGGGGGATAGGAAGGGTGGGCTAGGTGGTGGGGAGGGGGCTTTATTGTGTTATGGTGCTTTGATTGTGTGGAGTCATGAAAGTAGATGGGGTTTAGCCTTTAATATCAGTGGGTGGGGGGTAGCGACCCCCCTCTCCGCTGGCTCCCCTGGGGTTGGGAGGTTTGGGGGGGACAAAAGGGGTATGTCCCCCCAACCCTTCTAGAGCCAGGAGACCACGGAGAGTGGATCGATTCCCCCCCCCCCCCCCTTAAAACAACTCCGTTTTTAAAGAGAAGAAACCGCTTGGTTTCTTCTCTTTAAAGACGGAGTTTTTTTAGGAGGGGAGGAATCGATCCACTCTCCGTGGTCTTCTGGGTCCAGAAGGGTTGGGGGGGGGCATGCCCATTTGTCCCCACAAACCTCCCAACCCCAGGGGAGCCAGGGGAGAGGGGGCTCGCAACCCCCACTCACTGATATTAAAGGGGAAACTCCAGTCGGGACCTTCAGGCGCCGTGGGTGAGGGAAAGAAAGCCGGCTGGTGTTTGCTTGGCTGTGAGGCGGTGAGTTGTTTTTCTTTTTAATTTTTCGGGTGCCAGTTTCCTCAGCATCCTGCGCGCTCATGTCGTGCAGGACTCTGGGGCTTGTAGTTATGGGTTTGTGATTTGTGGTTGTGGTGCGATTTTTTCCTGCGGCTCGATTTCGATTGGCTGCGGCGCGTTTTTCAATGTTCTTTGTGGTCGCGCCTCTCTGCCTGATTGGCTGTGGCAGGGCGCGGCGCAAAGAACATTGGGAAATGAAGTTGTTTCCCTTTTTTCGCGTTTGTGGGGCAATTGCCCCACTGGCGCATTTCTTAATCTTGCGTTTACCTGGGTACCCAGTTCGGGTGTGTGCACGAATGGTGAGTGCAGGCTAGTAGGGCTTGGCTAAGGAGCCTATGCAAAGTTCCAACGGTTAACCCTCGATTTTATAGGTTAAGATAAGTTTACAGATAAGGGTGACTTTTTACAACCAGTAATAACAGAAGATCCCTGATTAGGGTTCAAATTTATTGTAAAGTTTGGTTCTGTTGAGTTGTAAATGTTTGCAGATGGAAGCAAAACAACCATTGTGCACCTCTGTACCTGAGATGTATAAATTAATGCCATGAAGTCTCACTCTTATGTCTGACCAAGTAGACTTGATCCACAAAAGTTAACATTAAAATATAACAGTTAGTCTTCAAAATGCTGCAATGGTTTTGGTTTTGTTTCTATTCTGATATGCTTGAGACAATGACGGACATGGCTACTATTAAAAAAAAATAACTAAAAAGACAGTTCTTCCCCGCTGCTTCTCCGTCTGCCATCTCCTGTTTTCACCTAAGACTGCCCACACTCGGACGCTTTCTTCATGAGTCATGGAGGGTTTAACCCAAGAGTCCTATTGTACCAGGCTGAATTGACAGCGCAAGGTCAGAAACGCAAACTGCAGCTGGCATCGCCAGCTAAGAAATTAACCCAAATGAGTACAAAAGAGACACAACTTGGATCCTTTTTCAAAACTGTGCAGCAGTGAGGAGGAGGAAAGAACTAATGTTATAATAAGAATCCTTGATTAAGCTGGGAATACCTCTGAGAGACAGAGCAGTCAGGGTTTAGAGGAGCCTAGCAGGGAGAGGACAAAAGGGCCGCAGGTGAATCCGCAAGGCGGAAGATTACAAAACACCCCTGCAAAGAGGAAGGCAGGCATAGCGGAGAGACCGCGTCTCCCCGAGAACGTCTGACCATCCAGGCATCCAACCACAGCGGACCGGAGGGGCTCCCTAATTGTACCATTGTCTAGAGGGGCTCGTCTAGAAGAAGTGGTGACAGTTGTCAGTCTTGACAGCTTTAAGAAAGGATTAGACAAGTTCATGGAGGACAAGGGTATCAATGGCTATAATTATGGCTACCTAAGGACAACCTCTGGGTTGGAGAGATAGGCAGGATCTCTCTCAATGCCATTTCCAGGGAATCCTAAGCAGGTGAAGGCATCTGCTTGGGAAGGAATACCCTGAAGGAAATGGTGAGCCACTGTGTGAGACAGAATGCTGGACTGGATCATGGGCTCCTGTGGCCTGTTCCAGCAAGGCTGTTCTTATGTCTCTCTAGCACAAGAAGGAGGGCGTTCTCTGTGTCCGCCCCGGCCCGATGGAACCTCCTGCCAATAGAGTTATGGCTGCAGACGGAATAGCTGCCCTTTAGGAAAGATCTGAAAACCTGGCTAGCAGGGCAGGTGTGGGGCACCGATGGAGGGGTGACCCCCGCCTGCAGGCTTATATAAATAATTAAGATTTCTCTCTCTCTTTTAATGGATGGGATGAGTGGGTAAATTATTTAGAATTTTAAATGGGGCTTTCAAGGGTTTTTAGTTAGTTTTTTGATGTTACTTTTAATTGCTGTTAGCTGCCCAGAGTCGTTGCCTAGTTGGGCGGCAATAGAAATTTAGTAAAGGTAAAGGTTTCCCTTGCTTGAAAGCCAGTCGTATCTGACTCTAGGGTTCAGTGCTCATCTCTGTTTCAAAGCCGAAGAGCCAGCGCTGTCTACTTCTGCAGATGTTTCCGTGGTCATGTGGCAGCCATGACTAGACACTGGAGCACACAGAGCACTGTTTACCTTCTCACCGAAGTGGTCCCTATTTATCTACTTGCAATTTCTTGCTTTCAAACTGCTAGGTTGGAAGGAGCTGGGACAAAGACGGGAGCTCATTCCGTCCTGCAGTACTCAGGAATCGAACTGCTGATCTGCCACCTTCCAGTCAGTGTCTTAGCCACTTGAGCCACTGCAGTCAATTCGAAAAATAAATAAATAAATAAAAGGTGCAGATGAATGCCAGGGGTTATCAGGGGGGATGAGGCATACTTTGCTTCTGATGGAAAATTAAATCATATGCAGAAGTAGAAGTAGAGGAGGCCTAACCATACGACTCTTCAAACTGCAGCTGTTTATTATGATCTATGCCTGCAGTGCTTTAAAGAATCGGTTGTGGATGCGCGGAAAGGACGATAAAGGCTATGCTCAAAATGTACATTCTCTGCTTATTTATGTAAAACGTTTCTCTCCCCACCTCCTTCTTCAGAGGAATGGCAGCATTTATGGCCTGTCACATATACAGCCATTCATGCGCCCGCGTGCACATATATATTGCATTATGAGGGAGACGACCTTTTCTGTTGTCTTTGGTGTAGCAAACAGCTAAAGTCGTTTCACTAGGTGGACAGGAAATCTTGGGAAGAGAACATTCAGTGGCCATTGATGGCTGTAAAATCTGCCACTGGCAGATTTGGTAAAAAGAAAACTAGAGGTGAAATGGGTTTTGTAACTGAAAAGTCTGGCAAGTCTGGCCAGGTTATCCTGCTATGGTAATAAAGTAGACACTACTGCCAGCGATTCAATGCTGGTCAGGCGGCAGTTAACACTGTTAAAATACCCAAGTCAGAGGTGTTGTCTGGCCAAGTTATCCTGCTGCGGTAATAGAGTTGACCAGGTTTTCTCAACCTTTGGTCCCCAGATGTTTTTTGAACATCAATTCCCAGATGCCCTGATCAGGTGTACTGACTTGGGCTGTAGGCAATTAAAAGTCCAAGAACACCTGGGGGCCCAAGGTTGAGAAACCCTGCAGTAGACCCCACTATCAGTGACTCAACACTGGTCATCAGGTGGCAGTTCACCCATCCACCCTCAAAGTTGTACCCTTAAAGCTGGAACCCCCCCAAAAAAGATCATGCCATGCAAATCTGCGGTTGCTGGTACAATCACACACGCCTCTTTCCCCCTCATCTGATCACACTCAAAGGCGTTCTTTAGAAGCAACTTTTGAAAATGATTTGTTCACGCCCATTACTCCTAAGTTACATGACTGTCCTTGTTATACATAAAAAGTAACTTTGGAGTATTGGACTAGGACCGCGATGGCGAACCTTGGCACTCCAGATGTTCTTGGACTTCAAATCCCAGAAGCCCAAGCACCCTGTGAATCCACACAAATGGGTTTACTGCAATTCATCCGGCCCTCGTTGCTCCCGGAAGTGGAAGTAAAATGCGCCACTTCCCGGAGTGGCGAGGGCAGTGCGGGCCGGATGAATCACAGCAAACCCATTCGCGTGGATTCTCAGGGTTGGTTGGGCTTCTGGGAATTGAAGTCCAAGAACATCTGGCATGCCAAGGTTCGCCATCACGGGACTATGATCTAGGAGCCCTGAGTTCAAAGTTCCGCTTAGCTATGGAAACTGACTAAGGCAGCTGGGACAGTGATAGTAAACCACTGTTAGAAAATCTTGCATTATTCGATCACACACCCTTTGGATTCTCATAAACTGGGAGCAACTTGTTGGCATATAACAACAAGCAGCTAGATTGTTTGTTCCCCCAAAAGTAACTTGTTACGGGTAATGACATGAATTGCAATTGCTTGCTTACATACTTTGGAGGAGTAAGATCATAGTGTAACCACAGCTACACTGCCCAGGTGGAAGATTTCCAAGTTCGCTGGAGGAGGGACGCAAAGGAGCAAAATATTCAGCTGCTGCCTCTAACAAAGGCATTGTCCTCTCCTCATTATAGGGAGTGGAGTCAATTAATCTTGACAGGAGGCAATGACGTCCTTTTAAGCCAAGAAGAGACAGTAAATGAAAAGGGAACAGAGATGGCTCCAGCTTCCCATCTCCATGGTGGCACGACTTAGCTCCAGACAGACAGTGGCTCAAGGCTGGACCGGCATCACTCGAAGAGCCTTTTAGCTCCTATTTTGTTTTATATTATTGTTTTGTGGGTTGTCTATTTCATTATTGTAAACTAGCCAATTAGGATGATGTATTACATACATACATACATACATACATACATACATACATACATACATACATACATACATACTGATGTGGGACTGATTTTTATCATTTATTTAAATATATGTATCCATTATAATTCTATAGAAATGTACTACACTCAAAGCACATTGTATGTACTTTATGAAACATTATAGAATTGTAGCTTGTAATATTCTTGAGAAATACCATGCAACACAATAATACTTTAACAAGGTTTTTATACACATACTAATTTATATATGTGTTAGCCTATATACTTAAACACAAAGAAGCTATTCCATTGATATCAACCCTAAGGAACATTGCCAGCTATCAAAAGCTGGCCCCTTTGATTGTATGGTTCATATTCAGTGCTAAGATTGTATAAACTTTTAAGCTAACTCTGGACTGAAAGGTTAACGTCTAATTTGACCCCAAAGATGTTAAATCTTCAGCTTCCCCGCCTGAAGACACATGACAGGACAAAGGAAAGAGGAGTAAAACTTTAGAGGCAACATTTTCTCAAGGACTAACACTATACTATCCAGATCAGTACTCTAAATCATTTGGAGCCCTCCCTCAGCTCTCATTTACTGACAGACGGGAAAGCCAACTGGCACCAATCACGAGATGGAACAGTTATCAAAAATTTTGTGAGCTTTTAGGTTAAAATGAACATTAATTGTTGACTCACTAGACATTTTTGGAAACTTGAAAGAGTTCTGGAAAGAAGGAAAGGAGGGGAGAAAAGTGTAGAAGCTCTCCACGATTGGCTTATAAGTGGCAGCTTAAGGTAAGTGAAAAGGGAACTCACTAAAGACCTAAATTTTCTTTCTAAGGGCATTGGGATATAACTTCTTAGAAACTAAACTATATGTCTGGACATAATTGAATATAAGTGTCTGGAATCCAAAACTTCTGCATTCAAACCTATAGGATATAAAAGTTTGAAATAATGATATTTTTAGGTATACATCAATACATCTACATACATCCATCAATACATCCATCAATACATCCATACATCCATCCATACATACATACATAAAACAGAGATTAGATCAGAGATTCTCAACCTGCAGCCTGTGGCACCATTCTATGTGCCCCCCTACCTCCACTACGCCAGGAAGTGCCATGTGGTGGAGGAAGGGCAAAATGGTCATCTGGCCCCCAAAGCTGTCTGAGGGAGCATGGCCCGGCCCCTGGCTTTAAAAAGTTGAGAACTCCTGGATAAGAAAGATAGATAGATAGATAGATAGATAGATAGATAGATAGATAGATAGATAGATAGATAGATAGATAGATAGATAGATAGATAGATAGATAGAATTTGTCCTTTTGCAGATTTGCTTGGTTTATCTGTAGATATGATTGGTTAGGCATTTCATTTACATGTGTGACTTGCCAGGAGCTTTGCAGGAATGATGTGTTTAGAGGTGGGAAGTTATACAGTACAAAATCCATCGTTCTCTTAACGTATGCTCTGACCATTTGCAGTACAAATTGCCAACTCTGGCACAGCTTGAAAATATCCTTCCATCCTCTTGCTTTTTCAAACCAAGCCTAAGTCAGTGTATTGGCTAATCAGAGCTTTGGGGAATTGACTCAGGCTTCTGGGACGTGAAATCCAAAAAACAAAGATTGAGAAACCCTGCTGTAGATGGATTCCCAAAGGTTATTAAACGCTGACATCAGGCTTGCTCCCTACCAGCCGCTGGTCCTCAGATCCACCCACAGAATAAACCTGCGAGGTCAGATAGGGCAAAATATGTCAAGAGAGATTCACAGCAGGTTGGAGATTTTAATCAGAATATCCTCAGACATGCAATTATAGATGGCCCTTTAGTTTGAGGACATGGTGCCCAGAGAGGGAGAATATTTGTTCCACAATCATAGCATGGAAAAGTTAGTGGGTTTTTTTTTAATCTACAGCTCCACGAATCCTTCAGCCAGCAAAGCTAGTCCAAGAAAGAAACATTCTCCCAATCTCCCAATGCTAGATCTTCTTGGATCATTGCTCTCCCTTACCTTTCACTCAGGGACTGCAGTGGCTTAGTGGTTAAGATGCTGAACTTGATGACTGGAAGGTCGGCAGGCCAGCAGTTTGAGACCCAAGTGCTGCATGATGGAATGAGCTTCCGTCTCTCTCCCAGCTCCTGCCAAGCTAGCAGTTTGAAAGTAAGAAATTGCAAGTACAGTGATACCTCATACAACGTCCAAACTTGGTTCCACAAGTTTGGACTTTATATGGATTTGGACTTTGTACAAGGCATGCAAAATCCTAGCCGCGATGCCTCATACAACGTCCAAATCCTTGCTGCGATGCCTCATACAACCTCGTTTCCATAGAGATACATTGTACTGTAACAGCACAGACTTCAGGGAAAAGTCAAGGAAACAGACAGGAAAATGACAGAACTCTTTGACATTACAAAAACATGTCAAACAACCCTGATTGTCCAAGAACGTGAAGAATGCTGCAAAAATCCCAGGAATGCTTCTAAAAATTCTGATGAAAAATTCAAAAAAATCCAAAATCGCGCTCAAAACCACTCATAAACACTCTTCGCCTCATGCAAAACCCACAAGAGCAATGCACGCATGTGTCCTGTCTTTTATACTGCCCAGGCACAATGCAACCTGGGAAAAACTGAATGCCTCATACAAAGTCGAGCGACTTTGTATGAGGTAACTTTTTTCAAGAAATTAGGCGATGTTGTATGAATTCGATGTTGTATGAAGCAATTTTCAAAAAAGGATCCAGGGGTGATCCAGGAAATTACCGACCTATCAGTTTGACATGTGTCCCAAGTAAAGTGATGGAAACCATCCTAAAAGATAGGATTAATAGGCACATAGAAGAGAAGGCGCTGCTAAAGGAGAGCCAACATGGCTTTTGCAAGGGCAAATCATGCCTCACTAATCTGTTGGAAATTTTTGAGAGTGTCAACAAGCATGTGGATAAGGGGGATCCAGTTGACATTGTTTATCTGGACTTTCAGAAGGCTTTTGACAAGGTCCCACACCAAAGGCTCTTGAATAAACTTACCAGTCATGGAATAAAGGGACAGGTCTTGTCCTGGATCAGCAACTGGCTAAGGGACAGGAAACAGAGGGTAGCACTAAATGGACACTTCTCCAAGTGGAGGGAAGTAAAGAGTGGGATCCCCCAAGGTTCAGTACTGGGACCCCTGCTTTTCAACCTCTTCATAAATGATCTAGAGGTAGGAGTAAAAAGCAAGGTAGCCAAATTTGCTGATGACACTAAATTATACAGGGTAGTGAAAACTGTGAGAGATTGTGAGGAGCTCCAAAGGGATCTCTCGACACTGGGGGAGTGGGCAAAACAGTGGCAAATGAGCTTCAACATTAGTAAGTGCAGAGTGATGCATGTTGGGGCAAAAAACCCCAATTACATTTATAAACTGATGGGGTCTGAACTCTCTGCCACAAACCAGGAAAGGGACCTTGGTGTCCATGTGGACAGCTCAATGAAGGAGTCAACCCAGTGTGCCTCAGCAGTGAAAAAAGCAAACTCAATGCTAGGGATCATTAGGAAGGGTATAGAAAATAAGTCAGCAAGTGTCATTTTGCCTCTTTATAAATCTATGGTGAGGCCCCATCTGGAATACTGTGTACAGTTCTGGTCGCCATACCTCCAGAAGGATATTATGGAGCTGGAAAAAGTGCAGAGGAGGGCAACCAGAATGATTAGGGGACTGGAACACCTTCCTTACCATCTGAGGCTGCAACGGTTGGGCCTTTTCACTCTTGAACGACGGCGTCTAAGAGGTGACCTGATTGAAGTTTATAAAATTATGCTCGGTGTGGACAAAGTAGATAAGGAAAAACTGTTTTCCCTATCGCACAACACTAGAACTAGGGGACACTCCATGAAACTTTTGGGTACTAGTTCTCAAACAAATAAGAGAAAGTACTTTTTCACCCAGAGGATCCCTGGTCTATAGAACTCCCTGCCAGAAGACGTGGTGACAGCTGTCAGTCTTGACAGCTTTAAGAAAGGATTAGACAAGTTCATGGAGAACAAGGGTATCAATGGCTATAATTATGGATACTTAAGGACAACCTCGGGGTTGGAGAGATAGGCAGGATATCTCTCAATGCCATTTCCAGGGAATCCTAAGCAGGTGAAGGCATCTGCTTGGGAATACCCTGAAGGAAATGGTGAGCCACTGTGTGAGACAGAATGCTGGACTGGATGGGCTGTGGCCTGTTCCAGCAAGGCTGTTTTTATGTTCTTATGTTCTTATGAAGCGGACTTTGTATGAGGTATTACTGTAGATAAATAAGGTACCACTTTCGTGGGAAGGTAATCAGTGTTCTGTGCACTCCGGTATCTAGTCATGCCTGCCACATGACCACGGAAATGTCTGGAGAAGCAGACAGTGCTGGCTCTTCGGCTTTGAAACAGAAATGAGCACTTAAACCCAGAGTCAGATATGACTGGCTTTTGAGGAAGGGCGACCTTTACCCTTACCCTTCACTCAACACAAGTAAAACAGCAAGTCTTCCTCCTACAGTAGGGGTGGCCAAAGTTTTTGGCCCATGGGCCAGTCATGTAGTGTAGGGGTGCCCGTATGGGCGTGTTTTACTTCCGCTTCCAGGAGCGACGAGGGCTTCGTGGGCCGGATGAATTGCCATCGGGGGCCGGATCCGGGCCCCAGGCCATAGTTTTGTCACCCCTGTCCTACAACATAGGGAGATATAGGTTGGATGGTTTTTGGCCCGTCTCCTACATGCATTCACACATCCCAGAGTCCCACTCCCTAGAGAATCGGTCATGAGCGCCATGATTTAAGGAACATTTTTAAAAATCCCGAGATGGCTAATAAATCCCAAAGAAAGCCAGCTCTCCTGTAAAACCAATTCCAGTCCCACTTGGCAAGGCAGAACAGAGCAGTATAACACGTTGACACGAGCATAAGGCGACGCTGCGCGGAAGGCAAAGAACAGCCCCACTTGCTGGCCCCATAAATTTGGGGATTTATGGCCATTGGGGGACAGGTAGTTCTTGGCATCTTCTCTCATACGCAAGCACATACATCTTGAGCAGAAATCCTACAGGCACATATCTGTCAAAGTATAACCCTGCCGCTCTCCTTCATGTAGAACCGACTTCCATTTTACATGCTCCGAGATTGGAAACACCATGTTCCTGTCTGAACCACCATTTTTTGCTTCTGGGTATACATTAAACTCAGGGAGGGGCTGCGGTGGCTTAGCGGTTAAGAAGCTTACCTTGTAAGCTGGAAGGCTGGCAAGTCAGCAGTTCAAGACCCGGGTACTGCATGATTAATTGAGCACCCGTCTCTGTCCCAGCTCTTGAGGACATGAAAGGAGCCTCATTTTGGTGTTCCCTGAGTGGAGATTCTTTTGAAAAAATCCTTTCAACCCAGAATGATTTCTGACATGAAATTATTATTATTAAACTCAGGGTTGCAGTGGCTTTGCTTGACGACTGGAAGGTTGACAGGTCAGCAGTTTGAGACCCAAGTGCTGCATGACGGACTGAGTTTATTTTATTTATTACATTTATACCCTGCCCATCTACCATAGGAGATTTTCTTACTCTGGGTGGCTAACAGCACAAATGCACACATTAAAAAACAGTCACACATTTAAAAATACACACACACACACACACACGCTAGCAGAGGACCCGGTGTTGCCTGGGTGTACCCAACCGAGACCAAGGAGAAACCCAGGCCCGTCCCCCGCCCCAGCTGCCTTACCTTTTTGTCTGCTGACGTCACGGCCGCTCTATCAGCCCCACCGCGAGGCGCCGTCTCAACTGACTCTGGCCGCTGGCCTCCCCAGCGACTACAGTCAGTGGGCAACCATCACAGCCCGGCCCCTCCATCCTCCCGTGGGTTGTGTCAGGCGGAAGGGAGGCTCCATTTGAGCGGGTGGGCAGAGGACCCATTTGGGGTGGTGGAGGCCTGCGGAAGGTGGCAGCCTTGTCCCGTCCTCCGCCCGCCCCCCAGCTGTGGGTTCTCCCTTTCCCCTGAGGCGTGCCTCAGGAGTGCAGAAGAGCTATGCCGTGGTGGCTACCCGCCAACAGTAGTCGCTGGGGCGGGGGTGGCCGTAATGGCCATAATTGCTGCTGTCTGTACTAACGGATAGGCCATGTGCCACCTGGAATGCTGGGCAGACTTTAGCGCATGAGTGAAATTTCATGCATGCGCCACAGCCTGGAATGCCAGGCAGGGTTAGGTGCATGCGTGGATTCTCGTGCAGGTGCAGTCACCTCCACATGTCATTTCTGCCAGCCGGGGGATGGCATTGCAGCCCCTTTTAGGGGGCAAGGACCCCAAGGTGGGCTGCCAGTTACCCATGCTGGCCACCTAGACACTGAAAGTAGGCGTGCACGCAGTTTCCAGCACAATCGGTGCAGGGGTGTCGCTTTGTATGAGGGAGCCCTGTGATGTCAAGGAGCCCCAGATCTGGTCAGCTGGGAATTGGTTGAGCTGTGGCGATGGCATCACAATCCCCCCTGATTGGCTTTTTTCCCTTGCTTTTTCTCCTGTCGGTGGGGGCGTCCCCTTTGCAGATTGATTTAGGGGGCATACCCCTCCCCATGGGGCTTGACACCCCCGCAGTGACCGTCTCTTTGGCCCAAGGTACACACACACACACACACACACACACACACACACACACACACACACACACACACACACACACACACACTAGCAGAGGTTTCCCGGTGTTGCCGGGCTGTTATAAACTGTGATGAGCTTTTTGGGTTGGTTTTTTTTTTGTGGATTAAAAAAAAAGAAAGGATGATATAATTATTTATCCAAATAATGTTTTAGTTTGTGTTTTTTTATTTTGTAAATAGTTGTACCATAGGTAATATTTTTAAAAATGTGAAAGTACATGTTTTTTAAATTCAATGTTTTTAAACTTTGTTTATATGTTTTGGGTTTTTATTTGAGTTAAAACTCAACACAGGATGGTATAAATCTTTTTATATTATTTATTTAACATATGTTTGTGATTTGTGTAAACCTTTGATTTATTGTTATGTTTTTGACTTGTTTTTACTCTTGTGGCCTCTAGGTGGGGCTGTTGTGTGTATTTGAGTTGTTTTTACTATTCTGTCCTGCAGGTGGGGCTGCTAGTGGTTTTGGTTTCATTTCACGTGTTTTTTCTCTCCTGGCCTCTGGGTGGGGCTTCTTCCAGTAAGTAGTCTCTTTGTTTCTTCATTTCTGTTCCGGTCATTGTGGAGAGAGGACGTGCTAGTGAGTTCTCTGGTTTTCTTTCTTCTGGGTTTTCTCTTTGTTTTGCTTTTGTGGTGGTGGGCTGGGAGATGTTTCTGTTTGTTCTTTTTTGTCTTGGTTGAGTTTTAGGTTTGTGTAATTGGTTTGGTTATTTCTGGTTTTGTTTAATTTTTCTTATTTCGCTGTTGTTTATTTTTGTAATTAGTTGTTGTTTGTTTGTGATTTTTTTCGTGTTGTAGTTAGGTGTTTTGTATGTGGTTTTGTGGTATTGTGGATGTTTTTGTTTGTGCATTTTGTGGTTTACTTTTTTGTTTATTAATGGTTTTTTAAATTATTGATTTATTTTTGTTTTATTATTTTTTATTAATTTTGGTGTTTGTTTTTGGTGTTTACTTCTGAAGAACAGGCTGCCTGTCGGTTCATCTTTTCCCCATTGCTACTTCGAATTTTGGTTTCAATGCAGCAATGGGGGAAAGGAGGGGGAGGCAGTGAGCCCGTTCTTCTCCCGGGAAGCTTTGTTAGGTAGGTCGGGGGAGAAGGAGGAGGCAGAGAAGAGCTTTCTCTGCCTAACGATGGTTCTCTCCTCTCTGTCTCCTTTTTCTCCTGGCTTACCTAACTGGAGATGGGCAGGCAGCGATCCGTAAAGGGTGGTGCTCTTCCTTGCGGATAGCTGGCTGCTGCTTTTGTATTCAGAAGTACAAAGGCATCAGCCAGTCATCCGCCAGGGAGGGTGCTTTCTGATGAACTGCTGCCTGGTTTTGGGTTTTTTTCCACCCCGGCTCAAATGTCCTTGAGGCCGGCGGTGGTCTCCCTGTGTCTTTGGCGGGGTAGCGTGGAGGAGAGGGAGTCCCTCTTCTCCCCGTTGATCCGGGAAAGAAGGCCAGCGGGTGTCTCGTGGTGAGGTTTTGTGGCTTGTTTTGTGAGGCTGTGAGGTGCTGCGTCCACCTGCACTCCTGTTGCATTTTGTAATTTTATTTTTCGCGCGCTGGCTATCTCAGCGTTCTGCGTGCACACGCCGCGCAGGACGCTGGGGCTTGTAGTTTTGCATTTGTTGTTTCCATTTGTGTGGCGTTTTTTTTCTGCAGCTCGATTTTGATTGGCCACGGCGCGTCTCACAATGTTCTTTTTGCTCGCGCCTCTCAGCCTGATTGGCTGTGGCACGGCGCAAAGAATGTTGGGAATTGAAGTTCTTTTTCTTTGTTTGCGTTCATGGGGCTCTTGCCCCATTGGCGCGTTTCTCAACCATTCAGTAACCTCCATACTGGGTTCGGGCGAGTGCAGGAGGCATGGTACGGGATAGGATGGACGGGTGCAGAAACGTATAGCAAGTTCCAACGGTTAACCCTTGGATTTATAGGTATAGAATGGCATAGGTTGCCCGACATTGCCGGGCTGTTATAAATTGTGTTTTGCTTTTTGAGGGGTGGGGGGTGGGTTAAAAATCAACAGAGGATGCTATAATTTTTTTTATTTATTTAACATATGTTTGTTACATACCTGTCAACCCGCGGCTCCGGAAAAAACAGGACCTGTGCAGATCGCTTGTGCACAGGTCGCTTTCCACGCATGCGTGGAAGGGTTTTATACTTGTGTAGAACCCTTCCACGCATGCGTGGAAGCGCTCTGCTGCTTGCGTAGGGGCTGCACAAGCGGTGGAGCACTTCCATGCATGCGTGGAAAGCGCTTCCCCACGCTGCCAAATTACAGGGTTTTGGCAGTGCGGGGCGGGTTATGACATCAATCGGCATCAAATTCCATGGTAATCCCGGCCAAATCGGGATGGTTGACAGGTATGGTTTGTTATTTGTGTAAACTTTTGATTTATTGTTATTTTTTTACTTGTTTTTACTCTTGTGGCCTCTAGGTGGGGCTGTTGTGTTTTGACTTGTTTTTAATATTCCGGCCTGCAGGTGGGGCTGTTGGTTTTGGTTTCGTTTCATGTGTTTTTTCTCTCCCGGCCTCTAGGTGGGGGTTCTTCCGGTAAGTAGTCTTTGTTTCTTCATTTCTGTTCCGGAGTCGTGGAGGGAAGACATGCTGGTGAGTTCTCTGGGGTTTTTTATCTGTTTTTTTTTTTTTTTTGGTGTTGGAGTGGAAGGTGTTTCTGTTTCTTTTGTGTGTGGTTTTTTTTTTGGAAGTGTTAGATGTGTTTAATTGTTTTGTATATTTCTGGTTGGTTTTTATGTTTCTGATTTCTTTTGCGATTATTTCTTAATTTGTGGTATTTTGTTGTTTATAGTTAGGTGTTTTTTCTGTGTTTTCATGGTTATTTTGGGTGTTTTTGTTTGTGGATTTTGTTGTTTATTGTTTTGTTGGTTAATGTGTTTGTTTATTTATTTATTTATTTGTGTTTTATTATTTTTGGTGTTTGGCGTTTTGGGTAAATGTTTGTTTTTGTTGTTGGTGTGTACTTTTGCGTGAAGAACAGGCTGCCTGTCGGTTCTTCTTTCCCCCATTGCTGCTTTGAATTTTGGTTTTGATGCAGCAATGGGGAAAAGGAGGAGCTGGTAGTCAGCCTGTTCTTTCCACGGTAAGGTTCGTTAGGTAGGTCGGGTGAAAAGGAGGCAGAGAAGAGCTATCTGTCTGACGATGGTTCTCTCCTCTCTGTCTCCTTTCTCTCCTGGCTTACCTAATTGGAGATTGGCAGGCAGCGATCCGTAAGGAGTGGTGCTCTTCCTTGCGGATTGCTGGCTGCTGCTTTTTTATTACCTCCACCGCTGTTTCGTGTTAGTTCTCGAAACAGTGGCATCGGAAGTACAAAGGCAGCAGCCAGTCATTCGCCAGGGAGGGTGCTTCTCCTGAGAAACTGCTGCCTGGTGGGTTTTTTCCCCACCCTGGCTCAAGGTACCTTGAGGCTGGCGGTGGTCTCGCCGTGTCTTTGGCGGGGTAGCGTGGAGGAGAGAGAGTCCCTCTTCTCCCCGTTGCTCCGGGAAAGAAGGCCGGTGGGTGTCTCACCGTGGTGTTTTGTGGGTGTTTGTTTTGTGAGGCTGTGACGCACTGCGTCCACCTGCGGCGGACTCGCACTCCTGTTATGTTTTTTTATTTTATTTTTCACGCGCCGGCTTTCTCAGCGTTCTGCGCGCCCACGGCACGTAGGATGCTGGGACTTTGGGTTTTGCATTTTTTCGTTTGTATTTGTGTGGCGGTTTTTTTCCTGCGGCTTGATTTTAATTGGCTACGCCACATTTCCCAATGTTCTTTTTGCTCGCGCCTCTCACCCTGATTGGACAGAGGACGTTGGGAATTGAAGTTATTTTCCTTTTTTCACTTTCGTGGTGCTCTTGCCCCACTGGCGCCTTCGGCAACCCTGCAATAACCTACGGACCGGGTTCGGGCGAGTGCAGGAGGCTCAGTATGGGATAGGATGGATGGGTGCAGAAACGTATAGCAAGTTCCAACGGTTAACCCTTGGATTGATAGGTATAGATAACTAGCTGGCTAATTTATTGCTAAAGGAACCATGCCCTGGAAGGCCTCTTTGAATACATAAGTTTTAAATTGTTTTTTAAAGCTATCCAGTGATGGGGCCTGGAGTAGCTCCACCAGTAGTGTATTCCAGTGTTGGTGCCGCCAAAGAGAAATCTCTGTTTCTAGTTATAGACCAGTGATGGCGAACCTTTTAGAGACCGAGTGCCCAAACTGGAACCCCCAAACCCACTTATTTATCGCAAAGTGCCAACACAGCAACAGGGGAGGAAGGAAACGCTCTCATTGGGCTGCTGGTCAGAGAGGTGGAGCAAACTCTGTGCTGAGGAAGGAAGTGATCCCATTGGGCTTCTGGGCAGAGGGGCGAACTCTGTGCTGGGGGGGTGCCCAGAGAGGGCTCTGAGTGCCACCTCTGGCACCTGTGCCATAGGTTCACTGTTATAGACTTTCTAGCCATCCTCGGATTTGGCACCTGGAGCCGCGCCAACTATGATGAATGATGGTGATGTGGGGAGTTGTTCTGAGGGACAGACGCTCTGACATTACAGATGTCCCAAACTGTATAGGGCCTTATAGGATAACACTAACATCTTGTATCTGACACGGTAGGTAGGCCGACTGTCTCAGCTCCTGCCAACCTAGCAGTTTGAAAGCAAGAAATTGCAAGTAGATAAAAAGGTACTGCTTCAATGGGAAAGGTAACAGTGCTGTTATTATTCCCCAACTGTTATTCGTAATTATCTGTTGTAATGAGCTGCATCTAAACTCTGAGCTTGTTGCAATTCATAAAAACAGTTTTGTTGCTTAAGTGCACATACTGAATCCTATGATACCAGGACAGTTTTTCTGAGCATGTACAGAATTCTTCCCTCTCTATGTCACTGGGCCATCTCTGAAGTTGGAATTGCAGATGAAGAATGATGAGTTCCAGGATGGCCTGCAAGCTAAGATATCTTGTCTATACAAAAAACAGTCGAAAGATGAAAGTGCACGGAACGCTGCTACCTTTCCTGCCAAAGTGGTACCTATTTATCTACAGTACTTGCAATTTCTTGTTTTCAAACTGCTAGGTTGGCAGCTGCTGAGACAGAGGACAGGAGCTCATTCTATCATGCAGCACTTGGGTCTCGAACTGCCGACTTGCTGACTTTCCGGTCGTTAAGTTAGGCATCTTAACCATTAAGCCACCGCTGTCCTTTTTTTTACTCCTTTGGGAGTTGCTTTTTAAAGAGAAGTTCCCAAGTCCCATCCTTAAGAGTCTTTGCAGGAAAGAACTCTGCCTGGAGAATGGCTGCCTGTCCGTGTCAGCAATCCTGGCCCCAGATGGACCAAGGTCTGGCTCCCTCTAAAGCAGCCTCTTCCTCATTTGTGAATTTCACTCCCAAAAAGATGAATACAAACCTCGCCTCCACGGGGACGCAGCCAAACTAAACCCAAGTAATGATGCCATTGGCATAAATAATTGGTCTGCCAATCCTCTAGTTAAGCGAAGGCATAAATTTCAGCAGAGCAGCGTAAAGGAAACAGCAGGAAAAGAGCCATCCAAAGCCCGCCTGGAAAAAAATCACTAGCAATTTTCAGTACCTTTTCTAAACAACAGACATTCATCCCCCAAATTGTTTGGTTTCTGGGCTTTTCACAAGTTTTATCGTCATGGTTCAGGGGCTTTTCTCCTCCACCTTCTGGAACCACAATGTCTAGAAACATCTAAATTTTACCTTAATTCACTCTGTCTTTCCCAGTGGCAGCCATTTGCTCCTGCATTAGCAGCAGCTCAGGGGGGGAATCAAACTTAAGTTACTTCTACCTCCATGCTGAAGTGGAAAGCAACATCTGTCCCATACCGCTTAGCGCAGAGGAGAAGACAGAACTGGGGGCAGATGTTGAGAAGGCACAGGAGCTGAGGTGGTGGGGGGAGAGAAAGATTAGGGGGACAAAAGTTTACTCGTCCAACTTCTCCCTGCACGCCCCAGGACCTGGATTCGGGAGGTCTGGTTTCGAATTCCCACTTGGACATGGAAACTCACTGGGGTTGTGGAACTGGGGTTGTGGAACTGGGGTTGTGGAACTGGCAAAACTCACTCCTTAAGTAGCTCAGGGCATGGTTAGTCTTGCAAAAAGGCCTCAGCACACCAAACGCAGCGTGAGAGCACAGTGGGAGCCAGAGTTGGAACCTGTTGGGATAATAGCAATCTCGCATGAACCAACACTGGGTATCAGTGGGACAGAGCTTTGCACATCAATTCAAACACCACGTGACCTTATATCGGCCAGAAACGCTTATATCGGGCTCACAGAAAATAGGATATCAATCAGGTTGGGCTGGTGGTGGTTCTACAGTGAAACCATGCACTCGGTTATCTTACAAGCCCTATTAGGACTGCTTCAAGTCAGCTTTGACTTTGATAGCAATTAACAACAACATCATAATTGCTACTACTTGTTACACAAGCAAGGCAATTGGAGCAGGCACCAACATGCAGTGCAAAATTTACTGCTAGCAAAGGTGTGACTCCATCAATTTGTGCTTGTTCCTGGAAATACAGGTAGGTGCTCGTCATGAGGCACCTCTGTCCTACAGCATAGGGAGATATAGGTTACTCCTCTCCAGAGGAAGAAAATAGAAAACTCAGTGCAGACTTAGTATGGCTGTCCTGAACTCAGACCCAGCTGCTCCTCCACGTTCCTCCAATATCTCTCTGCACATGCTCGTCCCAAGGGGACAAACTTCATCCACAGCATCACCCCAGGTGCCAAACCTGAGTGTTACAGTTTTGTCAGTATTCCTATTACAGAAAGGTTTGGCTTGTATTCCTATTACAGAAAAGGCTAATCTCTGTCATCACATCATTACTCAGTTCTTTTTTTTTCTACTGGTAGCAATGCTACTACTCATATGATTTCTACTAGACGAAGTGCTCATCACAGCAGTGTTTTCACAGCACTATCGGTGTGCTCAACACACTACCATATGTGTGGAAAAGACAGAGCTGGATTGAAATCTGTACAGAAGAAGGGGTGGGTGGGAAGAAGATTAGCCATGACAGTTAGCAGATTAATATGAGCAAATGCATTTACTTTTCTGGATCGCATGTTCCAGAATCTTACAGCCAACATGGCCAGTGACCCTGCTGAGTGTGAACTGGCAAAGTTAAAGTTAGATTGTAAGTAGATAAATAGGGACCACTTCGGTGGGAAGGTAACAGCGTTCCGTGCGCTCCGGTGCCTACCACATGATCACGGAAACATCTACAGCAGCAGATAGCGGTGGCTCTTCAGCTTTGAAACAGAGATGAGCACTGCACCCTAGAGTTGGATACGACAGGCTTTCGAGCAAGGGAAACCTTTACTAAAGGTTGCCCTTGATCAAAAGCCAACCCTATCCAACTCTAAGGTGCAGTGCTCATCTCCGTTTACAGCCAAAGAGCAAGCACTGTCTGTGACTGCAGAGGTTTCCATGGTCATGTGGCATGGCTAGACTCCGCAGCACACAGAACCCAGTTACCTTTCCGACCAAAGTAGTCCCTACTTATCTACTTGCAATTTCTTGCTTTTGAACTGCTAAGTTGGCAGGAGCTGGGGCAGAGATGGGAACTCACTCTGTCCTGTAACACTCGGGTCTTGAACTACTGACCTGCAGTGCCAACCGTCCAGTCATCAAGCTCAGCATCTTGACCACTAGGCCACCGCAGTCCCTATAAACTGCCAGAAAAAGATATCATTTTTAAAAAGGGAAACGTCTTCCAAATATGGCAGAGGAAAGACCTGTGAAACGTGGTTCATCACGACGGCTTTATTGAACTTCCATGATCAGAGGAAGTCAACCCCAGAATGACAATCAAATATCTGCGGCTTTTGTTCCCTGCCTGGCACGGCCACCGAGAAACAGGGCAATGGCGTGGAAATATTGTGGCACTTAGTTCAGTGTGTGTGTGTGTGTGTGTGTGGTGCCGAGTGTTTATATTCCTTGGAATTCATACCCCAAGGTAGCAAATGGCCTCCGCCTCGTCGTGTCTTGCCCTCCTCTTTCTTCTTCTGCATTTGCAAATCCAGTGGTTGCTCGGAAAATTGCCTGGCATGCCGCGTTTGCTAAAGACTGCAATTATGACAAGGGAAATTGCCTGGCGAAGTTTTCCTCCCTTCAAAGTCCTATTAATCTGGCTATGAAAGCGGCACGGCCGCCAACGGCTCAGCATTGCCATGCAAATAAAGTCCCGGCGCTGAGCGCATGGCGTCCCACCGGCACCTCTCAGCCTTGGCACACAATTAGTGCCGATTCGCAAACAAGTGTGTTTGCCTCCCTATTTTCTGTGCTAATTCAAGTCGAGCTTGGGGTGGTGGTGGGGGAGCCAAAAGCCTGGTGCCGAAGCCACCGTCACCCCTGGGAAAGGGGGGGGGGATTGCTGTGTTAACCTAAGATAACTACGCATTCAAGATGTGAGACGCCAATGCACAGTCTTTTGTGCCGGGGGAAGGAGCATAGCTCCGGATGCTGAGATACATGGCAGATTTACAATTGGCAAGAGGTTTCCTGGCGTGGATCTTGGCCTTTCCGAGCTATTGATCAGCCCATCCTTCGTTAATTGGGCCAGAAGGCTGTTTACGTGATTTACTTCGATATCTAAGCAGCTGCTCCTTTCCATTAGAGGTAGGTTTTTTGGGGGGGAGAACTGAAAGAAACTGTCCGCGAATGGATATTTAAAGAGTCCCACAGCATGCTAGGCATTAGAGTGCAAAAACGAAAACCTATTACCCAAGTATGTGGCAATACACAACACAGGATTTGGCCATTTTACACCATTTCAAAACACGTAGGAGCCCTGTCAGGAAGAATAAGGACAAACACTAGCTGTTAAAATATAAGATTCCTCACTCGATCCAGTCAGGGCTTTGATTGGTTTCACCAAGGCTGACCCAAGGAATTTTGCTGCCTGAGCCAGAGGTCATGGTTAAGCTGAAGAGCAGCAGCATCCTGCCTCTAGTCTAGGGCAGTCATGGCCAACCTTGGCACTCCTAGTTCTCAAACAAATAAGAGAAAGTACTTTTTCACCCAGAGGATTACTGGTCTATGGAACTCCCTGCCAGAAGACGTGGTGACAGCTGTCAGTCTTGACAGCTTCAAGAAAGGATTAGACAAGTTCATGGAGGACAAGGGTATCAATGGCTATAATTATGGCTACCTAAGGACAACCTCCAAGTTGGAGAGATAGGCAGGATATCTCTCAATGCCATTTCCAGGGAATCCTAAGCAGGTGAAGGCATCTCCTTGGGAATAATACCCTGAAGCAAATGGTGAGCCACTGTGTGAGACAGAATGGTGGACTGGATCATGGGCTCCTGTGGCCTGTAATCCAGCAAGGCTGTTCTTATGTTCTTATGACTAGCTCAGCTGTAACCCTCTGAGCTCAGGTGTAGTTTTCACAGTAGGTGGAAGGCAAATGGGGTGCCTGGTCGGGTCAGCACTGCGGTGACAACAGAGGCCCTTGAGAGGGCTGGGAGGTCATGGGAGCCGCAGAGGAGGCCAGGCCCCTCTGGAAATGGCCACCCAGCCACCGCGGTGGAGGCGGCGGCCACGGTGGGCGAAGCCGAGGATGGAGGGAAGGTCCGAGGGCTCCTCAATGGCTGCATGCCACTCTCTCACCAGGTGGCCGGACACATGTATGGGAAGGAAAAGGGCAGTAAGTGACCATCGATGGAGAAGCGGGACAGGTGAGGGAAGAGAGAGACGGAGGAAGGGAGGCCACATACACCCCACGAGGTTTCGAAGAGGGAAAGGCTGCCCTACGTTAAAGAAATGAGAAACCTGAGCGAAGCCGTGTAATCAGCTAGTGTGCATATATTATGTGGTTCTCACATCAGAACCAATTTATGAGATCCCCAATAAACCTTTCAGGTGAGTTTCCCACAGAGCTTCAAATCCTGGTCTCCTGAGTCCTAGTCCATCATTCTGTTTACTAGAGCACACGAGACACCCAACTCACTCCTTTAACCAAGGCTAATCCCAATTAAAGTCCATGCAACTTAATTCAGAGCAGATTTGTGTATTTCTGAACAGCATTTTCAGATGTTTAACAGCAAAAGAAATTGGCAGGGGAGGCAAGAGCCTTATCGTTATATAGGCAACAGACGCTGTACCTAAAATAATTGATTGGGCTGCAGCACTTCTTTCTGGAGGAAGAGCTTTTAAAACTTTTTAAATATATTAATAGAACAATATATTGAGATTACTCAGGAAACGAGATATTTCTACACGTGGCAATTTTAATCCCATCTGTCTTCCACTGCAGCACTCCAATCGAATCATAACATGAATTCGAAGCAGATACAACCAAACAGACAATGGCTAAACTCCTATTGTGCAATTATGCAAACAGGATAACTTTTGGAAGTGAATTGCATAAATTAAGAAATCTCAACCTACATTATCTGCTGCATATTGAATTGTGTGACTTAGCATGCAACAGATAATGTCTACGGGCAAGCCGTGAATTAAAATCATTTTGCAAACCATTCAAAAAGAACTTTTAAGAAAACGAAATGGCAAGAGACATGGCTTAGATATATATGTGCATATTTATTCCCTGGTAGGTGGCTTAAGATGCTGAACTTGATGACTGTAAGTTCGCCAGGTCAGCAGCTCAAGACCTGAGTACTGCACGACAGAGTGAGCTCCCAGCTCTGTCCCAGCTCCTGTCAACCTAGCCGTTCGAAAGCAAGAAATAGCAAGTAGATAAATAGGGACCACTTCAGTGGGAAGGTAAACAGTGTTCCGGTGTCTAGTCATGCCTGCCACATGACCATGGAAACGTCTGCAAATGCAGACAGTGCTGGCTCTTTGGCTATAAAGAGAGATGAGCACTGAACCCTAAATGTACATAGAGTTGCAGCCTGACACATTTTATTACAGCACAAAACCCAGTGCCCACTTTATAACATTAAGAGAAAACAATTTTCAAGCCTATGCTTTAACAAGCATGCTAACAAGACTATGAACTTGCTCTAACAACACGCATACAGCAGCTAACTCTTTTGGAAATTTCTAAATCATTCCCAGCTTAATGCTACACTGAAGTCAGAGTCTGTTCTTGGTGATTTTGTAATGCCTTTTATGCCTTTAGGATATGGAATCAGCTACCCTCTGGTTCTCTATGAAGAATAATTATATACAAATGAAGAGGGACTGTCAGTGGCATATCCCAAAACTAAGGCACTCCCCTTGCAAGTGTAGAATATTCTGCCTTAGTCCCAAGTTTAAAGGACTAAGATGAGAAAGAAATCACATCAATAAAAGACATGTTTTAAATACTGTCTCCCCTAGATCAAAGCTAAAATCTGAAAGGGACATATTTTTGTTTTTCAGTTCCTGGTCTCTCCAAGGAAGGTCTCAGAGAGCTGTTGGGAGTCAGATGTAGTGGCCCTTCTGTTCTATTATTTATTTTAAAAATCATCTTAACGCTACTAGAGGGCAAGAATTTTTAAAAAGAAATGGGAAAATGGACAGTGTGGCCTGGGACAAGACATTACCCCATGTTGACTCAAGAAAAGAAGCCATCAGTAAGGTATAGGTCCGTGATGGCGAACCTTTGCACTCCAGATGTTTTTGGACTTCAATTTCCAGAAACCCAAGCACCCTGAGAATCCACATGAATGGGTTTACTGCGATTCATCCGGCCCACGCTGCCCTCGTCGCTCCCGGAAACGGAAGTAAAACGCGCCCGGACAGAGGAAGGGTTAACCCAGAAGAATCTTAACCATACGGACACGTTTTACTTCCGCTTCTAGGAGCGACGAGGGCAGTACGGGCCGGATGAATCGCAGTAAACCCATTCGTGTGGATTCACAGGGTGCTTGGGCTTCTGGGAATTGAAGCCCAAGAACATCTGGAGTGCCAAGGTTTGCCATCACGGGGATAGGTAAATGTCACCCTTGCGAGAAAGCCAATCATATCCATGGACCTTTGGCAGTCATGGAACGCTGTTTACCTTCCCACCAAAGTGGTACTGATTTATCTACTTGCAATCTCTTTCAAACTGCTCAGTTGGCAGGAGCTGGGGCAGACATGGGAGCTCCCTCTGTCACACAGCACTCGGGTCTCGAACTGCTGACCTGCTGACCTTATGGACATCAAGTTCAGCATCTTAACCACTAAGCCACCACAGTCTCAATATGGGGCAAAACATTTGTGTGCACTTGCGAGCATCTTATTGTTCCAACAATATCTGGAATGCGGCCCTTTGTCCACAGGAGTAAGAAGACAACGCATGTTTACACAGATCTTCTGCTGGGGATCAGTAACCAGTTGAAGCTCATCTTAAGTGACCCCTGGTGGCGCAATGGTTAAATTGCTGTCCTGCAACCAAAAGGTTGTAAGTTTGATCCTGACCAGGGCTCAAGGTTGGCTCTGTCTTCCATACTTCCAAGGTCGGTAAAATGAGTCTCTAGCATGTTGGGGGCAAAATGCTAATTACCTGTAAGCTGCCCAGAGAGTGCACTAAGCCCGTGATGGTGAACCTTGGCACTCCAGATGTTCTTGGACTTCAATTCCCAGAAGCCCAAACCCGTGAATCCGCATGAGTGAGTTTACTGCAGCTCATCCAGCCCGTGCCGCCCTCGTCGCTCCTGGAAGCAGAAGTAAAACGCGCCCGTACGGAGGAAGGGTTAACCCAGAAGAGTCTTACTTCCGCTTCCAGAAGCGACGAGGGCGGTGCGGGCTGGATGAGTCACAGTAAACCTATTCGTGTGGATTCACTGGGGCTTGGGCTTCTGGGAATTGAAGTCCAAGAACATCTGGAGTGCCAAGGTTCGTCATCACGGCACTAATGGGACTGTATAGACATGTCATTGCTGTTGCTCTCAGAATCTGGATTCACCGGCTAACTCTTGCAAGGGATTTCTGAGAGCTGCAGTCTTTTTTTTAAAAAATGACATTTCCAATCTCTGGTTTGTCTCAGCGTAAGAAGAAAGAAGAAAATCCGTTGTTAACAGCCCAAGATCCCTCCCTCCCTCTCCTCCGTTTTCTTGTAGATCGTCATGTCAGTTGATGTTAAATGTCCGACTTTCACTGCATGTGCAAGATGTATAGTAAAAAGTGACAGCCTGTGCCTGCCTCTTGGCACATACACACAAAGCATTAAAATGTGGGAAATTGCCATATAGGATGATATACATGTTATATGTGATAGTGCAATGAGTTAGTGGCAGAATATACACTTTGAAGGTCCTGGATTGAAGGTCTGGCATTTCCATGCTGAAGAATGGCTGCCAGCCAGTGCTGGAAATACCAGGCCAGGTGGATGAATGATCCGCCTTGGAAGGAGGTGGCTTCTTAAGTCATAGCAACTGGACCTGTGAGCATCAGGGGAGAAAGGTGTGTCCTGAGGATGAACTATTTTGGGACTCGCTTTGCTGCCTTATGGGTTAAACATTGTGAATTCGATCCTGATAGGGATCAAGGTTGTATCAGCCTTCCATCCTTCCGATGCTGGTAAAATGAGGACCCAACACATTTGGCGCAAAATGCGAATGACTTTGTGAACCATCCAAAGAGTGCACTAAACACCATGGGGGCAAAATAGACGTGCCGGTGCTATTGCTAAGCCTGGTCGCATGAGATTCCGGTAACAATTATACCTATATACTGCTCCATAGTGCTTAGTGCACTCTCTGGTCGGTTCACAAGGTAATTAGCACATACACACACACCCAAACATGCTGGGTACTAATTTTACTGACCTTGGAAGGATGGAAGGCTGAGTCAACCTTGAGCCCTGATCAGGATGAGACTCACAACCCTTTGGCTGCACTACATCAGTTTTAACCTCTGTGCCACCAGGGCTCTATCAGGACATGTTGCTTACCTGTAACTGTTACTCTTCTTCGTGGCCCCCTGTGAATCCACATGAATGGGTTTACTGTGTTTATGAGCAGTAAACCCATTTGTCTGGTTTCACTGGGACTATGAAGAAGAACTTGCTAGTGCATAGGGGAAGAAATGGTCATTGCAGATAGCCCTTAATTAGAACATTGTTATAATTAGAACATTGATATATTTAATAAGGATTGTTATATTTTAACAAGGAGATAGCAATAGCAATTACACTTATATACTGCCCAATAAGAGATTATACTTATATACCGCCCCTTAACACTTAGTACATTCTCTGGGTGGTTCACAAAAATTAGCATTTTTGCCCTCAACATGCTGGGATACTCAGTTTCCTGACCTCAGAAGGCTGGAGGGCTGAGTCAACCTTGATCCCCATCAGGGTTGAACTTACAACGTTCTGGCTGCAGTACAGCAGTTTAACCACTGTGCCACCAGGCGCCAGGGCAGGGTGCATAGTAGTAGTTCAGAGCCCTGGTTATCCAGCCAACATAGCTCTCCTGGGGATCCTCTGGCTTCCATTATCCTTAGGCACTATAACAGGGTTGGCCAAACATTTTCGGGCCATGGGTGGGTCACATGGTTCAGCAGGAAGCGGAAGTAAAAGGCAACCATGGATGTGCAAAATGCTGCCATAAATGCACCCGCGGCTGTCATAAGCGCTTTTATTTCTGCTTCCGGGAGCAGTGAGGGCAGCGTG
The DNA here is from genome assembly GCA_035047345.1 of Bradypodion ventrale. Lineage (NCBI taxonomy): Eukaryota > Metazoa > Chordata > Lepidosauria > Squamata > Chamaeleonidae > Bradypodion > Bradypodion ventrale. The sequence goes on from JAWDJE010000003.1 coordinate 7,169,789, forward strand.
GGCCAAATGATTTGGTGCCATGAGTCGGATTCGGCCCACGGGCCATTGTTTGACCACCCCTGCACTATAGCCATCCTGGATAAGAAAAATGGGAATTGTAGTCCCAACCCTTTGGGAGGGCGGCACCGTGTTTGGGAAAGTCACGCTGTGTGCGCTCTCGTTAATCTCTTACTCCTTTACTCAAGCGGTGCAAATAGTCTGGAAACTCATTTCGGCAGCAAAAGCTGTCGGTGTCAAAGCCGTATAAACCTCCTGAACTGGAACAGGAGACATAAAAAAATCTGGACAGCATTTGGCAGAGGAAATAAATGGATTGTTGTTTTTTTTCCGCCAGGGAGTCCAGTGCGGGAAGCACTCTTTCATGCAAAGGGCTTTCAGCTCTCTTGAAAACCATTGTCTGTCTTCTGCCTTCCTGAATATGTATGACCGACGGAGACATAGGCAGCGCATACTGAACATTTTGAAAAGGGACAGTTCCTTCTGGTTCATTGTCAGAAAATGAGGTACGATGGGGCTCTAAGCGCAGGTAACAATGTACCTCGTTTTTAAGGGAAATCATGCCATGGAATGAGTTCCCTCCGAAAAGGCAATTGTAAAACAAAAAGGCAAATCCCCCCAAGAACAGCTGTGCCAAGCGTCTTGCGCAAAAGCCAATGGAAGGTCCTGTTAGCAGACAGGCATGCAGGTAAACTGGCTCCTGGGATGGCGGAGGTGAGATTAAGACATAGCAAGGAAGAGAGGGGCTGTGGTTAGGATGCTGAAGTTGATGTCCAGAAGGTTGGCAGGTCAGCAGTTTGAGACCTGAGTACTGCACAACTGAGTGAGCTCCCAGCTCTGTCCCAGCTCCTGCCAACCTAGCAGTTCGAAAGCAAGAAATTGCAAGTAGATACAGTGTTACCTCGGATAAAGTCCGATTCGGATAAAGTCGCGGTTTTCATGCACACGTGATGCAAAACCACTAAAAAATGGACGTTATCTCAGGTATTTGGCATAGCATGTTATCCGATGCATCGCCCATTTGATTCGGATACAGTCCAAAATCGGATATAGTCCAAACTTGTGGAATGAAGTTTGGACTTTATCCGAGGTTCTATTGTAAATAGGTACCATTTTGGTGGGAAGGTAAACAGCGATCCGTGCACTCCGGTGTCTAGTCATGCCTGCCACATGTCCACGGAAACATCTGCAAATGCAGACAGCGTTAGCTCTTTTGCTGTAAATGAAGATGAGCACTGAACCCTAGAGTCTGATACGACTGGCTTTTGAGCAAGGGTGACCTCTAGCAAGGATGTGCCACTAGGAGACGACAAACCCACAGTGGTTAATTAATGGACCTGTGTGTATCCATCCCCTCCAGTGATGGAGCGCATACCCAGTGGCAGAGTCACAGCATAGAAAGGTTCCTTTTCTTGGACTACAACTCCCAGAATGCCCCAGCCAGAATGGTTGTTTGCAGGAATTCTAGGGAATACAGTCTAAGAAAAAGAACTTTTCCAGACCATGGGTTGCATGCACCCCTCTGTGGCTGGTCTTCCCCAACGGTGTGATTTCTGGATATGTACTAACTATAAAATGCATCATCCACACAATCAGCAAAGCCAGCTGCACTCTGGCTGGGGATACTGGGACTTGTGGTCTATATCCTTCAAGGAGTGTCAAGTTGAGAAAGGCTCTTAAAGATTATACTCAAGGGACTAACAATCCTGTTTTGTGCTAATCCTATGGGATTTCCTTTTGTCACAACCAGGCCAGTTTAGTTTTTGGGGGAGTTGAAAAAAAAATTGCTTATTCAGGCTAAAATTTCTCCTACAGAGAATTTACGATAATAAATTATTTAATAATGATGACAACTGTGTGCTATCAAGTCGATTCTGATTAATGGAGAACCTTTACAGCAGGGGTTCTCAAACTATGGCCTCGGCCCAAGGCACCATTTCATGTGGCCCATGTTGCCACCGCCATCGGAAGCGGAAGAATTTACGACAACTGTGGTTGTCATAAACATGTTTACAACAACCATGGACGTGTTTTACAGCAGCGTTTACAACGGGAGAGGAGGGAGACCAGCCCGCTCAACTGTCTGAGGAGGCATTGTCCTGCCCGTGGCTTGAAAACATTGAGAACCCCCACTTTACAGGGTTTTGAGGTAAAGAATACACAAAAGGGGTTTACCATCCCTTTCCTTGGGTTAGAGCATTAAAGTCAGCAGTGTTTTCTACCCAGAGGGCTTTTAACCTGTCCCAAGCTTTTCTAGCTTTGGCAAATCTCCAAACTCTCCCAGATGTTTTATTAGATGTAAGCCTCTGTGAACTCCACCTTATATCTGTCGTCTGAGGCGAACATAGCTGCCTGCCTGGAAACCTCTTTCTCTCCCAAACAACGGGCCGACTTACCCGGATCACGTAGCGGGAGGAATTCTTGTCGTCCAGGTTGACGGTGAGTGAGAAGAAGACAGTCGTGCTGTAAACCCCTTGGGTCTTGTACAGCAGCTCGTTGAAGTCCCAGTGCCCGTGCTGGGCAGTGGTGGCCATATCCCAACCGCCACACTCCTCGATGACCTCCAGCATGGGCCAGGCACCCTGGCGGTCAATTTCGGCCATGTTCATGCATGAGCGGAAGAACTCCTTCACTTTGCGCTCGGCCGAAGCCAGGTAGGGCCGCCGAACGGGCCGGAGGAGCAACCGCTGCAGTTTCTCCTCATTCTGTTCGCCGATGGCTGCGATGATGCCATAGATGAGCTTGTCCTCAGGGATGGCGTGACGCCGGAGCCAGCCGCCGCATGCAAAGGAATAGAAGTCCTTGCAAGGGTCGATGGTGGGGTCGATATTCGTGGCAATGAAGCGGGAGGCCTTGGCAAAGGCCTTCCGCTCCTGGCAACCCTCCTGGCAGTAGGCGTCGTGTTCGAGGGCCACGTATTTCAGCACCAGGATGCAACCCAGAATGATGCAGAGACCCGCAGCGAAGACCAGGCCCGAGAGCAGGCAGATCTCACGGCGGGTCCAGCGTGGCAAGCCACACCGCTGCTTTTTGGTGCCAGTGGACCCCAGCTGCAAGGCGAACCCGTTGGGCAACGTCCCACTGCTGCTGTATTTGCTCACGTACTTCACCTCCTGGAACTCGTCGTAGTGGGCGGTCAACGAGTAGGTCTTTTCCATGCTGGCGGGAACTTTAGTCTGGAGATTAAAAGGGGAGAAGAGCAGCCGGACAGGTTCAGAGCTCAGCCATGGGGGCTGCGGTGGTGGTAATGTACAGTAGAGGGCACTCCAGGCAGGCCGTTAGGCAGGCATGGCTTGGCACCTGAGAAAGAGAGAGGCTTGGTCTGGTCTGGCCAAAATCCAGAAGATCCTTTGCAAGAAGGAGGCTGACACCGGCACCAGCAGGGTGGAGAGGAACAGAGTGAGGCCTCTGTGCTTAAAATCTCAAGGCAAGGGAAGGACCTGCAAGAGGGAGATAGTATTATACTTAAGGGTATCGTAGAGTAAACAAAACAACAACAAAAGACGTTGTAGTACTTTAAAGACTCACTGCTGTATTTTAATGTTAGCTTTCATGGATCAAATCCACTCCCTGCAAATCCACACTAATGGGTTTGCTGCAAGGTACGGAGTGGACTTGATCCACAAAAGCTCACATTAAAATACAGCATATCAGAGTAAATAAAGCAAAAAGACAAAAACAAGGTGGCACTGTAAAGACTGGGACTGTGGTGGCTCAGCAGTTAAGAAGCTTGTTCAAGACCCGAATACTGCATGACGGAATGAGCACCCGTCTCTGTCCCAGCTCCTGCCAACCTAGCTGTTTGAAAGCAAGAAATTGCAAGTAGATAAATTGGGACCATCATGAAAGGAGCCCCAATCGGGCGTCCCCTGAGCGGAGTTCCTCCAGCAAAAATCTTTTCAACCCAGAAAGCACCTTTGTGTGTGTGTGACATAATTTAAAAAAACTTAAAGACTAGCTGCTGTATTTAAATGTGAGTTTTTGTGGATCAAGTCCACTTTGTCAGACATAAGAGTGAGACCTCATGACATCACACCAGGTACAGATATTTTAAGAGATGTGTACCTATTCCTTGTTTTAGAACATCCTTAGCTATGTTGTTTAGTGGTTAAGATGCTGAACTTGACAGTTGGATGGCTGACAGGTCAGCAGTTTGAGACCCAAATACTGCATGACAGGATGAGTACCCGTCATCTGTCCCAGCTCCTGCCAACCTAGCCGTTCGAAAGCCAGAAATTGCAAGTAGATAAATAGGTACCACTTCAGTGGGAAAGGTAACAGCATTCCATGCACTCTGGTGTCTAATCATGTCTGCCACATGACCACAGAAAGGTCTGCAGACACAGACAGAGATGAGCACCATACCCAAGAGTCAGATATGACTGGTTTTGGAGCAAGGGAGACCAGCCATGTGACTCAAAAGAGACATGTGGATTCTTTGTAGTGTGGGAGATGCTATGAGAGTATCTCCACCCCACACCCCACCCTCCATGCCATTTTTCTGCCCAAGTTCCATGAGAATTTGTGGTCTCAGATATGAAGGACCTGTAAAATCAACAAAGGGGGATCAATGTTACAGGGCTGAAATTTGACATATATTAGGGATAAGTCTTTTCATCTCCACCTGCCGCATTAACCTCCCCCTCCACAGTGGCCCCCCAATCCACATAATTCTTTTCTTTCTGAATTGCACTCTGTCACCCCTCCTTAATTTTTTTTAAAGCATTCCGATTGTTTAAACCCGGGGTGCCCAAACTATGGTCCGTGGGCCGGATCTGGCCCTGACATAAATTCATCTGGCCCACACCACCCTCATCGCTCCTGGAAGTGGAAGTAAAATGTGCCATACAGGCACATTTTATTTCCACATCCGGGAGCAAGGAGGGTGGCATGGCCCGGATGAATTGGTGTTGGGGAGCCAGATCTGGCCCACAGGCCATAGTTTGGGCACCCCTGGTTTAAACAGAACTCCAACAAGAGGATGGCCCCACTGCCTTCCGTGATGGTTCCAGGAACACACACACCCCACCCCAAGAAAGCAGGGAGGAGTGAGAAGGGGGCCCAGGGTAGGAGAGACTCAATCTCCCACACCCCACTCCAGCAGTCTGGATCCTTGTTTTTGGGAGGATTTCTCTAGATCTTGACCAGGCAGCATCGATTGAAACTCACAACTCTTTGTTCAGATGATCCAAAACGGGAAGAAGAAAAAGAAGATACACACACACACACACACACACACACACACCAAGAAAGGTGTTTCACAGCAGGTCCCCAATGGAAAGGCTGCTTAAACAGGTTGTATTTACTTCCGAGGAGGAGGAGGAGGAGGGAAATGATGAAGTCTGGTTTGGACAGGGCGGGGAAGGGGTGCTTGTGAAATTGACCGGACTTTTAAAGGGAATGCAGTGGCTCAAGCGGTTAAGACGCTGGCTGGGAGGCAGAAGGTCAACAGTTCAAGACCCGAGTACTGCAGGACGGAGTGAGCACCCGTCGTCTGTCCCAGCTCCTGCCAACCTAGCAGTTTGAAAGCAAGAAACTCCAAGCCGAGAAATACTTACTCAGTGGTTGCCTTTTTTTTTTTTTTTGGCAGCAAGCTGTTGCGGGAGGCAGTGTCCAGAGGGGCCCGATCCTGCTCCTCCCCAGTGCCATTGCCTCTTAAACCATTTGGAGACGGGGAGGGGGTCTTCTAGACTCTGCCATACTTGGCTGGGGGTGGAGGTGGGGTGTCGCCTTTTCTCTTCTCCTCCCCAGACAGACTGGCTGTTGAGGGGGGGGGGGGTGTCGATCCACTGATCGGTCTGGACGGAGAAAAGGGGGGCTACGCTCATGGGTCGAGGGAGAAAAGCACGGGGGGGGCCTGGGGGTTTGCTCGCCCACCCCAAGTATCAGATCTGCTGGAGGGGAAACACAAGGGAGACCCTTCCCCTTTCTCCCAAGTGGGAGGATGCCCAGATGATGGGTTCCGCTGCCGCCGCCGCCCACCTCTCTGTCACCGCCTGAGCCGGATCCCTTCAGTCGTGGGACTTTTTTTTTGGGGGGGGGGGAGTTCGATGCACCCCTTCCCTCCCCCCACCCCACCCCACCCGCTCCACCTCCGCGTCCAACCACCTCCGCGCAACCGTCGCCGCCTTCGAAGTTGTTTCGGGAGGCGGAAGGTCAGCAGTTCGATTCCCGAGTACTGCAGGACGGAATGAGCTCCCGTCTTTGTCCCAGCTCCTGGTAACCTAGCAGTTCGAAAGCAAGACATTGCAAGTAGATAAATAGGGACCACTTCGGTGACAAAGGTAAACAGCATTCCGTGCGCTCCGGTGTCTAGTCATGCCTGCCACATGACCACGGATTACGTCTGCAGCAGCAGACAGCGCTGGCTCTTCGGCTTTGAAACGGAGATGAGCACTGTACCCTAGAGTCGGATACGACTGGCTTTCGAGCAACGGAAACCTTTACCTTTACTTCAGCCGCGCCACAACCGTCGCAAGTGGCCCGAGAGGGAAGAAGCGAATTTCTCGGAAGGGAACAACGGGGACCAGGGCGGAAAGGTGGGGGAAGGGCGTGCGCCCCCTCCAAGACCCCCCACCCGCCCCACCCCGCCCCGTCGTGGCTCTCCGCGCGATTTCCCTACTACCGGCGCCGCCATCCCGAAGCCAAGCCGCGCGTCCTCGGGACCGCATGGCCCATCATCCCCCGCCAGGCTTGTGGATTGGGGGTGATGGGAGTGGGCGTGAGACGGCGCCGGAGCCCAGCGGGGAGAGGGAGACGCCGGGCAAGGGCTGCAGCTGCCTTCCTGCCCCGGAGCCGGTTCGCGCCTCTTCTTTCTCCGCTCTTGACGGGCGGCCGAATCTGTCGCGCCTCCCGCGGCGCCGGAAAAAGTTGGAAGCCGCGTCTCTCCGCCACTCCCACCCCGGTCGGTCACACACAAACACACACCGTCGCACTTCGCACACCCCTCCGGATCGGCGGTGGGGGGGATGCCCCCCCCCCCGCTGATCCCCGACGCCACCCCCCCTTCCCCCCCCCCCCCAAAAAAAAAATGCTTACCTTCCACCTAATTGCGCCGAGCAGCCCCAGCCCGACTGCGATCTGCTTCGCCCGGCGGGGTCCGTCCGTGTGTGTGAGCCGGTGGTGGTGCTCTCTCGCCGATGGGCTGCCCCCCCACCCCCCTCTTTCCTCAGGTGTCGGTCCGACGAGCCTGCGATCGATCCGGATCAGAGCCGCAGCCAGATGTGGGGGCGTCCGCGGAGGCTGGAGAAGAAGAAGAGGAGGAAGAAGAGGAGGAGGAAGGCACCCCCTCTCCCTCCCTCCCTCCCTCCCTCCCTCGGGCTCTCCCAGCCCGGCCGCCCCTCCCTCTTAGGAAGGGGTTGCGCGGGTGGGGGAGGGGGAGATCCGCTCGGAGAGTGATCCATTATGCAAATAAGCCGGCGGCGGAGCTTGAGCCAGGCTTACCTCATCCCTCCGGTTGGTGGTGGTGGTGGGAGAAAGGGGGGGGCTGTGGGGGGGGGGGGGTCGTGGAAGCCCCCTCACCCCCAAATGATCCATATGGGGGGGAGGGGAGGGTCTCTTTTAAATTTGGGGTGGTTTTAAATAGTTTTTCATGAATATTTTTTATGGGGGTTTGTATTTTATCTATGTTGTGGTAAGCCGCCCTGAGTCGCCCTAGGGCGAGAAGGCGGCATATAAATACAAATAAATGAATAATAAGAGTTTGGATCAGACGCGGCTTTTCATAGCAATTAGCAAGAGCAATCACACTTCTACGACCCGCTCCCGTGCCACCCCCAATCGCGCTTAGCGCACTCTCTGGGCCGTCCACGAGTTAATTCGCATTTTGGCCCCAACATGCTGGGTCCTCGTTTTGCAGATCTCGGAATGACGTAAAAGGCCGAGGATCGAACTCGCAACCTTTTGACTGCAGTAGAGCAGTTTCACACTGCGTCACCAGGGGTCCTCCAACCCATCTTTGCCTGCGCTCAGGATTCCTTCCTCCTCCAACCCCAACTTTCCCAGACCTCAAGGGGCTGCTGCTTAGACCCTATTGGGATGGGCTTGGGTGCCTGGGAGGGGATCAGCCTCTCTAGATGACCTTTGGGAGTTCATCCTGGCCTACACAGAAGTGACATACAGCCATGGTGGGATTCTCAACCTGCTGCCCATGGGCCGGATGTGGCCCACAGCACCATTTTATGTGCACCCCCCCAATGCCTCCATTACACCAGGAAGTGCCATGTGGTGGAGGAAGGGCAAAATGGCCATCTGGCCCCCAAAGCTGTCTGAGGGAGCATGACCCGGCTTCTGGCTTAAAAAGGTTAAGAACTCCTGTGTTAAAGGGACTGAACAATCTATGTGTATATAGACTTTATTACCCGGAGCAAACCTTTGGTTTCCCTCTATTAGATTCTAAGTCAGGGATTCTCAACCTGCGGCCCACAGGCTGGATGTGGCCCACAATGCCATTTCAAGTGCCCCCCCCCCCAGAGCCTCCACCACACCAGGAAGTGCCATGTGGTGAAGGAAGGGCAAAATGGGTGTCTGCCTCCACCACCACCCCACCACCCTGAAGCTGTCTGTGGGAGCGTGACCTGGCCCATGGCTTTAAAAGGTTGAGAACTCATGTTCTAAGTTGTCGTCTTTGTTCCTTCGGTTCGATCGAGAAGAAAAAGAAGCAGGTTTTGTGACTTTACCTTACTCAGTCCTTTTAAAATCCATCCTTAATAGTTTAGCCCTAACTTTAACTTGACATGTTGCACTGGATTTCTGACAAAGCCAGCAGTACGACTGTTGTCTGCGATTCCCATAAAAGTGGTGTCCTGTTTTCTGCCAATGTTCTTAACTTGTAAGTACTTTTTGTGTAATAAAAATTCTTCTCCGGAGAAGACATAAATCTTCCCCAATGCCTCTTTGTGTGGTTGTACAAAAGATTGGGGGGGGTTTGTCCATAAAGATGGGTGCATTTGCTCAGAAAAGTTGGGCATGGGATCGCTAGAGTTTGAGACCTCCTCTGCCTCCGTCCCCCATTCCTCCTATCCAAACGGAATCCAACGCTGCAATGCAGATGAATTTCCTCCCCATAAGTCTGCCTTCCTGAGAGCTGGTGTCGCTGGTGTAGATTTATAGCCCATCAATTATTACGGGTGTCGCTCTGCTCTGGGTAAATCAAAAGGGCTGGAATATTAATCGTGTCTCAGCTGTGGACCTGAAGACTCAATGGCCCCTTTGTTACACTTCAAGAGAGCATGTGGTGGGGGTGAAGGATCAACAGTTCTCTAGGGCATGTTGCCTTCAAACAGTGGCCAGGTTATCCTGCTAGGCCATACTGTTGTCAGCAACTCAATGTCGAGTGTCAGGCGGTGGTTAACTAACCTGACAACCTTGAGCACTGAAGGTCTTGTGTGGCGAAGTCCACAGGGAAGGGCATTGTTCCCCACATGGATTAAATCCCACTTGAATCCATCTTGATGGAGGGCAGCAGCTTCATCAATACTGGCCTGGGGCTGATGTTGAGGACTTTGCGTGCCAAAAGGGCTCAGGACCAGAAAGTAACAGATGGAAATGGACCAGTGGTACGGGTGTCATGCTGCAATGCGGAAGGCAGGTGAAAGGCCACGGCATTTATATTCTAAGGACAGTCTTCATGGCTGATTGCCATGTAAGGTAAAGGTCACCCTTGCTCAAAAGCCAGTCGTATCCGACTCTAGGGTTCAGTGCTCATCTCTGTTTCAAAGCCGAAGAGCCAGCGCTGTCTGCTTCTGCAGACATTTCCATGGTCATGTGGCAGGCATGACTAGACACCAGAGCACATGGAACACTGTTTACCTTCCCACCAAAGTGGTCCCTGCTTATCTACTTGCGATTTCTTGCTTTCAAACTGCTAGGTTGGCAGGAGCTGGGACAAAGATGGGAACTCATCCCGTCCTGCAATATTCAGGTATCGAACTGCCTTCCAGTCAGCGTCTTAGCCACCTGAGCCACTGTAGGCCCTGATGGCCATAATTGCCTATATTTGGATAAAGAAGAAGAAGTTATCTTCAGGGATACATCTCTTCCCTTCCTGCAGGGACATTCAAACCAAAAGCAAACACCTGTGTTCATTAGCCACATGTGGAGGAGTCCTTGCCAAGAAAAGCAAAAAGAATTAGGATATCTGTACCTTATATATATATAAGTTCATGTCTGTGTAGTCCATAGTAGAGTAGAACACAGAAAAGTCCCTGTGTCCTTTTGGTGACACACCAATCTACTCCTTGTCTATATTTATGATGGTATTTGTACATTTTCAGATCTCCATTGTAAAAAACTTCATTCCTGCTAAGGAGGAAAACAGGATCAAGCCATAACCTGAGTTGGGGTGAGATGGCTGCCCAATACCATTAACTGAATGGGTATCGCCCCTGCTCCCATCCAGCGGCACCTCACTTAGGTTCTGGCTTGGAGCTGCGAGCACGCAGCACAGGCCGGGAAGCTGCGATGGCTAGCTGGCCGAGAGAGTGGCTCTCTTAAGGCTTGGCAGAGAGAGGCTTGGTCCGGAGAATTCCGGCTCATAGGCTCAAATAGGAATGGCAATCTGTGACTAATGTTGCAGATGAAATTAGATGGCAATGCCCCTTGAGACTGGCAAGCAATTCCTATGAGAAAACACCCTTATCTTGCTTCTGGGGAACTTCTAACCTTGGCTGTGTGAAAGGTGTCGGGGAGTAAACTCACCATAAGTCAGGTCTTCTGCAGCAACTGCTAGATCCAGGGTTGTGGAGCGAATCTTCCTTCTCTTCGGCAACAGACTCCATGAAGTTGAAGCAATTTAGAAACAGTTCTCCTTTCAGGACTAAGGCAGTATTGTTTAAAGTCCCCTTCCCCAATTTGCTCCGTTGGCAGGAAGAACAAATGGGAGTAAGCCTCAACAAACCAAGTCTTTTATGGTTTTTATTGTAAAAGTACCAAAAGTCCAATAAATGCAGATATATGAGAAATAACTGACTAAACTAATAATAAAGGAGAAACATTTTTAAAAGTAAAATCCAAAAATTAAAAACTATATGCTACCACTTGCCTAGACCGTGAAGCGGCGGTCTTGCTGCCTCATCCAAGATAGCGCCAAGCAAGACCCATCGGGATGGCATAGGATAAGAGCTCTTGCTACGTGTCCAAAAGAAGTTTTTAAAAGAGGTTTAATTTTTACTCATTTTAGGAGGGTTTTTATGCCCTTTCTATGAGAAAATTGTCTCAGAAATGTCTTAATTGACCACTCAAAGTGACAGGTTATTGAGCACTTCGTAATAGCAGGTGGCTTGATATCAATGTCCCCATCTCGGAATCCGGGATGGATTCAGTTAGGCTAAGTGGAAGACATGATAGACAGAAAATAAAAGCATTTCTAGCATCACTAGGCATTATCCTATTTAAGCTAACAGGTAATTAACATAAAAAGACGTCATCCCACAGATCAGCGGTGAGGATTTGATTCCCATCGTCCTTCGAAGAGAATAGAGCCATAACAACCCGATGAGTTTTATGGGAAAGAGGAGACGGGCCCCAAATTCCCACAGATTTTGCCCACAGGCATCATCAATTATCCACTGCCATCACCAAGAGAAAAGGGGAGACTGCAGGAAGGAAAGATAGTCTAGCATATTAACTGTCAACTGGCCAATCAAAGCCCACACAAGTATTCATCCACGGTTGCACAAACCAACAACCTGTAAGCAGACTGTTCCATAAACTTTACTAAGTCGAGTAAGAATGAAGAGAGAAAGTCTTGGAATGTGACACCTAGCCAGCAGGAATGGTACAAATTGCTCACATTGTCCTCCACCTTGCAAATATGCAGTACAGAGAACTTTGAGAGTGACAGTTTGGTGCTATGGATGTAGCATCTTGGGCTTTGGTCAAGTAGAATGAAATCAGACAAGATCTCTCAGTCCAACCCACAGAGCAAGATAATCAAAAGGCGAAAATATGAACACTATGTGTGCTGAGAAAAGTGCCTTGAGGAATATGCAGAGTTCTCCAATTCAGTAAACCCCACTGCCTCTCTCTTTCAAAAGATCTTAGAAGAGGGACACAAAAGAAGTCAAGGAGCTGATTGTTAAATTTGAGCCTATGAGTTATATATAGGACTATGTAAGTAATATAATTCATCCATAGGGTCGCAAAGGGCCGGAATTGACTGTGCGACTGAACAACAAATAATTCGTGGCTGCCATGGCTGAGTGGTTAAGACACTGAGCTTGATGAACAGAAAGTTGGTAGGTCAGCAGTTCAAGACCTGAGTACTGTATGACGGAGCGAACTCAGAAAAACTCAATTGTTCCCACAGAGGATTCTGGAATGTGTAGAACCATCAAGGAAGATCATGGCCTACAATTCTGTGAATAATGACAAATGCACCACTGGTTGTTCTTGCCTCTAGTTAAATCCAGATCAGAATTCTGTTTCCCAGTCTGGCAAGGTTATCCTGCTATAGTAATAGAGTAGATCATAATGCTAGCAACTCAGCGTTGATTGTCAGGTGGCGCTTAACTACCCTGATAACCCTGAAGACTAGCAGCATTAGGTAGTGAAGTCCACAGGGAAGGATGATGATCCCCAAGTGGGTTAAATCCCAGTTGAATCCATCTTGGTGGAGGGCAGCAGCTTCATCAATACTGCCTGGGGCTGATGAGGACTTTGCATGCCAAAAGGGCTCAGGACCAGAAAGTGACTCGTGGAAGTGGATCCGTGGCACTTCAGGGGTCACAGTGCAATGCAGAAGGCAAATGAAAGGCAACGACATTATATTCTCAGGACTCGAAATTTGATATGGCAGCAGCAGCAGCAGCAGAAGAAGAAGAAGAAGAAGAAGAAGAAGAAGAGTAGTTCTATTTGGGCAGATTCCATCTGGGTTTTCCATTTTGGGTGTCAAAACTGTCCAGACCTGCTCAGACCCCTTCTCTGTTGGACTGGAAATCATCACGAGGTGTTCCTGGAACTCTAGATTTGTTATGGGTGGAAAATGCTAACTGGGTCTTAAGTGCCACACTAGGAATGATATATCCCTGAGTCAGAATAGTGTGCGCAGAACGCATAATTAACGATGCATGACAGTTGCACTTGCACTCACAGGGTAGTAAAAATTAAAAGCAGCCTACAGGCACTGAGGGAAAAGAATAAATCCCAACCATTTGCAAAGTACAAAACATTTTTATTTACTTTTATTTATTTACTGGCAAGGTGGGAAATGAATTTTCATTAAGCCACCTGTGCCTTCCTCCAAGCCCCAAAGTAGCAGGGGAAAGCCACCAAGGTGTTACTAAATATCTGTGGTTTCTGGTTACGCTTCAGCTAAGACACCAAAGAAGGAATCACAAAACCCCTGATTCCAGTCATGGCTCTGCCTCAATAATAAAGAAGCAATAAATATTTATAAGTGCCTCAGAAAACAAAGAGATCCAAGATGCCCTACAGGTAGTATTTAGAAAGGAAAGGAAAACAAAAAAGTCTATCAGCAAACAGTCCTTCATTCATAGTCTGTTTATTCAAGAACTGCCCAAGAACTGGCTAGCTCTATGATGGCGAACCTTGGCACTCCAGATGTTCTTGGACTTCAATTCCAAGAAGCCCAAGCCCCCGTGAATCTACATGAATGAGTTTGCTGCAATTCATCCAGGCCGCGCTGTGCTGCCCTTGTCGCTCCTGGAAGCGCATTTTACTTCTGCTTCCAGGAGCGACGAGGGCGGTGCAGCGCGGGCTGGATGAAATGCAGCAAACTCATTTGTGTGGATTCACAGGGGGCTTGGGCTTCTGGGAATTGAAGTCCAAGAACATCTGGAGTGCCAAGGTTCGCCATCATGGGGCTAGACACATGAAAGCAACCACAACGACTTGTTGAAGGTGGCGTCTTTAGTTTTGACCCCATAGCCCAAATCTGTTCATGCAGTTATGCTAGCATAGCATGAATGATGTAAGGTTTGCCCCAAGTTAAGAAATCACCATAAACATTATCACTTGTGTACTGAGTTGTATGACTCAGCAACAATGTGCAAATAATAATGCCTACAGTGATTTTATAACTAGGGGAAATCCACATCCAAGTTACATTTTTGGTGTTGCTCCACATGAGGATATTTCTATTTTTGTGTCTAAATGTCTGTATAAGTCAGTCAGTCAGTCCCATCCATCCATCCATCCATCCATTAGGGTGACCTTATATGTAACTATCATTTCTCACCTCCATACTCGGTGGCTTAGTGGTTAAGATGCTGAACTTGATGACTAGTAGGTCGGCAGGTCAGCAGTTCAAGACACGAGTGCTGCATGACGGAGTGAGCTCCTGTCTTCTGTCCCAGCTCCCACCATCCAAGCAGTTCGAAAGCAAGAAATTGCAAATAGATAAATAGGTACAACTTTGGTGGGAAGGTAAACAGCGTTCCGTGCACTCTGGTGTCGAGACACGCCTGCCACATGTCCACGGAAACATCTGTAGACACAGACAACGCTGGTTCTTTGGCTATAAACAGAGATGAGCACGGAACCCTAGAGTCAAATACAACTGGCTTTTGAGCAAGGGTGACCTTTACCTTACTATACTACTGTGAAGGCCACTTTATAGTTTTGAAAAGTGACCTTTTTTTTTTTGTTTTGGATTACAGTCTCCAGAATTTCTCTTTCTTGGCCAATCTGGGAGCAGCTTTCCCAAGCTCTAGTCTCGATTCTCTCTGCCCTTCACTGCTACTTTCCCTCCCCACTGGTCTGTCTGACATATGAATCTGTGCCAGGTTTACCCTTTAGCCCAGGGGTGCCCAAACCATGGCCTGTGGGACAGATCCAGCCCCCATCAATTCATCTGACCCACACTGCCCACACCGCTCCTGGTTTAAGCAGAGAAAATGTCAGCCTAAAATCTATCTCATCATGTTGAAAAACAGATTGCAAGGCGCTTTTTTACTTCCACTTCCAGTGGGAGGAACCACATGACCGGCACTTGGGCACCTCTGCTTTAGCCCTTCCTACCTGTCTTTTCCTCTCCATGACCAACTTCTGCTCAGATTTGCCACTCTGTTTTCCACCAAAAAGTGTTACCCAATCAGAAGCGCATTGTGTGCTTAGGGTCACTTTGGCTGATGGGGTCGGCACGATCATTTGGCAAATTGGTCGCTCAGAGTTTCTGTACATTCTAGCAGGGCAGGGTGTCTATGTTGTGGCAGTGGCCATGAAACACGAAGGATACAGAGGGGTAGTGCCAACACCCCACAATGTTTCCAGCCTCTGAATTGCACAAGAATTGTTTCTCTTTGGTTGGAGCTGGGACAAAGATGGGAGCTCACTCCATTGTGCAGTACTCGGATCTCAAACTGCTGACCTGCCAACCCTACAGTCATCAAGTTCAGCCTCTTAACCACTAAGCCACCACCGTCCCTGTAAGGACAGGGTCAAATTCCCAGGTAAACCTGGATTACCTTTCCTGTAGAAATAAAGTAAAGCATTGTTCAGTCCCCCAAATATGCACAACCAATGCTCGCTTGTCAGGCAGGTGACAACCCGTCTTTCCCCAATAGAACAGCCGTCCCTAAAAGCCATCATTCCGCTGTCTTTTTGCACACCAATTAACCTGCAATTACTCTTCTTTTGCACTGGGCATTGGGTGAAGTCCATGCTGGGAGAAGCGATAATATTCCATTTTTTTCCTGTGGGATGTGTCATCTGTCACAGGCAAGAGAGTGGAGCCATTTTTCAAACCTGCTGCTGCACCTTTGAAAGGTCTCTCCAGGTTATTTATGCTGCTCATTTGGGGATGCTCTGAATCAGGGATGCCCAAACTATGGCCCATGGGCTGGATCCGCCCCTGGCGCCAATTCACCTGACCCGCACCCATACAGGTGCATTTTATTTCTGCTTCCAGGAGTGATGAATGTGGCACAAGCTGGATGAATTGGCGTGGGGGGCTGGATCTGGCCTGTGGGCTGTCGTTTGGGCACCCCTGGTTGAAGCAGCGAAAAGGGCAGCCTAAAATCTATCTCATCCTGTTGCAAAACAGATTGCAAAGCTGTTTTACTTCCACTTCCGGTGGGAGGAACCACATGACCAGCCTGCTGAACCACGTGACCGGCCAGTGGCCTGAAATGTTTGGGCACCCTGGCTCTAAATTCTTTTTAAGTCACTCAGTGCACTTTTCATGCCATGCAGAGAGGCCACAAGGGAGATATTTTTTTTTCTCAACTACAACCTCCATCATCCCCTGCCAGTCTGTTCAGAAGCTTTTACCATCCAGAAAGAGCTGTCTCGGTATCTGCTTCTAGGATCCTCCTATTTGATTGTGCCTCAAACAAATTTTGGACTGCCAAAATGAAGCCACTTTCTTGGCTTGGTCGTTAGCCAAACGTAAGTCCTCATCAGTGCATGTTTCTGGCAGTCATAGGCAGACCAGCAAATGAGCCAATGGATTCTGTATCTCTCCATATTCACACAGCATGTTGTTGTCCACCAGCAGCACCTGCTTGAGCATGTTGATCTTATATTTAGGGACTCCAACCCATTCAGCCTATTCAGGGTCCTCCAGGTGACATAGGGGAGATTGAGATCTTTAGCCTATGATGTACTTTGCCTAGTGAGCGCCTTCCTCGGTCTTCTAATTTGATTTTGCTCTTGTGTACCCTCAAGAATGTTTGTTCTTGCCATAAAGCTCTTCCTGGATCTGAGCCGGTGGTCTTGAGGCTCATGGAGCTGGGAAAAGTGCAGAGGAGGGCAACCAAAATGATTAGGGGACTGGAACACCTTCCTTACCATCTGAGGCTGCAACAGTTGGGCCTCTTCACTCTTGAACGACGACGTCTAAGAGGTGACCTGATTGAAGTTTATAAAATCATGCACGGTGTGGACAAAGTAGATAAGGAAAAACTGTTTTCCCTATCGCATAACACTAAAACTAGGGGACACTCCATGAAACTTTTGGGTGCTAGTTCTCAAACAAATAAGAGAAAGTACTTTTTCACCCAGAGGATTACTGGTCTATGGAACTCCCTGCCAGAAGAAGTGGTGACAGCTGTCAATCTTGACAGCTTTAAGAAAGGATTAGACAAGTTCATGGAGGACAAGGGTATCAATGGCTATAATTATGGATACCTCAGGACAACCTCCGGGTTGGAGAGATAGGCAGGATATCTCTCAATGCCATTTCCAGGGAATCCTAAGCAGGTGAAGGCATCTGCTTGGGAAGAATACCCTGAAGCAAATGGTGAGCCACTGTGTGAGACAGAAGGCTGGACTGGATGGGCTCCTGTGGCCTGTTCCAGCAAGGCTGTTCTTATGTTCATATCCGTTCAGAGGGTGTCGAGGGTCATTCTCTTGCTTAGTTCGTTCAGCATCCACTGCTACTTCTTTTCTGATCTTAGGTGAAGCAATACCAACAAGAGGGTCTATTTTCTCAACTGTTGTAGGTTGGAGGCAGCCTGTCACTATAAGCGTGGCTTCATTAACAGCAATGTCAACTTCTTTTGCATGTGTGCATGTGCTCCATACTGGAGCAGCAAACTCTAACATGTTTTGGGCCAAAGCTGATGTGTGCAGTGTGGATGGTTGAGTACCCCATTTATAGTTTGTGAGTTTCCTGATGATGTTGTTCCTTGTAATAACCTTGGCTTTGGTATTCAGGCAGTGCTACTTAAAAGAAGTGTCCTGTCTAGCATCACACCAAGATATTTTTGTGTTGAACAAGCTTTTTGGATGTTGAACTTCTTTCCAGGGGAAACTGTCATCCCCCCGCCCCCTCAAGACAGCGAAATCTTCTTTATTGAGGAGGCCTTTCAGCACCAGGCTGGATGCTAAGGACCATTGCTTTTCATGGGTGCTGGACTTGCCAATTAAATTGCTTTTCACTCAAGCATGTCTTAATATTACAGTGTCTTCAATTTGGCACTAACGTTGTGATCTTGTGTGCTTTTATTTGTATTACCTGGTTTAAAAATTTGCTGTGAGCCCTCTGGAGTCCCCGGTTCAGGAGAAAGGTGGGATATAAATTAAACAGATAGTCAGGCAAACAGCCAGACATTTGCCACCAGCAGGGTTTTCATCACCCAAACCGGCATGTTTGAGGGCAAATAGCTGCCTCCAGGGATGGATATTCGGTAGGAAACAAATGCAGAGAGCCAGAGGCCTTTTGTTCAAAAATTGGGGGTGGGAGTGGCGGCGGCTGGCTTTACTTGACTTTTTTTTTGGTAAAAGGACATAAATAACGTTAATGCATGATTTGGCCCTGGGCCAATCTGTCTGCTCAAAGGGAGTCAAATGCAGAAGACAAGACAGGCAAAATCTCCCAAGGCTCAGGAAAGAATCTCTCCCTGTTCCAGCAGAGTAGAGTATCTTGAAGGTTCCCCGGGAGTCCCATCCAAAATCCTAACCAGGCTTAGTTTTCCAATCAGACCAAGTTTGGCATGGTCCGTTCAGTACAATTGATGTGGAAATCAATCCAGGTCAAGGGATCCTACTCAGGTTGACAAACCAATGAGAGATGGTGGTGCAGCGGTTAAACTGCTGTACTGCAACCAAAAGGTTGTGAGTTCGATCCTGACCAGGGATCAAGGTTGACTCAGCCTTCCATCCTTCTGAGGTCGTTAAAATGAATCCCCAGCATGTTAGGAGCAAAATGCTAATTAACTTGTGAACTGCCCAGAGAATGCACTAAACGCTATGGGGTGGTATAGAAGTGTGATTGCTTTGGTTTAGATGTTGAGGAGAAAGTTAGCTGGAGCTGTGCTTTTTAAATATATATATATATATATATATACACACACAGTATATTATTTTAAAACATAATACTAAAAAAATTACAGTAGACAATACATTTCATAATTACAATAAGATACAATTACAAATGTGCACCCATCACCAGAAGACATTCTAAATTGCTCCAAAGCAATTCACCTCCTACTTCCAGAAGCTGTATACTTCTTGACCTGGTTTCATAGCCTTTCCCTTGACAAAAACATAGTTGATAAACTCCCCACAATATTTTTAAACTCATTGGTTTTCACCAGACCTTTTTTTCCCTTCACTTTTAGCTCACATGTCAACTTTTCATTTATGGCCATATCCCATAATTCTTTGTATCAATCTTCAAGCCTAAGATTTTTATATGTTTTCCAATTTATAGCTACCAGCAGCCTCGCCTCTGTTACCATGATACTAATTAGACTCCTTTTATTTTTATCTATTCTTGTGTTTTCAAAGCCCATTAATAAGGCAACCCTTACAGCTCAGCTGTAGTTTTAAATCTAGTATTTGGTTGATTTCTGTAAAAAAAAATTGTATCCAAATTCTATTGATTTCTTTACAGAATTTTTTGCTGGAGAAATTCCGCTCAGGGGACGCCCAAATGAGGCTCCTTTCAAGAGCTGGGACAGAGACAGGCGCTCAATCCATCATGCAGTACCTGGGTCTCGAACTGCCGACTTGCCAGCCTTCCAGCTAACAAGGTGAGCTTCTTAACCACTGAGTCACTGCAGCCCCTTAGGTACTGAAGTAGTACCTATTTATCTCCTCTTGCTTTCAAACTGCTAGGTTGGCAAGAGCTGAGACAGAGGTGAGAGCTCACTCTGTCATGTAGCACTCAGGTCTTAAACTGCTGACCTGCTGACCTTCCAGTCATCAAGTTCAACGTCTTCACCACTAAGCCACTGAGTGACACACAAACTCCTGAGCTGCCTCTCATCTCATCATCATAAGTGTAATGAAGGCTAAACTGCCAGTCTTTTTAGCTTTGGGGTGGGGGGTGGGGGGTGGAGTGGGTCAAGAATACCATCTTTTCCCTTGTCTCAGGCAGCAGAAGGCCTTAGAATGGCCCCAGATGTGGGAACAAGATATAAAAGAAAATGTTGATGAGGTGGACTGGGATAAAATATAGAAACAAAGAATTATGAAAAATATGTTGGTGAGAATAAAGGAGCATTGCTATTAAATATTGTGGAGATGGTACGTGACGCCAGCCCGACTAAACCAATATGATAAAAATGATAATAAAGAATGTTGGAGATGCAACCAATATAATGGCACATATTTCCACATGTGGTGGAAATGTAAAGATATGAATAGAATTTGGATACAATTTTTTAAAAGAAATCAACCAAGTACTAGATTTAAAACTACAGCTGAGCTGTAAGGGTTGCCTTATTAATGGACTTTGAAAACACAAGAATAGATAAGGCGCTGCAGGGGTCTTTGAAAGCCTGGCTTATGTTTTCAAACCAAAACAGAAAAGGCACAGTATGGACTCTAGAATGGAACCGACTGTTTTGCTTGGCTCTGCCCCTGGCAGCAAAAGCTGTAAAGTAATTAATTTAAGGGGCGATGGTCCCCAAGTGGATTAAACCCCACTTGAATCCATCTTGATGGAAGACAACAGCTTCATCAATCCTGCCCTGGGGCTGAGGATGACTTTGCGTGCCAAAAGGGCTCAGGACCAGAAAGGGATGTATGGAACTGGATCAGTAGTACGGGGGTCATGTTGTGCTGTGGAAGGCAATTGGAAGGTCACTGCATTATATGGTTCCCAGGACAGTTTTAATGACTGATCGCCATGAGGACAGCCAATATTCGGAATCAGATATGGAGGAGGAAGAAGAAGAAGAAGAAGAAGAAGAAGAAAAAGAAGAAGAAGAAGAAGCCAAATCTATTTCTCTTTCTACTACTATGAAGTATTGAGCCCTGGTGCCTCAGTGGTTAAACTGCAGCCAAAACATTGTGAGTTCAATCCTGACTCAGCCTTCCCTTACCATAGCAGGATAACCTGGCCGGACAGTCTTTACATGGTTAAAAGGCCTCCTTTCCCTTGTTGAAGCCCTGGTATTTCACATGGGCATCGATGATGACTTTGTGTCCAAAGCTGTCCGATGCGGAAGGAGCAGAGCTGAGGTTGAGATCCGCTAATCTAATTCAGGATGTGTGTAAGTATCGTTCCCGCCAGCCTGCTAGAGATGATCTGTTGCTTTGCCAACGTTGGCTGACGTTTCCTAACTTAATATGTAACGACACACAGCAAAGTCATAAAGCTGCCCTTTCTGATTTCAGACAGCAACGTTTGCTCCAAAATGTTTCCAAAATGCCACTTTGTCTCTCTCTCTCTCACAAAAGCCCAGCTGTAGGCTTTGTCATCACGAGCTGGGGTTCGGGTCAAGCTTGTGTTGTCAGAAACAACCTGGCTCTTCGCTGGGAGTGAAGTGCCACAGAGTTCTTCGGGGGGGGGGGGGGGGAATGGCGAAGCCACTGCATGGCCACTTGAGCCACAGCTGGGTTTATGAAGTGGTCGTTTCCCTCTCCTGGCCATTCCTCAGCTGGCTCTAAAAGTCACAAATTGTGATAGCCCCCGAAAAAAGGAAAAAAATCAATGTTTGCATACATGTCCCAGGGCTTTCGTTCTGTGAACCTGGAGCCAGATACTGTTCAAATACCCAGTTTAGAGGGGTTGTCTGACCAGGTTATCCTGCTGTGGTAATAGAGTAGACAAGGGTTTCTCAACCTTGGGTCCCCAGATGTTCCCAGAAGACCTGATCAGCAGGTGGAGGAACACCTGGAGGCTCAAGGTTGAGAAACCCTGAAGTAGACCATACTGCCAGGATTATAAATTTATAAGGGACTGCAGTGGTTTAGTGGTAAAGACTTGACAACTTGAAAGTCAACAGTTTGAGTTGCGAGTGTTGTGTGATGGAGTGAGCTCCCATCTCTGTCCCGGCTCCTGCCAACCTAGCAGTTCAAAAGCAAGAAATTGCAAGTAGATATAGAGATACTGTTTCAGTGGGAAGGTAATAGCATTCCATGTCTATTAATTTTGACTTGCCTTTCTCCAATGATATTATTGCATTATTATTGTATTATTGACTGTATTGAGTTATATTTACTTGTGTTACTGTATTATTGTGATTGTGTATACCGCTTTGAGTCACCCGCTGGGTCGAGTAAAGCGGTATAGAAATTAAACATGAAATGAAATGAAAATGAAATGTCTAGTCATGCCTGCCACATGACCACAGAAACATCTGCAGACACAGATAGCACTGGTTCCTTAGCTGTAAACAGAGATGAGAGACGAACCCTAGAGTTGGATGTGACTGGCTTTCAAACAAGGACAACCTATATAACTGCTGAGTGTGGTCTGACTACTAGTGTAACTTTCTAGATGAAACTTCCTAACTACCCTGCATTGTTCCCTTTGTTTTAAAAAGGATCCAAGTTTATAAAATCATGCACGGTGTGGACAAAGTAGAGAAGGATAAACTGTTTTCCCTGTCGCATAACACTAGAACTAGGGGACACTCCATGAAACTTTTGGGTACTAGTTCTCAAACAAATAAGAGAAAGTACTTTTTCACCCAGAGGATCATTGGTCTATGGAACTCCCTGCCAGAAGAAGGGGTGACAGCTGTCAGTCTTGACAGCTTCAAGAAAGGATTAGACAAGTTCATGGAGGACAAGGGTATCAATGGCTATAATTATGGATACTTAAGGACAACCTCCGGGTTGGAGAGATAGGCAGGAGGATATCTCTCAATGCCATTTCCAGGGAATCCTAAGCAGGTGAAGGCATCTGCTTGGGAATAATACCCTGAAGCAAATGGTGAGCCACTGTGTGAGACAGAAGGCTGGACTGGATCATGGGCTCCTGTGGCCTCTTCCAGCAAGGCTGTTCTTATGTTCTTAAGTGATCCAATTGTAATCAATCTATCTCTTCTTATTACAAAAACTGCCATTTTTTCATTTGTGTTTGTCTTTTCTTTTCAAATTGGGAAAAAACTCTAGTAAGGAAGAAAACAACATGAGAACAAATTCATTTTTTCCATCATGCATTTACAGGAAACAGTATAATTAATTCACTGTAGGAAGGGTTACCCTTGGGGAAGATGGATGAGATTTCATGGGGGGACCCCTCATTTTTCTGTTGCTTGCCATGTATTTCCAGTTGTAGATCCATCTTGTGCTCTTCAAAACAAGCCCTTCTCCCTTTTCCAAGACTTTATGTAGACTTACAGAGCAAGGAGAGAAATCTGACTAAAATAAGCAATGCTTACTTTTTGGTGAACACATGTGAGATCGAATTGTAACCCTGCAATCTTCTTACTGATGCTTGATAAATTTCGTTTGATTTTTTTATTGACATGCCATCATGCTGGAGCGGTAGGGCCATTCTGGAATTCCACAACAGCTGTCTACTTCAATTTAATTTATTATTATATGTCTTCTCATTTACAACTCCTGGCATTTCTTTTCCCTTTGAAGAAACAACAGCCTTTTAAAGGGGGTGGGGGTGGGAAGGAATAAAATGAATCTCCATTTCTCCATAGGAAAGTGATTGCGGATTAGGATGGCATGAATTTATGCAGGATTCTGTTTGGTCAGGTTTTTTTAAACTGAATCAGCCAAAATCAAGCAATCAAATTTGCCAGCTGGTTTCTTAACAGGCTTCTGCATGTCTCCCCCAGTTTGATTTAGGGACCAGTTTGGAGCCACAATATATCGCAGTTAGGTCTAGTAATCTGTGCCCAATTTGATTTGATCTGCATGTTGAATCTGAATCCATTTGTAAACATGTAAGTCAATGCTATAACTTCTTTGGCTGTTGCACTGCTATACATGACATTTGGAGACATGTTAATTAGAACCTAAACCAGCCATACTTCGGACAACTAGCTTCAAAGGTCTGCAGACTAAGCAGGCTTTAAAACCAGGCTTTTAGAAAAAGAATAGACTAGATAAAGGCTGAAACCATTTGTGCCTGATTTAATCTAATTTGAATTTACACAGAAAGGAATGTGTAATTTTACTTTGATTCATCCCAGAACTGAAGCCTGGCCATTCCAATTTGATATGGACCTCACAGAATCTGGATGATTTTTCCGATTCCTGGGTACAGTTCTGATTCTTGAAACAGCTGAAAGAAAAAGGAAAGGGAAACGAGAGAAAAGGAGCAACCAGCAACCCCATATTCAGCTGTACGGATGGAATTACCGTACAGGACGGCAACTCTGCCATAAAGGCTACACAGGTTATGATTGAAACTGATGGAAGAAATCCAGCAGGTGCTTTCCCCAGAGAATTTGCAGAACAGACCAGTAAAATTCAGGGCATACAGGCCCATCTTGGTCACTACTGAGCAGTGAAACTCTGTGGGTGAAAAGCAAGTTAGTGGTGTATGTGTTTTCATGCCAGAGATTACTCTGGGTTGAAAGGATTTTTACAGGGGATGCCCAAATGAGGTTCCTTTCATGTCCCCTATCATGCAGCTCTCAGGGAATCGACCCCCGTGCTTTCGGTCTCCAAGCACAGCGTTAAAAGAAAATCACATTAAGTTGTTAAAAAAACAACCTCCCACTGATACTCAGTGTTGGTGCATGCAAGATTGTTATTATCCCAATACTCCTTCTCAAGCTTGCATAAAAGAACCCTCAAGTCCCATCTTGCTTTACAGGTTCTTAAAACAGCTCTTGGGAGAGGCTTTATCAGGATAGCTGCTATCATCTTTGCAAGGGAACAGTAGATCATCTCCATGGTCTCTTTCTCACTCAGGTGTATGCATTTGTCTTCTCACTCTGTGACAGTTTAATGTGGCTCTGGTTGTCTTCCATCATCAGGACTGGCATCTCTTCATTTATTCCAAAATCCTTTAGCAGTTTCTCTAGCCATAGCAGTTCTCTACATGCCTCTGCCGTGGCAGCGAACTCCGATTCTGTGGAAGACAAAGCTACAACATCTTGTTTATGACTAGCCCATGACATAGGCCTGTCATTATATATAAACAAGAACCCATTGGTGGATTTATAATCTCTGCTATTCTCTGCCCAATCTACATCTGTATACCCTACAAGTTTTGAGTTTCTGGTAGCAGACAGTCTCAACTTAAAATCTATAGTTCCTTTCAAATATCTAGCTCAGGGATGGACAGCCTTGGTGTTCCAGATGTTCTTGAACTTCAGTTCCCAGAAGCCTTGATTAGCAGGTATGCTGACTTGGGCTTCTGGTAATTGAAGTCCAAGAACACCTGGAGTGCCAATGTTGGCCATCCCTGTTCTAGCTACTCTTTTGACAGCTGTCCAGTCACCCTGTGTTGGTGACCTAGCTTTTCTGCTTAGAATTACTACAACAGAAGCTAAATCATGTCTGGTGGTGGTTGTTAAGTACAAAAGCTTTCCTATAGCTGTTAAGAACTTCACTCTTCAGGTTCACTCTCCTCTCTCCCTTTCAGAAAGTTTGTTGCCATGGGTATGGCAAGAATGTGGGCATCTTAGAAGGCTACTGCCCCGCAAATACAATAATATTTTGTTTCTGATTCAGCAGATACAAGCCATCTGCCTCGTTTTCGATCTGAATACATCCCTAACCTAACTCCTTTATTTCCACCTCTTTGTTAAGATAATTTTTAATTTTAATTTAATTTTTTGAATGTGTATTTCCACCTCCTCGCCAGGGCGGCTTGAAATAAAAGCATAAAAACAATAAAAACATTCATAAAATCCCATCCCAATCGAAATCCCACCCACCCCATCTGTAAAAAGAGGGAGGCTCTTATACTAGCCAGCAGGCAGGGGTCACATAACTATTAGTACCCCACACCTGCCCCGCCAGCCAGATTTTGAATCCTTTCCTGAAGGGCAGCAATTCTGTCTGCAGCCATAACTCCATCAGCAGGAGGTTCCATAGGGCTGGAGCAGACACGGAGAAGACCCTCCTTCTTGTGCTAGAGAGACGAGCCCCTCTAGCTGATGGTACAATTAGAGAGCCCCTCCAGTCTGCTCTGGTTGGATGGACAGACAATCTTGGGGAGACACGGTCTCTTAAGTATCCTGGCCCACTACCATGTAGGGCTTTAAAGGTCATCACCAGCACCTTGAATTGCATTCAGAGGCAAACTGGTAACCAGTGCAACTCCCAAAGCAGTGGCGAGGTGCGGGCATAATGCCCGCACCCCATCACCACATGGGCAGCCGCGTTCTGGACCAGCTGCAGCCTCCGAATGGTCATCAAGGGCAGCCCCATGTAGAGTGCATTACAGTAATCTAGTCTGGAGGTGACCAGAGCATCTGTGACCATGAGCAAGGTGTCCTGTTCCTTTGAGTAGCCACAATCAGGTCATCAATATAGGCAAGAAAATAAATTAAATGTCAATTTCTCCTTCTAGTACAAGAGTTCTCAACCTTTTAAAGCCAGGGGCCGGGTCATACTCTCTCAGACAGTTGGGGGGGGGAGGTCATTTTGCTCTTCCTCCACCACATGGAACTTCCTGGTGTGGTGGAGGCAATGGGGGGGGGCACATGAAATGGTGACATGGGCTGCATGTGGCCCACGGGTCTGCAGGTTGAGAATCCCTGTTCTAGTATAAAAGCACTGATTTGTATCATATTAAAGCAGGTATTTCTTTCCTGGTCAGCTGGCATCCCTAGAGCTGAAAATGATGAAGCTGGTAATTAAGAGCCAGGTGGTTCAAAGATTAGGATGCATGCCCCCTCCCTTAAAACAATGAAGTTCTGTTATGGTTCATTTGCAGACATGACTTCCCAAGATCTCCTTCCTTCCCTGGCCTTTCGGCTGTCAGCTTGGCTTTCTTATCCTCCACACCCTCTCCACACCCTCTGGTTGTCCTAATCCCCTCCGTTTCCTTTATTTCTCTACCCTACCAATGTATTCATGCCTCACCAGCAGGTAACAAATAAGATTTTTCCACTTGTATGATCAACACAGCATGATTTTGCAATTGAAAATGCAAACCAAATTCAACTCATCCACTCCTGCCGGGGATGTTACTATCATTGCTCTTTTACTATATATTCAGGCAATGGGCAAATTAATTGTCTGGCAAAAAAAATGAAATGAGTCTCTCTCGGGCTTTACCTCCCACCTGTTCCCTGCATGGGGGTTTGCCGTTGGATGAGCTTTTCTTGTGTCCCAAGGAGCCAGGTAAGGGAAAACCAGTATATTCTCTCTTGGAACAGCTGAGATGAAGAGTGAGCCTGAGTTAAGGAAGCGAAGGGTGCAAGCAGATGGGCATAAAGCCCACGGCTGCAAGAAATCACTTGGGGTTGGTTCACCTCTTTTCCAAGGGATCACAAAGCATAATTCTTGGAGTGAACCAAATAGTCCCCAAAACATCCATACCTGCAGCTTTCTGAGCTTATTGAGGATTTCGACTTTTTGTTTAGGGACTGCAGTGGCTTACTGGTTAAGACACTGAACTTGACAACAGGAAGATCGGCAGGCCAGCCATTCAAGATCTGAGTGCTTCATGACAGAGTGACCGCCTGTCTCTGTCCCAGATCTTACCAACCTAGCAGTTCGGAAGCAAGAAATTGCAAGTAGATAAATCAGTACCACTTTAGTGGGAAGGTAAACAGCGTTCCGTGCACTCCGGTGTCTAGGCATCCCTGCTACATGATCACGGAAACATCTACAAAAGCAGACCGCACTGGCTCTTTGGCTGGAAACGGAGATGAATACCAAATACTAGAGTCAGATATGACTGGCTTTCAAGCAAGGGAGAATTTTACTTTTTACCTGTACTTAATTTTGTTTCATATAGTACTTCTCTAGTTTGTTCTGTTTTGAGCATGTATGATTGCAGAATGGACCTCAAAGGAAGCCTTTTGGCTGTCAAGGCTCCTTCCACTTGGAATTTCCTTTTCTTCTTCTTCAGAAATTTAAACCTATTAAGCATAAAACTAACAACAATAACTACTGCAGCAAAAAATAAAAATAAAATAAACAATGACATTAACAAATATTAGCTATGTGCACCCACCATCAATGGGACAACATATACCTTCAATTTATTAACAAAGTATGACCACGAGGCAGAGGAAGGTGGTGAGATAACATGAAAGAAATATTACAAGAACACCAAATAACACCAGTGGAAGCCACTAGAAGTGCCAGAATAAGAGTGTTGGGCGGGGGTTAATAACCTGACTCCCTAAAGGGGCCAATGGCTATGGGCGTATGAGCCCCTTTAGGTGGGGTGATGGCCCCCCTCAGTGGAGGAAATGCCACTGGAAACCATCACATTGGGACCAATGGCAAAATGAGCAAAGGAGGAACCACTTTATTATTCTGATTCCCAACGGTCATGGAGGCAGAAGAGGCCATGCCAGATGGACTGGCTGTGAAGGCGCACCTGGATAATATCCTCAAGGCTGCAGCAGTGCATTGCAGTCCTGGTGGTAAATTCTGCATGTCTCATTTCATACATGCTGCAGGAGATGGTTCCAAGAACATCATCATCATCATCATCATCATCATTTTAGTGTATGGGACCAAAGACACCAGGACAGCCGAAGAGCTGGCTTAACACAACTTTATTACATGCTGGTCAGAGGGAACATGTGGTAATGGCGGACGAACAGCTCAATATATACAGTGGCTATACATTTGAATGTGGCTCCTTGACAGTCTATTGGCTACTGTCCGCGTGACGTCATTTCAGGTCACGCCCTTCTTGTCCAGGTGAAGGTGGTGGCGGGAATCTTCCCGCGCTGTTGCTCTTAGGTGAGTCTTGGGCCAATGAGCTTGGACGCTCGCTATTGCCATCTAGTGGTCACTAGCTCGCGTCCTATTAGGGTTACAGTGATGCAGCTGAGGTTACAATGTTACACATGGAAAAGGTTACATTGGATACACATGGATAGATACATTGTTTAAAGGCACATGCTTTAGAACACAACATCCCTCCCCCCTAGGATGAGACGAAGTCTCTTAACCAAGATGGTTTCTTGCACTCGCGTTTGGGCCGCGATGTGGGTTGGCCCCCCCCGGGGGCCGCTCCCGCTTCCTTGTTCCCTGGACCCTTGTCCTGTAATGGGAGAGGGAGACTCGTTAGTGGCTTGCTGCGGTTTTGCAGCTTTAGGGGAAAGGGTAGATTCCGTTGTGGGCGAACCGGGGGCACCATGGGCTAATGTAAAACCCCTCTTCTCGCTTGGATGGGTGGGGGACCACTCCGAAAACCCCCCCCCCCGGTTCTGTAACTCAAAATTAAACTCTGTTGGGGGATCCCGCGGGATATCTATGAGGATGAATTCTTCCTCCTCCCCCCTTGGTGGGGACTCTGGACCCCCCTCTCCTCCCCCTTGGGCTAAACGGGTGGGGAAGAACCCTAACGCTGAATTCGGCCCTGCGCTTTCAGCGCCCTGCCTTCCCGGGACCCGGTTCCGTAGCTGGTCCGCGTGCCGCCGCCAGAGTAGACCTGTGTTGGTCTCCATGCGGTACGACACGGGACCGGTCTGTTCCACGACCACCCCCGGTACCCAGGCTGGCCCCGCGCTGGCGTAGTTCCTGCAATGCACTGGGGCACCCACACTAAAACTCTTTGTGGCTTCTATCCCGATGTTCCTCCCCTTGTCTTCAACTCTCGTGGGATCTAGCCTAGTGAGAATGGTGGCCAGTTTCCTGCGCATTAAGAGCTCCGCGGGGGAGTATCCTGACGCCAACGGGGTCACCCTGTACCCTAGCAGAAACTGACACACTTGCAGGTTGAGGTCCCCGGGGCCCATGCGCCGCAGCGCGTCCTTCATGGTGCGTACGAGGCGCTCCACTTGGCCATTGGTGGCCGGATGGAACGGGGCGGAGGTGATGTGCCGGATGGCGTTAATCTCTGTGAATGCCCTGAACTCAGCGGACGTGAAGCAACTAGCGTTATCGCTAATTAGGGTGTCGGGTATGCCGAACGTGGAAAAAATTCTCCGCAGATGCTTTATTGTCGCGGACGAGGAGGTGCTCGTGACTGGGATGACCTCCAACCACTTAGAGAAGGCGTCCACAACAAGGAGAAACAGGGTTCCTCAGAACGGGCCCGCGAAATCTATGTGTATCCGGGACCACGGCCCCTTAGCCGCGTCCCACTCCCTGTGGGGAAGACGGGCCTCCTCTGGTCTGGAGCATTGGCAACTCTCACAAGTGCCGACCATGTGCTCAATGTCGGCGTCTAACTGGGGCCACCAAAAGTAGCTCCGGGCCAGCGCTTTGGAGCGCACAATTCCGGGGTGGCTGACGTGCAGCAGTTTAAGCACCCACGGCCGAAGGGATGTGGGGATCACCACCCGCTGCCCCCACAAGAGACACCCCCTCTCTAGGGACAGTTCCAGCTTCTTTCTGAAAAATGGGGCGAATTCCTCCGCTGGGGACGACGCTGGCCACCCTTTCTGCACCC
Source organism: Bradypodion ventrale (assembly GCA_035047345.1). NCBI lineage: Eukaryota > Metazoa > Chordata > Lepidosauria > Squamata > Chamaeleonidae > Bradypodion > Bradypodion ventrale. The sequence continues at coordinate 7,199,925 of JAWDJE010000003.1, forward strand.
AGGAGCTAACCGCCGCCAACGTCTTGTCCTTGCCTGTCGCTTTAGCGATGTCGGCGGGTAGTATGGGGGGACTATCCAAAACCTCAATCATGAGCACCTGGCGGTCTCGCCCCTCCCCGCCCACGTGGTTGTGCTCCTGGGGAAGGGGGGACCTCGACAGAGCGTCCGCATGGCTAATCTCTTTCCCGGGCCGGTACACCAACGCGTGCTGGTAGGCGTTGAGAAAAATGGCCCACCTAAGCATCCTCGGGGACAGGATCTGTGGCATGGGCTTATCTGCGGTAAAAATGCCTAGTAGGGGCTTGTGGTCAGTCACGATGGTGAAGGGGCGGCCATAAAGAAAATCGTGAAATTTTTTGGTCCCTGCAATTATCGCCAGCGCTTCCCTGTCTGTCTGGGCGTAATTCCTCTCCGCTTGGGACAGGGACCTGGAGTAAAACGCTATTGGGGCCTCCCTCCCGGTTTCCAACACGTGGCATAACACTGCCCCCACCCCCACCGGGGATGCATCACAGATCAGTACCACCGGCCGTTTGGGGTCGAAATGGGTCAGAATGGCGTCAGACGCCAGGAGTTGTTTCAGTTCCGTGAATGCCCTCTCCTGGTCATCGCCCCACTTCCATGCCACATCTTTCTTGAGCAACTTGTGAAGCGGCTCAGCCACCACAGCCTTCCGTGGAAGGAAGGAGTGGTAGAAATTTAAGAGCCCTAGGAACGACTGCAACTCGGGCTTGGATGTGGGGCGAGGGGCTTTCTTGATGGCGGCCACCTTGGATTTGGACGGTTTGATCCCCTCGGGTGTTACTCAGAACCCTAAGAACTCAACCTCCTTCGCGAAGAAGACGCATTTGTCTTTCCGCAACCTCAACCCCGCCTGTTCGAATGCCGCCAGGACCTTGTTTAGCCTTTCAGCCAACTCAACCTCACTCCCCCCGTTATCAATACATCATCAAAATATGGTAAAACGCTGTCCAGCCCTTTGAGGAGGCGTTCCATGAGCGACTGGAAAATTCCAGGCGCCGAGTTCACGCCGAATTGGAGGCGCGTCACCTGGAACGCCCCCTTATGCGTGACTATGGTTTGTGCAGCAGCTGCGGCAGGGGTTACCATGAGTTGCTGATAGGCCTGTGCCAGGTCGAGCTTAGCGAAACACTTCCCCCCATGTAACCTGGCTAGCAAGTGGCTGACCACCGGCACCGGATACGCATTAGGGCGGATTGCCTTATTAATGGTGCACTTATAATCGGCGCAAATGCGAACCTCCCCATTGGCCTTCAATGCCGTGACAATTGGAGTTTCCCACTCTGCAGAATCAACAGGAACAAGAATCCCCTGGCCCACTAATTTGTCCAGTTCCGCCTCTATTTTGTCCTTTAGTGCAAAAGGCACTCTGCGCGGCTTGAGTCTTATTGGGCGGACCTCCGGGTCCAGGTCGAAAGTTACTGGGGGTCCATTGAATTTCCCAAGTCCCTTTTTGAAGACTTCGGGGTGCGCGTTGCACACCTCCTGTATTGGGTCAGACCCAACGGCGTGCACCCCCCCAATGAACAGACCCAGGGGCTGAAACCATTGAGTCCCGAGAAGGCTGCAATTACCCCCCTTAAGAACGACTAGGGGGAGCTCCGCGGCGTGCCGCTTATACTGGACCTGGAATTTCCCAACCCCCAACACCGGGATACTGTTCCCTTGCACGTCCTGAAGCGTGGACCTCAACGCTTTGAGCTTGGGCCGTACGTGGGGGGCAATTCTCAAAAACTCCCTCTGGGAAATGATGGAATATGAGGAGCCAGAGTCAATATCCATCCTAACAGGGGCCCCTTGCACCAGTACCTCAACAAAGTAACGGGGGTGTCCCATGGACACGCTGAAAACTGGGGCGTCGGCGTCGCTGTCGTCGGAGATGCGGCCCACGCCGTCCTGCTTCCTCGTGGGCCGGGCGCCATCCTTTAGTTTTGTCGAGCGGTCTGGCCTCGCTGAGCGGTCGGGTGAGCTCCTCCGGTCCTTGCGCCGTTGTCTGCAGACATTGGCGATGTGCCCACGTCGCCCGCAGTTGTGGCACTCGGCTTTTCTGAACGGACACCTGGCACGGTCGTGAGCCGCCCCACAGCCATCGCAACGCCGGCCCTCCTTCCGGACCCTCCGGACGTCCTCATCGTCGCTGCTTTCGGCGGACGATTTCGAAATTCGCCGGGCTGCGTGCACCGCACTCTCTGTTTTGTCGGCCTTCGGACGCCAGTCCTGGAGCTCTTGCACCCCGGCCTTCGTGGCTTCCGCGGCCTGTGCCGCTTTCAGGACCTCCTGCAACGTGGGGGGCTGCTCCTGATTCATCAGCGTGCGCTGAATCTCGGCGTCCTTCAGGCCGCATAGCACGCAGTCCCTGAGGGTGACTTCCAAGTTCTCCCATTTGCATGGGCCGGCAGCCAGGCGCAGGGCCGCTACGAAGGCGGCGACCGACTCTCCAGGCGCTTGGACTCGCCTCCAAAACGCGCTCCGAGCGGGAAACATCGCCACCGAGGGCCGAAAATGGTCTCGCAACACCTTCAGGAGCTCTTCTGCCTTGAATTCAGCCGCCTTTTTGGGTGCGATGAGGTCAATCAATACCCTCTTGCCGTCGTGCCCGAGCATTCTGGTGAGGATGGCTCTTTTCTTCGCCTCGTCCTTAACCTCGAACTCCACCAGCGCGCCTTGGAAGTCCATTTCGAAGAGTTCCCAATCTTGCGGTTTCTTGATGTCGAAACCGGCGTATGTCTTGGTCCCGTGGGCAGCCATCATCTCACCTTCGTCGCCAATTTAGTGTATGGGACCAAAGACACCAGGACAGCCGAAGAGCTGGCTTAACACAACTTTATTACATGCTGGTCAGAGGGAACATGTGGTAATGGCGGACGAACAGCTCAATATATACAGTGGCTATACATTTGAATGTGGCTCCTTGACAGTCTATTGGCTACTGTCCGCGTGACGTCATTCCAGGTCACGCCCTTCTTGTCCAGGTGAAGGTGGTGGCGGGAATCTTCCCGCGCTGTTGCTCTTAGGTGAGTCTTGGGCCAATGAGCTTGGACGCTCGCTATTGCCATCTAGTGGTCACTAGCTCGCGTCCTATTAGGGTTACAGTGATGCAGCTGAGGTTACAATGTTACACATGGAAAAGGTTACATTGGATACACATGGATAGATACATTGTTTAAAGGCACATGCTTTAGAACACAGCAATCATCATCACCACCACTACTACTACTACTACTACTACTACTACTACTACTACTACTACAGTATTTGTATACCACTTTTCTTGCCTTCAGGCAACCCAAAGTGGTCCACAATTGCAAAGTTACATATAAACATCAATCAATAGCAGCACAGAAATACACAATATGCAAAATACAAAATATCTAGATACAATACATCATAAAGTTACACAATAACAACTCACACATCTCACTCTGGACCACAACAGGTCCGGAAGTGCAAAGTGGTGTCGGCAAGAGTCCTACCGCTCATCTTCCTCCGGCCGGTTGCTGGTCGAGGCGGTGGTGGTTACGGTGACGGCAGGGGAGCGGCTTTTGAGGGCGCCGAGGAGGCAGCTTTCATGTGCCGCTCGCCTTCCTCTGGCCGGTTGAAGTGTGTGGGTCACTTCATGGCAAGCTGGGATCCACCTTAAACAAATTCACACCAATGGCATTTTTCCTAACACATCCATCATCCGTGAAAATGATTTCCAGAGGAAAAAATGTATACTCGGATACGAGTAGTAGCCGATGATGACCCGAAGGGGTAAAAGAGGAAGTAAGGAAGAAGAGAGACAAACAGATAGAATTACGGATCAACATTGTTATCCACATCACCAACATCTTCTTGCGGATCTGTATACAAGGATATTTCTAATCAGTGCCAACATATCAAAATTCATCACTATCCTACTGCTACAGACTTTGTGTTTCTTATTGGAGGAGCACAAAAGCACAATATGGAAGCAGGAGAAGGAAAGGCATGTTTTTTAAAGGTAAAGGTCAAGGTTTCCCTTGCTCGACAGCCAGTCGTATCTGACTCTAGGGTGCAGTGCTCATCTCTGTTTCTAAGCTAAAGAGCCAGCGCTGTCTGCTTCTGCAGACGTTTCTGTGGTCATGTGGCAGGCATGACTAGACACCGGAGAGCACGGAACGCTGTTACCTTCCCACCGAAGTGGTCCCTATTTATCTACTTGCAATTTCTTGCTTTCAAACAGCTAAGTTGGGAGGAGCTAGGAGAAAGATGGGAGCTCATTCCATTCTGCAGTACTCGGGAATTGAACTGCTGACCTTCCGCTTTCCAGTCAGCGTCTTAACTACTTGAGCCACTGCATAAATGTTTTTTAGATGGTGGTTAACATTTCTTCCTGAAAGGCCAGCACTACCTAGTTTAAGATATCTCCCCACCTCCAGAGAAGGCTGATGGAACATAACTGTAAAGGTGTGTCAGTTTGTTTTTCCCCCTAATTAACTCTGACATGTCCTCCAAAATACCAGGCCACATCAGGAGACACTGAAGCGCCCCCCCCCCCTTGATATATATTTGCTATACAGCAGCTGTTCCATAAACACGTTTTATAGGCCATTAATAATCCGAGATCTAATAGATATTTTCCTGTAAAGATCTGACCTGCAATTAAACTGTGTTTAAAGGCTCAGGTCCCTCTAGAGATCTAGGGAGGGAAATGGCGCGTCTCAAATGTTTTATCTTCTCTGCAAGTTGACAACATGAATTGGCAGGTAAATTAACAACAACCTCCCCCCCCCCTATGTTTTAGGATTGGCTTGTGTAGCAGTAGAGATAGAGATTAAAATAGGAGTAGAAAAAGCAAGATCCACCTTCATTTTAAAAAATATGACTTTTGCTATGCAATAGAGATCTAACTCTCGTTACAAAGATCCGAATAGTGAGATGTTACCTATTTTCTGTGTTGTTATATGGAGTCAAAGCATGGACATTGACTAAAGCCTCTGAAAAGAGAATCAAAGGTTTGTAAATGTGGATCTACAGACAGCTGCCAAAGATATCATGGGTTGACCATGTGACTAATGTAGAAGTATTGCCCCAAATGGATGAAGAACCAGAATTGTTGAAGACCATTTGATACATGAATTATAGAAACTCCATCAATAATAAAGGTTTCCCTGCTCTAACCATTGGTCATCCCTGCCCATGCATGGGAAAGTTGCACATGCAGCACATGTCACCAACCCCCCCTCCCATAAACCCGGGTAGCATGGCATCCGATGAATGTTAGGATCACCTGCTAACAAGCCTTCAGTTCTTGAGTATTATTGCATAGAAAAACATGGCTGAAGCTTCCGTAAAAAGTGTCCGCCCTCCTGGTACTCAGAGATGGAGAAGAGAAGCAAATTCACACCAATGTTGGAGCTCCGTGGGTCCTCTAGCAGCGACTCATATGAGAAACAATGTGGTTCTTTGATTTGGTCAAATAGCTACATTGTATCACGTGGGATAGGAATAGGAATAGAAAAAAGGAGTAAGACAAGGCTGCATTTTGTCGCCCTGCTTATTTAATTTATATACAGAGCACATAATGTGCGGATTCCCCATGCCCAGTTGGCATGGAACGGCCCTCACAGAGGCCACTTCAGTCGAGAAAGCTCCTGGCCCATGGGCTCTGCGGGCACAGAAATTAAGGGGGGTGGATTAATCATAAGGGTTTATTCACCCACACCTGACCTGACCGACAGTTCTGCTGAGAGAGCAGATCACTAACCCCCGTTACCCATTAAGCAATTACTGACTTGCAGATCAGCCTAATCTTTGGTGCAAATAGAAGCCATGTTTACCCTAGTGTAAGCCTCAGACAATGGTTTTCCCCTGTCAGTGTTTGCCTTAGTTAATTAACTTCCCCAAGAGAGGTTCTCAATTAACCCGGGTAAATGGGTGATGTGATTTTCTGTCAGATAACCATTCTACCATGCGCAGCCTTGAACATAATATATACTGATGATTTTCCCTCAATAAATCACTGGTCTTCGCTCCATCTTGCCTCGTGTCATTACTCGACCAGTCTCCTCCGGGACCTCAAGGGCCGCTTCACGGCCCCAATCCTACAATAATGCGCAATGCAAGGTTGGACAAATCAAAAGTTGGAATTAAAATTGCTGGGTGAATCATCAACAATCTGAAATTTGCAGATGATACTACCCTAATGGCAGAAAGTGAGGAAGACCTAAAGAAAATCCTGCTTAGGTTGAAAGAGGAGAGTGCAAAAGCTGGCTTGAGACTCAACATCAAGAAAACCAAGATAATGGCAACAGGTCCCATCAGTCCCTGGAAAATAGACGGGGAAGAAGTAGAAGCAGTGACAGATTTCACTTTCCTGGGATCTAAGATCACCGCAGATGGAGATTGCAGCCATGAAATAAAAAGGCAACTGATGCTTGGGAGACAAGCTATGAGAAACAATCAGGAAAGCAAAGCAAGACTTTGAGGAGCGTATAGCTAAAAATACTCAGAGAAATAACAAGGACTTCTTTAAGTACATTAGAAGTAAGAACCCAACTAGGAAGGCCATTGGACCATTAGATGACAATGGAAGGCAAGGGGTTATTAAAGAGGAAACAGAGATTGCAGAGAGACTCAATGAATTCTTTGCTTCAGTATTCACTGAAGAAGACAGAGACCACATGCCCAAAACAGAGCCTATCTTCGTAGGGAGGGAAAGCGAAGAATTAAGCAAGATAGAAATAACCAGGGAGGAGGTCCTTGCATGTCTTGTTAAGCTAAACACTAACAAATCGCCAGGACCAGATGGCATCCATCCACGAGTTCTCAGGGAACTTAAAGACGAAATTGCTGATCTCCTAGCCAAAATATATAATCTTTCCCTCAAATCAGGCTTTGTGCCTGATGACTGGAAGGTAGCGAATGTAACACCAATTTTCAAAAAAGGATCCAGGGGTGATCCAGGAAATTACCGACCTGTCAGTTTGACATGTGTCCCAGGTAAAGTGATGGAAACCATCCTAAAAGATAGAATTAATAGGTACATAGAAGAGAAGGCGCTGCTAAAGAAGAGCCAACATGGCTTTTGCAAGGGCAAATCATGCCTCACTAATCTGTTGGAATTTTTTGAGAGTGTCAACAAGCATGTGGATAAGGGGGATCCAGTTGACATTGTTTATCTGGACTTTCAGAAGGCTTTTGACAAGGTCTCGCACCAAAGGCTCTTGAATAAACTTACCAGTCATGGAATAAAGGGACAGGTCTTGTCCTGGATCAGCAACTGGCTAAGGGACAGGAAACAGAGGGTAGCACTAAATGGACACTTCTCCAAGTGGAGGGAAGTAAAGAGTGGGGTCCCCCAAGGCTCAGTACTGGGACCCCTGCTTTTCAACCTCTTCATAAATGATCTAGAGGTAGGAGTAAAAAGCAAGATAGCCAAATTTGCTGACGACACTAAATTATACAGGGTAGTGAAAACTGAGAGAGATTGTGAAGAGCTCCAGAGGGATCTCTTGACACTGGGGGAGTGGGCAAAACAGTGGCAAATGAGCTTCAACATCAGTAAGTGCAGAGTGATGCATGTTGGGGCAAAAAACCCCAATTACATTTATAAACTGATGGGGTCTGAACTCTCTGCGACAAACCAGGAAAGGGACCTTGGTGTCCTCATGGACAGCTCAATGAAGGTGTCAACCCAGTGTGCCTCAGCAGTGAAAAAAGCAAACTCAATGTTAGGGATCATTAGGAAGGGTATAGAAAATAAGTCAGCAAGTGTCATTTTGCCTCTTTATAAATCTATGGTGAGGCCCCATCTGGAATATTGTGTACAGTTCTGGTCGCCATACCTCCAGAAGGATATTATGGAGTTGGAGAAAGTACAGAGGAGGGCAACCAGAATGATTAGGGGACTGGAACACCTTCCTTACCATCTGAGGCTGCAACGGTTGGGCCTTTTCACTCTTGAACGACGGCGTCTAAGAGGTGACCTGATTGAAGTTTATAAAATCATGCACGGTGTGGACAAAGTAGATAAGGAAAAACTGTTTTCCCTATTGCACAACACTAGAACTAGGGGACACTCCATGAAACTTTTGGGTACTAGTTCTCAAACAAATAAGAGAAAGTACTTTTTCACCCAGAGGATTACTGGTCTATGGAACTCCCTGCCAGAAGAAGTGGTGACAGCTGTCAGTCTTGACAGCTTTAAGAAAGGATTAGACAAGTTCATGGAGGACAAGGCTATCAATGGCTATAATTATGGATACTTAAGGACAACCTCCGGGTTGGAGAGATAGGCAAGATATCTCTCAATGCCATTTCCAGGGAATCCTAAGCAGGTGAAGGCATCTGCTTGGGAATACCCTGAAGGAAATGGTGAGCCACTGTGTGAGACAGAATGCTGGACTGGATGGGCTGTGGCCTGTTCCAGCAAGGCTGTTCTTATGTTCTTATGTTCTTAAACCGGGGGAACATAGTGAAAAGTAGAGACATCACCTTGCAAACAAAAATTCACATAGTCAAAGCAATGGTATTCCCGGTGGTAATGTATGTGGGTTGTGGGAGCTGGACCATAAGGAAAGCTGAACACAGAAGAATAGATTCCAACCCTTTGTGACCCTAAGGACCATTGTCCTCCAGGCACCTCTGTCCTCCACCATCCTCCTCAACCCACCCAGCTCTGTGCCCATTGCATCTACAATACCATCTAGCCATCTCATCTTCGGCCGTCCCCTTCTTCTTTTGCCCTCCACCTTTCCCAGCATCAAGGCTTTCTCAAGTGAATCCTCTCTTCTCATTTGATGTCCAAAGTACTTCAGCTTCATTTTTACTAGTTGACCTTCTAAGGAGCAGTCAGGGTTGATTTCTTCTAGGATCAACCTATTTGTTCTCCTCGCTGTTCAGGGGACTCTCAAAACTCTCCTCCAACACCACATTTCAAAGGCATCTGTTCTTCTGTGCTCAGCCTTCTAGAAACAAGGGTCAATGGGAATTAACATATAAAAATGCCTAGAGGCAAAGTAGAGTAGGAGGGGGCAAGAGTGACTGTTAAAACTTCTTTTAACAGGTAAAAATGGGGATGGTCTGATAGGGGACTTTTTACTCTTTTGTTCACTTAAAAGCATATTCATTCCCACCTTATGTTACCAGGACCATACATGGACACTTACAACAAAACTCAAACAAAAGTTCTTTACCACGGAAATGAGAAGTCTGAGGAAGGCTGCTGAAGTGACTAGAAGGGATAAAGTCAGGAATGAGGTTATAAGGCAAATTATTGGAATAGAACCAATCTTAAACAACATACAGAAACAACAAATAAAGTGGTTTGGCTATTTGGAGAGAATGTCTTGGGATTCAATACCATTCAATACCATACAAGGCATATGTACATACCTGTCAAATTTTGGACTTGAAAATAAGGGAACTTTTGAGCCATGCCCCCACCGGGCCATGCCCCCTCCTCCTCACAATCCAGGCACATCAAAGAGCCTAGAAGAGGAGGAGTGTTGAGCTCCCCCAGGTGGAGAAGGAATCACCCCCTAGACACCTTAGCATCACTGCTGCCCCTAACGGGGAGAAATGCAGCAGGCCAGCCGCAACAGGCTAGCCTCAACTGCAGTGGAAGAGATAAAGACTGTAATAATTCTCTTTTAAATCTCTTTCCCTCCCACAGCATTTCATAATATGGTGATTTTTCATGGAACTGTTTTTTACACGTATATCACTTAATTGTCTACTGTCTTAGCCTTGTGTACCTCAATTTCATTTTTTAAAAATCTGTGTTTAAGACAAGACCACAGAAATATCCTCTTTATGTTGTATGCAAATACAAGTCACATGTGCATACCTGTCAGATTTTGGATTTGAAAATAATGGAAATTTTGGGCCATGCCCCCACCGGGCCATGCCCCCTCCTCCCCACAATCCAGGCACATCAAAGAACCTAGAAGAGGAGGAGTGTTGAGCTCCCCCAGGTGGAGGAGGAATCACCGCCTAGGCATCTTAGCACCACTGATGCCCCTAACGGGGGGGGGGGGGGAAATGCAGCAGGCCAGCCGCAACAGGCCAGCCTCAATTGCAGTGGAAGAGATAAATACTGTAATAATTCTATTTTAAATCTCTTTCCCTCCCACAGCATTTCATAATGTGGTGGTTTTCCATGGAACTGTTTTTTTACACTTATATCACTTAATTGTCTACTGTCTTAGCCTTGTGTACTTCAGTTTCATTTTTAAAAATCTGTGTTTAAGACAAGACCACAGAAATATCCTCTTTATGTTGTATGCAAATATACTTGAAGCTGATTGGCTCATTGTCTCTTCGCTCTCCTGAGAAAGAGGGTATTAAAGGGAAGAGACAATGAGCCAATCGGCTTCAAGTATAGTTGCATAAAACATAAAAAGGATATTTCTGTGGTCTTGTCTTAATCACAGATTTTTAAAAAATAAAATTGAGGTACACAAACAGTTCCATGAAAAATCACCATATTATGAAATGCTGTGGGAGGGAAAGAGATTTAAAATAGAATTATTACAGTATTTATCTCTTCCACTGCAGCTGAGGTTGGCCTGTTGGGGGCAGCAGTGGTGCTAAGGTGAGTGCCTAGGTGGTGCTTCCTCCTCCACCCGGGGGGGGGGACCCAACACCCCTCCTCCCTGGCTTTGGTATGAGAATATACCCCTTGACACCTTGGTTTTATATTAAAAAAAATACAGAGAATGGAAAGTTTTTTTTTGTTTTGTTTTTGTTTTTTTTGTAATTTCCTGGCCAAAACGGGGCACTTGACAGCTATGCATATGTGGAAAGAGGAGAAGGACACGAGGCAGACCCAGAGGAAGGTGGAGGGATAATAGCAGCAGCAGAAGTAGAAGAAGACGATCACTTAAAGTTCAAAATGGCTTTTCTTCTGCTATAATTTCATTGAGGGCAATGGTACCTCATTTACCCCCACTAGTGTCTCCTTAGCTAAATCTGATTAGCTATATAGGGAGATTACAGAGGGATGATTCTGTATTCATCAGAGGGGTAAGGGACTGCGGTGGCTCAGTGGTTAAGATGCTCACCTTATTAGCAGGAAGGTAGGCAAAGTTGGCAGTTTGAGACCCGGGTACTGCATGACGGAATGAGCACCCGTTGTCTGTCCCAGCTCCTGCCAACCTAGCAGATCCCGCGAAACCAGAGCTGCAGTCATTCCTAGGGCTCCTAAATTTCTATCACTCCTTCCTGCCTCGGAAGGCATCGGTCGCGGAGCCACTGCATGCATTACTTACGAAGGATGCAGTTTGGCAGTGGGGGGACAAGCAGGAGAGGGCATTCAAAGAGCTTAAGTCACTCCTGTCTTCGGATGCGATCCTGACCCACTTCGATCCGAAAATACCAGTGGTGCTAGTCTGTGATGCGTCCCCGGTGGGGGTGGGGGCGGTCCTGTGCCATGTGTTGGAGAGCGGGAGGGAAGCCCCGGTGGCGTACTACTCAAGGTCCCTCTCGAAGGCCGAGTGCAATTACGCGCAAACAGATAGGGAGGCCCTAGCAATAATCGCGGGAACAAACAAGTTCCACGATTTCCTATACGGCCGCGAGTTTACAGTAGTGACGGATCACAAGCCGCTTCTGGGGATCTTCACTACCGGCAAACCCACCCCACAAATTCTATCCCCCAGGATGTTGCGTTGGGCCATTTTTCTCAACGCCTACCAATATGAGCTAGTCTATCGCCCAGGGAAGGAGATCTCCCATGCAGACGCCCTGTCCCGATCCCCTCTCCCCAGTTTAGGGGATCCCACATGCGAGGTAGAGCAGGAACACCAAGTCCTGCTGATCGAGTCTCTCGACTCACCCCCAATTGTGCCGGCCGACCTCGCCAAGGCCACGGCGGCCGACAAGATCCTGGCCCGTTAGTTCCTGGGTGAGAAAAGGGTGGCCCGTCTCTCCCCCCGAGGAACATTTCAAGCCGTTTGTCAGGCGCAGGGTAGAGCTTTCTCTGGAAAGGGGCTGCTTACTCTGGGGCCAGCGGGTGGTTATCCCAGAGAAGCTGAGGGCCAAGGTGCTGAGGTTACTGCACACCAGCCACCCCGGGATCGTACGCTCCAAGGCTCTGGCCAGGAGTTTCTTTTGGTGGCCCCAGATAGACGGAGACATAGAGCGTTTAGTGGGCACGTGCGAGAGCTGCCAGAGCTCTCGGCCCGAGGAGTCCCGGTTACCCCATAGGGAATGGGATACGGCCCGCGGGCCATGGTCCCGGATCCATGTCGACTTCGCTGGCCCTTTCCGCGGGTCCTTGTTTCTCCTAGTCGTCGACTCCTACTCCAAGTGGTTGGAGGTAATCCCCATGAACAGCACTTCCTCTGCCGCAACCATTAAACAGTTGCGTAAGCTGTTTGCCTGCTTCGGCCTGCCCGACGTCCTTGTAAGCGATAACGCTAGTACCTTCACGTCGGCAGAGTTCAAAACATTTATGGAGAGGAACGCCGTCAAGCACATAACCGCTGCCCCGTTTCACCCCGCCACAAACGGTCAGGTAGAGCGCCAAGTGCGCACTACGAAAGACGCACTGCGGTGCATGGGTCCCGGTGAGTTGAACCTGCATCTGTGCCAGTTCCTCATCTGCTACAGGACAACCCCCTTAGCGTCAGGCTTTTCCCCAGCCGAACTCCTCATGAGGAGGCGTCCAGTAACACTTTTTGACCGGATGGATCCGTCCAGGGTGGAGGATGAAGGGAGAAATATAAGCATAGGGGGAGAGAGCTCCAAAGGTTTTTCGGTAGGGGACCCGGTTCACTGCAGGAACTACGCGGCCTCGGGGCCAGCGTGGGTGCCAGGGACAATTGTTGAGCAAACGGGGCCGGTATCCTACAGGGCCGAGACTAGTTCAGGTCTACTCTGGAGAAGGCACGCCGACCAACTCAGAAGGCGAATCACCGGCGAGGGGGAATCAGCGTTAGGGTCCTCCCCGACCCGCATTACCCAAGGGGGAGACACAGAGGAGGATACTTTCAAAGAGAGGAATCAGTTTGATGATGATTATGAGTTGCAGTACCAGGGGGATGTAGCGGAGTGGTCCCCCACCTGTCCTAGCGAGAAGAGGGGTTTCAGTTCAGCCCCTGGTACTTCCAGTCCCCCTAGTCCCTTTGCAAGTAGATAATTAGGGTCCACTTCAGTGGGAAAAAGATCTTGGGGACATGAAATGAACCTCATTTGGGCATTCCCTGAATGGAGTTTCTCTAGCAAAAATCATTTCAATCCAGAATAATTTCTGACACGAAACAACAACAGCAAGCACCACCACCACACATACCTGTCAAGTATCCCGTACTGGCCGGGAAATCCCGTATTTTACCCCTCTTTCCCGCCATCATCCTGAATTTGGAGTGGCCAGAGGGGGGAGGGTTACTGCACATGCACGCCCATTAGATGCGGAGGTGCACATGCATGAGGAGTTTCTGTGCATGCGCGAGGGGTTTCTGTGCATGCGTGAAGGGGTTACTGCTCATGTGCGCCCATCAGAGACAGAGGTGCGCATGCGCGAGGGGTTTCTGTGCATGTGCGCCCATCAGAGGCAGCGGTGCTTCTTGTATTTCCTCAACCGCACCTTGACAGGTATGCCGCCTCCGCCACCACCAGCAGATGAGTCCCTGATTGGCTAGGATCATAAAGAAAAGAGAGAATGGTGGAGAAATGTACAGTTGCAAACACTCATGGGAAAAAATGATCGGTTAAAGTCCACCCCCATTTCTCCCATGAGGGCAAACCTTTCCATCACTCTTTTCGTGTTGTTTTCCCTTGAAAGATGATTCCGCTCATCCGTAAGGTGAAACAAGGCCCAATCTGCCACTGGCCCAGAATAATTACCAGCATTGGAAACAGGATTTAGTTTGATTTGATGTTGTTAATTTGCTTTAGCTTGCGCAACATTTGACTTCAATTAGGCCACTTTGGAACAAACTAATCAGCCTACTTAAGCTAATTGAAGCTGCAGAGAAACAAAGCAGGCAAAGAAAAAGGTGAAATTCTGACAGAGGGTTTAAAAACAAAACAAAACACCAGAATGCAGGGCTATATTCCAAATTTACCTGGGGGGAAAACAACCTTATTTAAAAATCTGTCTCAGCCCATCTTGTCTTGCAAGATGCATGCAGGGCAAACCAATCATCATCAGATAATAGCTGTTACAAAGAGAACGCTTTAGGTATTTCAGATGTACAAGTCACTTGGAAAAGTTCCTTTTTTGGGGGGCTCTAACTTCCCGAAGCCCAGTGATGAATCAAAGCTCTGGATCCATCTTTAATCCAAATATCCACTTCTTTATCATTTATTGCACAGCGGTAACACTGCCCGTGTGACTGCTTTTAAGTTGGACCTCAAACCCACCTAGCCAAAAACAACAGAGGAAGGGTAGAGAACCAGTGATAAATCGAGGAGTTTGGGGACCACACCTGCCGTCAACCGCATCCAACCTGAGGACAGAATGGCCCCTTCCCCAGGGATTCACCACTTCTGCTAAGCGGCATTCTGGTGGTGCAATGGCTAACCTGCTATACAGCAGCCCAAACTGCTGACATTGTGAGTTCATTCCTGATGGGAATCAAGGTTGGCTCAGTCTTCTTTCCTTCTGAGGGCTGTAAAATGAGTACCTAACGTGTTGGGGGCAAAATGCTAATTACCTTGTGAACCACCCAGACAATGTTCTAAGCACTATGGGAAGGTGAATAAGTGTAATTGCTATTGCTAATTGCTATTCCATTAGCTTCCTGATATTCCTTATCACACTGTAGGCCTGCTCTGGTTTGGGGACTGAGTATCATACTGGTCACACAATACACACCATAGTTATTGTCATGAAATGGCAAATCATAATTGTTTATATGTGGGGTATACAGAAAATACAGAGTTGGAAACACTGGTAGTTGCTGCTGCTGCTGTTGTTTTGGATGACAGCTGTCAAATACACACAACCAGTGTGACAGCTGCAATGGTTTCTTGGGATTCTGAATAAATTCCAGTACACACACACACACACACACACACACACACACACACACACACACACACACACACACACACACACACACACTCGCACCCAATCACACACAAAAAACAACAACAACATTTCCTATTCCTGGGAAGATGTCGCACACTTGTTTTGCACATGGATGGATGGATGTCTGAGACAAACACCTCATTTTGTATTGCTTTTAACAAATTCCTTTGCTTCTGTACCTTTTTTCCCCATACCACTGCATAATCGTGCATTAGGATGATTTTTGCAATTATTACTTTCATTGTTATTACAATAGCCACCCAAGAGTATGTCTAGACTAGAACTTAGTGTGCGCTCTTTTCAGTTCTTGGGGGCTGGTCTGGGTGCAGTGAGTCTTTTTCAAAACTTTTTTCAGCACTCAAAAACACGGCATCCCATCTCGTATATGGAATGTTATGTATGAGGTACGACCTTCAAATGGCTGCTTCCAGAATAAACACCTGGCATGCTGAAGGGGCTAGCGAGCCCATTCAATATATCATATATGTTCATTTAACAATTTCCCTGCTCCTCTAGGCAAAGGCAAAGGCCACCCTTTGCTCGAAAGCTATTCGTATCCGACTCTAGAGTTCAGTACTCATCTGAGTCTGCAGATGTTTCTGTGGTCATGTGGCAGGCATGACTAGACACTGGAGTGCACAGAATGCTGTTTACCTTCCAACTGAAGTGGTACCTCTTTATCTACTTGCACTTTCTTGCTTTCGAACTGCTAGTTTGGCAGGAGCTGGGGCAGAGCTGGGAGCTCACTCTGTCATGCAGCACTCGGGTCTCGAACTGCTGGCCTGTCGACCTTCCAGTCATCAAGTTCAGCTTCTTAACCACTAAGCTACCACAGTCCTGCTCATCTACAAAAGGGGGGATGGGTAATAAGTTTACTCCTTGTCAATCCAATCTTACAATAATTGGCATGAGGTAATTACACTTTCCCTGTCCCTCTGCAGAAGAGCAGGGAAAATGTTTCATCATCAGCCACTTCACTTATGAGTAAAGCGCCATTTTAGATATTGGGATAAGGGGAGCAGGCTAAATTAGCCCTTCCCTCATCTTTTAGCTAACGACTTGAAAATGAATGAGCCCAGATCACCGCACAAGGGTCAGTTTGGACATGTTCTGAATTTGGAATGGAACACTCCAAAGAGTTGCTCTTCTGCCTCCTACTCCTTCCTACAGCTGAGGTTCATAGTTTTGCAGCAAAAACAGGACAGCTTTCATGCTTACAATTGCAAGTAAATGCCTATTCTTTCTTTCTTTCTTGTGTGAGTGCGTGCGTGTATGTGTGCGTCATGTGATTTTGGAAGTTAAGTGAGATGGGTCTGATTAATAATTGGATTTGAGATCCAGGCATCTTCAGGGAATGACTCTTGCCAAAACCTCAGGGATGGCAAGTTCTTGGCACTCCAGATGTTTTGGACGTCAACTCTCTCAGAATCCCTAGCCTTCGTTGCCAGTGCTAAAGGACTGAGAGAGCTATAGTCCAAACCTCTGAAGTGCTGAAGGTTTGTCACTCCTGGTCTTTCAGGTTTAGCATACAGCCACTACTGGGTGTTCCTATGAGGTGAGGAGGTTGTTTTTAGAGGGTGGTCCGGGCAGTTTCAGGGGTGTGTGGGGTTCTCTCCAACTGGCCCTCCGTGCTTCCAGGGGTCTTTTTGTGCTGTATCCAAGCTCTCTGTTGTTCTCCCTTCCTTTCTCCCTTTGTGAAATTAATCTGAGGTGGAGAGGGAGCATTATGTAAAGTGTGGTTGCTGCAGATCATGGGGGACGTGTGCGACTGGTAGCAAAGTACCTCTTTGTGTTTTTAATATGCATTCCCCCCACCCCACCCCCTTTTCTCTGGCAGTGCATTTTCGGGTGTGTAATTTGCTGCCTTTTTTCAGGGCCCGATTGGTATCATTTCTCCAGCAATGACAGCTTTTATGTGCTCTGAAATGAACGCTGTGAAATTTCTGAAGAAATAGCCAAATGCTGGCTACTGTCTTGTGGCTAAGAAGCTGTGTGAGGAGTTCATTCCCCCTCCTCCTTTTCAGCCACTGCTAAGGGAAAAAAACCACCCAAAGCCATCACCCCTGTCGCTACCTGCCAGCCCCTGATTTTAGAAGCATCTTTTACCCCATCTTCATAAATAGGCATTATTAGGTAATCATCCTTATGGCAATTTCAATGTGTCAGTTGTGTGAGTGAGTGTGTGCGTGCGTGCGTGCGCGCAAGTCTCTTTGTAACATCCCTTCGAAGTTGCTCACTGGGTCCTTTTCACCAATTTTCTTGTTGAAGAAGGCTAAGGATAATGTAGACCAGAATTTGGAAAAATGATTTCTCAGCAGAGATGATAAATGGATATGATATGCAAGGTAGACAAGACTAGCAGGGGATCTTTTTAAATTATTTTTGCAGGGAACCGGGGAAGGAGTCCACAGCTTACCAAATTTACTTTTTGGTCTACACTCTACATCTCCAAGAATCATATTCTGGACATTGTAGTCCAAAAAAGTAACATACAGTACTTTGCTGCTTTTGTTCAGTTGCACAGTTGAGTCTGACCCTTCACAACCCCATGGACCACAGCACACCAGGCTCCTTTGTCAGCCGCCATCCTCTGTAGTCTGCCCAGATCTACGCCCACTGCATCCACAATGGCATCTAGCCATCTCGTCCTTTTCCTTTCACCTCCGATCTTTCCCAGTATCAGGGCCTTCTCAAGTGAGTCCTCTCTTCTCATTTGGTGGCCAAAGTACTTGAGCTTCAGTTTCAGTACGTATTTGTCCTTCCAAGGAGCAGTCAGGGTTGATTTCCTTTACGATTGACTGATTTGATCTCCTTGCAGTCCAGGGGACTCTCAAGAGTCTTCTCCAGCACTACAGTTCAAAGGTGTCTGTTCTTATGCGCTCAGCCTTCCTTAGGATGCACAAACATTACTAGTGGGTCTACCATTGCTTTAACAGTGTGGACTTTTGTTGCCTAGGTTTGCCATAGCTTGCCTGCCAAGAACTAAGTGTCTTTTTATTCCAAGGCAGCAGTCACCGTCTGCAGCCTAGCATACATAGGCTTTGTTAAAAGTTAACCCACCACCATACTCTTCTCTAGCCTGAGTCTGTTGTTTTGGGAACCTCTCCTGGATGGCCTTTTAGCTGGGCTACATTTTCATTGGGGAGGGCCTTTTAATTTAGGCTTTTCACGTTGCCTCCAAATGAGCTTACTTATACAGTCTGAAAGACGGTACATTATTTTGTTAAGTGTAAAAAAAAAGAAAGAAAATAAATCATGGTGTTTTTGACCCTGTTTGGGATGCCTTCATCTTTTAATGGGGACTGCGATGGCTTAGTGGTTAAGATGCTGAACTTGATGAATGGAGTTCCGGTCAGCATAACAGCAGGTTGAGACCCAAGTGCTGCATGATGGCGTGGGCTCCCATTGTCTGCCAACCTAGAGCAGTTCAAGAGCAAGAAATTGAAAGTAGATAAATAGGTACTGCTTCGGCAGGAAAGGTAACAGTGCTTCATGTGATCCGGGATCTAGTCATGCCTGCCACATGACCATCTGCACATGCAGACAGCGCTGGCTCTTTGGCTGTAAACAGAGTTGAGCACCGCACCCTAGAGTCGGACATGGCTGGTTTTCGAACAGGGGTGACCCTTACCTTTACCATACTTTTAATACATAGGGAGCATCAAAATAGACAAGTGTCCATGGCTGTGATGGTGAACCTTGGTACTCCAGATGTTCTTGGACTTCAATTCCCAGAAGCCCAAGCACCCTGTGAATTCATACGAATGGGTTTACTGCGATTCATCTGGCCCGCGCTGCCCTCGTCACTCCTGGAAGCGGAAGTAAAATGCACCCATGGTGTTGTGTTCTAATGGTTTTCCTTCCACATGGATTACAATGTATCGGAGCCAATGTAACCTTGCCTATAGCAACAATGTAACCTTCAGCTGTATCATATAAACCCTGTAATAGGACGCGAGCTAATGACCACCAGCTGGCAGCAGCGAGCGTCCAAGCTCTCTTGGTCCGAACTCATCAAAGGCAACAGCGCGGGAAGCTTTCCCGCCACTACCTACACCTGGACAAGAAGGGCGTGACTCGCAATGACGTCACGCAGGCAGTAGCCAATGGGCTACCATGGCACCACGTTCAAATGTATTACTGCTGTATAAAAAGAGCTATCAATCCGCCATCACCTCATGTTCCCTCTGTCCACGATGCAATAAACCTGAGTTAACCCAGCCCGAGGCTGTGTCCTGTGTCTTGGTCTTCATACACCAAATTGGCGACGAAGGTGGGATCATGGATCCCCAGGGAGCAGCCAGGGCACAGAGCGGGTTCAACATCACCAAACCGCAAGACTGGGAGCTGTTGGAGATGGACTTCCAGGCGGCGCTGGTGGAACTCAAAGTCAAGGAAGACGATGAGGAGCGGAAGAGGGCCATCCTCACCAGAATGCTCGGGGTGGAAACCAAGCGGACGCTGGTGGGCATCATCGCTCCGAAGAAGGTGAGCCAATTTAAGGCGGACGACATCATGAAGCTGCTACGGGAGCGCTTCCAACCCTCGAGGGCGATGTTTCCCGCTCGGAGCGCGTTTTGGAGGCGAGTCCAAGCGCCGGACGAGTCGGTTGAGGCATTCGTGGCCGCCATGAGGGTAGCCGCCGTCCCCTGCAAATGGGGCGACATCCTAGACATGGCCCTCAGGGATGGCGTGCTGTGTGGCCTGAAAGACAAGGAGGTGCAGCGCAGCTTGATGAACAAGGAGCCGCCACCCACGCTGGCAGAGGTCGTCGAGGCCGCCGAAGCCGCGGAGTCCACGAATGCTGGAGTAGACGAGATGCACCAGTGGCGTGAGTGGCGTCCCAGGGCCGGCAAAGCAGAAAATTCGGTGCACGGGAAGTCCGGACAATCGGTGCACGCAACTCGGCGGGCCTCAAAATCGTCCTCGGAAGGCAGCGACGGCGAGGAGGTCCAGAAGGTCCGAAAAGGGGGGCGCCGCTGCGATGGTTGCGGGGCGGCCCACGAACGCGCGAGATGCCCATTTAGAAAGGCTGAATGTTACACCTGCGGCCGTCGGGGGCACATTGCCAAGGCATGCAGAAAAAGAAAGGAGGGCCGGAGGCAGTCACCAGACCGTTCGACCAGACCGGACCGTCCCGCGAGGCCCAAAGATGGCGCCCAGACCACGAGGAAGAAGGACGGCGTGGGCCGCGTCTCGGACGGCAGCGAAGATGACGCCCCGGTGTTCAGCGTGTCCACGGGACAGTCCCATTACTTCGTTGAGGTACTAATACAAGGGGCCCCTATCAGGATGGAAATTGACTCAGGGTCCTCCTATTCCATAATCCCCCAGAAAGAGTTCTTGAAAATCGACCCCCACGTGCGGCCCAAACTTAAAACATTGAGGTCCACGCTACGAGATGTACAGGGAAACAGCATTCCGGTATTGGGGGTCGGGAAATTTCGGGTTAATTTCAAGAGACATTCTGCGGAACTGCCCCTAGTTGTCCTCAAGGGGGGAAGTTGTAGCCTCCTTGGGACACAGTGGTTTCAGCCTTTAGGCCTGTTCATAGGGGGAGTACATTCGGTGGGGGGGGATCCAATACAAGCGGTGTGCGACGCGCATCCCGACGTTTTTAAAAAAGGACTGGGAAAATTCAAGGGACCCCCTGTAGCCTTCGACTTAGACCCGGAGGTCCGCCCGATAAGACTCAAACCGCGCAGGGTGCCCTTCGCACTAAAGGACAAAATAGAGGCGGAACTGGACAAATTGGTGGGCCAGGGGATTCTTATTCCTGTTGATTCCGCGGAGTGGGAAAACTCCAATTGTAACAGCTCTGAAGGCTAACGGGGAGGTGCGCATTTGCGCTGATTATAAGTGTACAATTAACAAGGCGATCCGCCCTAATGCATACCCGGTGCCGGTGGTCAGCCACCTTTTGGCCAGGCTAAATGGGGGAAAGTGTTTCGCTAAGCTCGATCTAGCACAAGCCTATCAGCAACTCCCCGTAACTCCCGCCACGGCCGCGGCCCAAACGATAGTCACACATAAAGGAGCGTTCCAGGTGTCGCGTTTACAGTTCGGCGTGAACTCGGCACCCGGCCTTTTTCAGTCGCTTGTGGAACGCCTCCTGAAGGGGCTGGAGGGGGTGTTGCCTTATTTTGATGACGTGTTGATAACAGGGGGGAGTGAGGCCGAACTGGCAAAAAGATTGGACAAAGTACTAACTGTGTTCGAGAAAGCGGGGCTGAGACTGAGGAAGGACAAATGTGTCTTTTTCGAAACCGAGGTCGAGTTTTTAGGGTTCCGAATCACACCCGAGGGTATTAGGCCATCCAAATCCAAAGTGGCAGCTATCAAGAAGGCCCCTCGCCCCACATCCAAAACCGAGCTACAGTCATTCCTGGGGCTCCTCAATTTTTACCATACATTCCTTCCGCGGAAAGCGTCCGTAGCCGAACCGCTTCATCGGTTGCTTAAAAAGGAGGAGACATGGATGTGGGGTGACGAGCACGAGAGGGCATTCAAAGAGCTAAAGCAACTCTTGACCTCTGACGCAATTCTAACGCATTTCGACCCCAAACGGCCGGTGGTATTAGTCTGCGATGCATCACCGGTGGGGGTGGGGGCGGTGCTTTGCCACGTGTTGGATGACGGAAGGGAGGCCCCGGTTGCGTTTTATTCAAGGTCCCTGTCCCAAGCAGAGCGAAATTACGCACAAACCGACAGGGAGGCATTAGCCATAGTAGCGGGGACCAAAAAGTTCCACGATTTTCTGTATGGCCGCCCGTTTAAAATTGTAACGGATCACAAGCCCCTGTTAGGGATCTTCACGGCAAGCAAGCCCACGCCGCAGATCCTATCCCCGAGAATGCTGCGTTGGGCTATCTTTCTCAACGCATACCAACACGAGTTGGAGTACCGGCCCGGAAAGGAGATCAGCCATGCTGATGCACTTTCGAGATCCCCTTTGCCCCTGTCGGATGACCAAAAGGCTAGAGTAGAAAGAGACCGCCAGGTGTTGCTAATCGAGGTCTTAGACGCACCCCCACTAGTACCAGCCGATATTGCTAGGGCGACAGGCAAGGACAAAACGCTGGAAAAAGTTAGCTCATGGGTACAGAAGGGGTGGCCGGCATCGTCCCCGAGCACGGAATTCGACACATTCTTTCGGAAAAAGCTAGAGCTGTCCCTAGAAAGGGGGTGCCTGTTGTGGGGCCAACGGGTGGTGGTCCCTACATCCATGCGGCCGAGGGTGCTCAAACTGCTGCACGTCAGCCACCCGGGGATCGTTCGTTCGAAAGCGCTGGCCCGCAGTTATTTTTGGTGGCCACAACTGGACGCGGACATTGAGCACATGGTCGGCACTTGTGAGGCATGTCAGGGATCCCGTCCAGAGGAGGCTCGCCTCCCGCATAGGGAATGGGACGCAGCAAGGGGGCCGTGGTCCAGAGTACACATAGATTTCGCTGGCCCATTCCGAGGAACCATGTTTCTCCTGGTGGTGGATGCGTTCTCCAAGTGGCTGGAGGTTATCCCAGTAAAGAGCACGTCCTCCGCTACGACAATTAGCCAGCTACGGAGAGTCTTTTCCACGTTCGGTTTACCCGACACGTTAGTCAGCGATAACGCGAGTTGCTTCACCTCCTCGGAGTTCGGAGCATTCATGGCGGCAAACGCAATTCGGCATGTCACATCCGCACCGTTTCACCCGGCCACGAATGGCCAAGTGGAACGGTTGGTGCGTACAACAAAGGATGCGCTTCGGCGCATGGGCCCGGGGGACCTAAATCACCAAGTATGTCAGTTCTTATTAGCGTATAGGGTGACCCCCTTAGCGTCAGGTTACTCGCCGGCAGAGCTCTTGATGCGGCGAAAACTGACCACGATTCTGTCCAGGCTAGACCCGACGAGAGTCGAGGAGAAGGGAAAAAACATAGGGCTGGCAGTCTCGAAAGGATTCGCCGCCGGCGACCCTGTTCACTGTAGAAACTATGCCAGCGCAGGGCCAGCCTGGGTGCCGGGGACGGTAGTAGAACAGACGGGGCCAGTGTCGTACCGGGTCGAGACCAGCACAGGTCTCCTCTGGAGGAGGCACGCGGACCAGCTGAGGCACCGAGTGAGCGTACCAGACAGTGGGGCTCATCAACAGGATTCAGCGTTAGGGTTCTCCCCCACCCGCTTAGCCCAAGGGGGAGACATCAGCGGACAACAGTCCCAAGCAAGGGGGGAAGGAAGAAGCAGCGGCCCCGACTCATATCCTTTTGATAAACCAGTTCCATCAGAGGCCGGGGAAGGGGGAGAGGAATTCGCGACCGCTGCCCCCGAATGTAATTTTGGTTTTGGTTTTGCGAGCCGGGGGGGTTTTCAGGAGTGTTCCCCCACCCATCCAAGCGAGAAGAGGGGTTTTTCGTTAGTCCCTAGTGCCCCCGGTTCTTCCCTAAGAGAGAGCACACCTCCCAACAACGCCGCGGAGCCGCGGCAAGTCACTAACGAGTCTCCCTCTCCAATTACAGGGCAGGAAACCAGGGGACAAAGAGAAGGTAGCAAACCCGGGCAAAGGCAGCCCGCATCGAGACCCCAGCGTGTTCGAAATAAGCCATCTTGGCTGAGAGACTTTGTCTCCTAGGGGGGGAGTGTGTTTGAGTGGGGGCTCGAGACTTTGTCTCATCCTAGGGGGGAGGGGTGTTGTGTTCTAATGGTTTTCCTTCCACATGGATTACAATGTATCGGAGCCAATGTAACCTTGCCTATAGCAACAATGTAACCTTCAGCTGTATCATATAAACCCTGTAATAGGACGCGAGCTAATGACCACCAGCTGGCAGCAGCGAGCGTCCAAGCTCTCTTGGTCCGAACTCATCAAAGGCAACAGCGCGGGAAGCTTTCCCGCCACTACCTACACCTGGACAAGAAGGGCGTGACTCGCAATGACGTCACGCAGGCAGTAGCCAATGGGCTACCATGGCACCACGTTCAAATGTATTACTGCTGTATAAAAAGAGCTATCGATCCGCCATCACCTCATGTTCCCTCTGTCCACGATGCAATAAACCTGAGTTAACCCAGCCCGAGGCTGTGTCCTGTGTCTTGGTCTTCATACACCAAACATACGGTTAAGATTCTTCCGGGTTAACCCGTTCGGGCGTGTTTTACTTCCGCTTCTGGGAGCAATGAGGGCAGCGTGGGCTGGATGAATTGCAGTAAACCCATTCATGTGGATTCACATGGTGCTTGGGCTTCTGGGAATTGAAGTCCAAGAACATCTGGAGTGCCAAGGTTTGCCATCACGGGTCCATGGTCTCCCCATAACTCTGAGAGCCCCTGGATTCAGGAGTCCCACTGGCCTCCTGTTTCCTACCACCGAGTCCACAAACTCAGCAGGCATTTCAGGCCAGCTTTTAATTCCCTCAGATCCATGCTCCAAGTACTCAGCTTCTAGATGTTCTTGGCTGAGAGCTAAGAAACATTCCCGCACTCTTGGCAGCCACTGCAACCTTGGTTATTTGGTGGAAGCGCATCAGAGCAGCATGCAACAAGGTGACCCAGAAAATTACCAGCGAGACAAAAACGGATGCCTTTTTGCAAGCCAAGTCCTTAAAGTGCCACAGATGCTGGATGGAGAGAAGGAGTGCAGTGGGAAGATCAGCCCACATCCTACTGTTGATGAAGTGAAAGGGAAGGAGAGGAGACAGTGGAGAAGGCACCAAGCTTTGGCTCAGGGATGGATGGGCCACTCGCAGACGTATATCTCTGTGCAACCAGTGCTTCCCAACTTTTGGTTTTTGGACTTCAGTTCCCAGAAGCCTAAGTCAATTCCCCAAAGCACTTATCGGCCAATGTGCTGACTTAGCACAAAATATAGGGCCGAACGGTGCAAATGCAGATAAGAAAGAGAAAAAAAACCGTTCGAGGCAAAGTATCTTCCTAATGTCTTTTACTGTGGAAATAAGAAAGAGTAAACACACGTATGTTATGTATCGAAACTGTTCTGGTATCTATCAGTTTTTCAAAATAGTATTTCTTTGTCAGGATATAATTCTCTGTATACAATAAAATAGAAACAGAATCA